>JAFEMH010000042.1:0-112500 GCA_022495995.1 Adenophora triphylla var. japonica | reverse complement strand
GAGCTTAAAGCTTACTCAAACTAACCAGAACAATAGACATGAGATAAAATCTTTATTTTTAGCTCCACCTTCATTGTTTGTAGAATACTAATTATTCCTATAATTCAACACTTGTATTTACAAGCTGTATCATCTTTGTACGCATTATCTTCAATCCCATTAATTAGATAACTCACCAATATTTACTTGGTCTTCACATTTACACCAACTTTTCCTTTTTTCCTTATTGTCACGGCTTATAGCCATGTCTTAACCTGTTCAAACATAAATACAACAAACTAATAGCTGACATATATAATAAGTTATCACTTTTTAATTTATAAATCTATAGTATAAATTAGAGTGGTGTGCTACAGTACTATGAATAGTTTCAAGCGGCGAATTTCCCATTTTGCCTTCATACATTTGTCTCTTTCCCATTTTGCCCTTAAAATTTTTTTTTAATTAAAAAAAAAAAACCGTGTCCTTAGACACGGGCATGTACTAGTAATATATACTCCCTCCGTCCCACCTTAGTGTAGACTTCTTTCCTTTTTCGTCCGTCCCACCTTAGTGTAGACTGTCAAAATTAGAAAATTTTTTATTATTTTTTATTTTCCCTACCCCACCCACTCATTCTCTCTCTTCATTTTCCACCATACAATTTATTCAACCAACCTACTATTCACTCCACTCATTTTCTCTCTTCATTTTCTACCACACATTTTCATTATCTTAATAATATTCCTTAGTTATTGTGCCCACCACCTTAGTCTACACTAAGGTGGGACGGAGGGAGTATGTAGTAACTATCTCATTTTAAATTGTCGGCACGATGACAACACATGAGGCAACACCAGTGACAACACTGGTGTAGCAACACAGGAAACAACACCAGTGACAACAATGGTGTAGCACTAACATTTTTAATGTTTCATCAAAAATAATTTAAGATTTACATGACTATAATTAATATATATACTATACTCCTTCCGTCTCATCCAACTGTGAACCAAGGTTTTGGGCACAATAATTAAGAAATATTATTAAGATAATGAAAATGTATGGTAGGAAATGAAAAGAGAGAATGAGTGGAGTTAATGAGTGATTGGTTGAATAAATTATATGGTGGAGAATGAGTGGAGTTAATGAGTGGGTGGGGTAGAGAGAATATAAAATATTAAAATATTTGCCAAAAGGGGTAGTTCACATTTGGCTGGGACGGACCAAAAGGGAAATAAGTGTAAACTGGGCTGGGACGGAGGGAGTATATATTATTGAAATTCAATCAGACCGGGAAGAATGTCAAAAGAAAATTATCGCTTGTGGATATTAAATGTATTTGTTCATTTATTTGTACATTTTATAATTTGCATTATAATTACTACCATTTTCTACAATTCGTTAAGTCTATCTTTAATTTTTGACAAATAAAATGAAAATTGAATTCTTAATATAATAATACTTCATTTCCGAAATGAGAGTCTTATTTTGATTTTGGAGATTAACCTAATGAAACTTTAACCTGATTTTTATGATTTTTTTATCCTAATTAGATTTTAAATATTTTGATGCATCACTTAAAATACTATCGACAATTTTTTAAATTAATCACAATAATTATTTTTTTCATAAAAGTTTGGTCAAAATTCAATCAATTTAACAGTTAAAAATGAAAATGAGACCATCCTTATAAAATACAGTCCGAATATCAATAATTATAACACACACACACACTTATACGCATATAATATTTGTTTGTTGGTCAAACTGCTCTCATTTGCTAATCTAAATTTTCACCTTTTTTCATATTGTGCTCATTTATATAATTTTTGGTTCAATGTCATCACCCAAGTATAAGTACGTAATTTTTTCAATATTCTCACTCCCTTGACGAAATAATTAGTTTTTTAAATGATTTAGGTCACGTTCAGTAACGTGACTAACCCCACTTGAAAACTTAACAATCCAAACCTAAAAACTTAAGTTTCAGCCATCACTCTCTCAGTTTCCAACCATCACTCTCATCAACCAAACCTAAAAACTTAAGTTTCAGCCATCACTCTCTCAATTTCCAGCCACATCACTCTCTTCGTCAGACCAAAGTTTCGGTCAGATCTGGATCACCATCGCCTTATGGAGAAGCATTTGGATATAGGAGAATCAGATCTGAACTCTCCTCAATAAGGCAAAGCCACACCCACCAGAATTGGCGCCATCAGCCTTCAGACGCGCTGCCAAACGCTGCCACAGCTCCCCAAAATCAAGGTCGACGAGATTTCGGCAAAATCTGCTCACCACCACCATGTTTGACGCGTCCTATCACCAAAACGAAATAGCAGGCACAAAAAGCACTATCACCGCCTCTAACAAGGTGAGAGCATTACTTCATTAAGTTTTTAGGTTTGGTTCGTTAAGTTTTTACTGGGGTTAGTCACGTGACTACACTTTATCTAAATCAGTTAAAAAACTAACGACTTCGTCAAGGGAGTGAGAGCATTGGAAAAATTACGTAATTGGATGAGGACATTGCAATAAAAATTATATAAGTGAGCAAATTAGAAAAAGGTGAAAACATACGTGATTAAAGTAACATTTCGGCCTTTGTTTGTTTGATTTTTAATCTTTAAATTCAACCCTCTTTCTCCTAACCCTCTTTCCTCTCTTGGTCTTTTCTTTCCCTTTTAGTTTGTTGCCCTTTTTGGTCTTCTTCTTTCCTTTGCTTGCTTCTGTCCATTCCCCCTACTTCAAGGTATTCTCTCTCTTCTCTCTCTCTCTCTCTCTCTCTCTCTCTCTCTCTCTCTCTCTCTCTCTCTCTCTCTCTCTCTTTCTCTCTCTCTCCTTATCAAAAAATATATATTTGTCATATACTTTGTTCTTCCCTTGCCATTCCGCTATTAGTATATTTTCTTTGATTGTTAGTGTTCTCTCTTTCTCTCTCTCTCTCTCTCTCTCTCTCTCTTTCTCCTCTTTGTGTGTGAATTGGTTTAAGCCATATCTAATTCTTGATCAATCCACAGGAAAAGAGCAGGGATGGCAGACTATAACAGAGGAGTTGAAGACTATGTTTCTGCCCAAGACCACGAGGTAATACTAATTACACTCTTAATCCCTCACTAATCTATTTTAATCACTAATTATTCCTTAATTATTCATCTTCCTCCTTAATTTCTTTCATCTTTCCCCCTTCAAGGTATTGCATGTTAATTACCATAAAACCCCAATTCAGCCCAGAAAGAATACAATATATTATAGCTACCTCAAAGGAATATTCTTTAATTAATTTTATTAGTCTCTCTCTCTCTCTCTCTCTCTATATATATATATATATATATATATATATATATATATATATATATATATATATATATATATGGCCACTTGATTAAAGCTCTGAAATTGATATGTTTAGCATTTATATTATTTTCAATTGTTGTGAAAGTCAAATTGATTTATCTTCATATCTATTTTTTCCCAATCGCACAATCTTTATCTTGGTTTATTATAAATTTTTGTTATTGATAGCATTAATAAAATCCATATTATTTCGAAACGAGACAAATATAGGTTTGCTAATATCGTGATCAAATGTTTTGAGGAAAAATACATTTCATGAGGCGTATTTTGTCTTAGTTGCATGCACATTTAGACGTATATATGCTCACTTAATACACGTGTTTACTGCGAAACAAAAAATTATATCGGTTTGAGACAATTGTCCACCTCGAAAACTCGATTTTGATTACGAGGAAACTTGTGGAGAATTCTATTTTATTTTTGTTAAAAGGGGTTTTATTGTTTTTTTAAATTAGTTTAGGCAATTTAAGGTTTTTATTTCCTCTAATAATGGACTTAACTATTGTTTTTATTGCTTTTAATATGGTATCTGATTTTGTAAAATTTCAATTGATTCTATTTCCAAAATGTATGAATATTTACAAAATACGAAAATATCTGTTGATATTTATTAGCGAACATCTTATATTATAAAGACGGCATATATAATTCTAGCCATATTTTGCTTGTGGGGTCACTTGTTCTGATCATGTGTAAGATGACCCACCTTATTATTATAGGGTGTCCCTTTAATCAACCGTTAATACCTTAAAATCCATAAGAGGGGACCCCACCACACATAAGGTTCAAAGGAATCAAAGCCTCCTTGTTACACTACTATAAATATAATTACTCTCTCCGTCCCACTTCAGCTTTCTACTTTTCTTTTTAATCTGTCCCACTTGTTTTTTTTTATAAATGACAAGTTTTGAATATATTTATATTCTTATGATTTACTATATTTGCAAAAAAATCATTCATTATATCCTTATAAAGTTAACATATCTACAAAAAATTAAATAATTAACTTATTATTCCTCTCACTCATTATCTCCTATTAAATACTAGTAAAAGCCCGTGTTCGAGGACACGGTTTTTTTTTTTTTTTTTTTTTTTTTTTTAATTAAGCCCGTGTCCGAGGACACGTTTTTTTTTTATTTAAATTTTTTTTAAGGGCAAAATGGGAAAGGGACAACTTAGTGAGACCAAAATGGAAAAGTTGGCAGTTGACATTATTTATAGTACTGTTCACATGGTGAGATGGACCGTTCTAATTTATACTATAGATTTTTAACTTTTACATTCCCTCTCCTCTAATTTTCTACCCACTTTCAAAAAAATCAATCATTAACTATTATTTCTTATCCCACATTTAATTTTTACATTCTCTCTTTTCTAATTTTATACCCACTTTCAAAAAAAAATATTAAAATGCGTGAAAATATCATTTGAAATGAAATGAAAATATCATTTGAAACGAAAGGAGTATCAGAATATATGTCGAAGGAACTCGGCAAAATGACCCCATAACTACGAGAGAAGGGGTGCTTTCCTGTCTTTTTCTTAGGAAAGCGGCACATACCACCAGGGTAGTGACTGTTTATTAAAAACACTTTCTTTTTCGAGATATACTCGAAAAAAGAACTCGGATTTGTACTGATAAAACTGAAAAAAAATTAATCGCATGTTGATTTTTTTAGAATAATTATATATATATTCATATTTTTTAAAAATTTTTATTAGAATAATTATATATTTATTCATATTAATAATAATAAAGAAAGTACATACATAAAGTATGACCAAACTAGTTAGTTGGGATGTCAAGTGAGTCCTGTGGACTTCCCATGACAAGAAAGTGACACATTTTTGGTGTCCAAAATAAAGGAGGGTAAGCTACTCCATCAATTTTCCCTACAAAAGTTGTCACATTAGTAATATTACTTTTTTTTATACTCTCTCCTTCCCGTATATTATAGATGTTTGTATTTTTTTAAGTTAACATAACTAAACTTTGAATAATAATTTAATAAAAAATAATTATGGTAATAAAAATTTAATATTTGAAATTGACAATATTCTTAATTGTGATACTAAATATTTATTAGAATAATTTATTTTTTATTAAATTATTGGTAAAATTTTATTCAAGTTGACGAAAAAAGAGTAACTCTTGTGAAAAACTATTTTTTTTCAAAATGTTATAAAAAACTAATTTTCAGAACAGTTCATCACTCTTATTAGTTAGACTTAGTGCTTTAAAACTAGTTTTTTCTTATGTTATGAAAAAACTAATTTTTTGCAAGATTTTGACACCAAAAAAACATAAACAAACATAAATGGTATATGAGACGGACGGAGGAAGTATACATAAGTTTCTTTACAAACTTTATTCACTATACAACTTTGGTATTTAAAATTATTGATTGTTCTAGAAATATAATTTTTTAGGCACAATTTCGTATCGGTTAACATTTGAGTTTCTCCAAAACCCTTAAATGATTAGGTGTGTGAAAGTTAGGTAGCATTTCCTTTGAATTCAAATTGGATTTATTCTACTCAAAAGAACTAGTCAAGGATTTGTGTACAAAAAAGGAGTTAGGTGTTTATCCTTTAAATTATACTCTCTCTCCGTCCCGGGACACAAATTTTCATTTTGGATTTTCCATTTAAAAAGACATACACCTAACATTCAAAATGAAAACTTATTATTATTTATTTATTCATGTGACCCGCTTGTCGTACTTACAATAACTATTCTCTTACTATTCTTTATCTCATTTTCTCTCTCATACCGCACTTTTGATAGTCAAAACACTTATTCCACATTTTCACTATACACTTTTCTTAATTTTCGTGTTAGATTAATTTTGTTCCTTCTCAGATAAGGCAGAGAGACTATAATGATGGGTTTATTGAACTAAGACTAAATTATTTCTTTTGTTCTCATTATACAAACTAATTTGAATTTGAATTTGAATTTATGCTTTTAGAAAATTTGGAAACTTCTTGGCCATGTTTTAGTTTTACACGTTTGGACATATCAAAACAACCTTAGAACTAACAACTTTAAGAAGTAGTCAAATGCGTGTATTATTGTCTTTCATTATTACATTATTGTTGAATATTTTATTTATCTCAAAATAATATGCAGATTTGTAAGTAATACTCCCTCCGTCCAGTTACATACTTCACACTTTCTATTTTGGGCGTCCAATTACATACTTCACACTTTGTCTCCTACATTATTTTAATACTCACAACACCATTATAATTTACTATTCTCTCCACTCATTCTCTCTCCTATTTTACTTTTACACTCACAACATTATATCATTATTTTTTTCCTTAATCCACGCGTGAACAGTAACTGTGAAGTATTAACTTGGACGGAGGGAGTATGCTTTAATTACTCGTATTTAAATATTGTTCGTGCCATCAACAAAATTACACTAAAACATTTTATAATTTCGAAATACAACACTTAGCTTGAAAGAATAAAAATAAAAATAATAAAAATAAAAAATAAAAAATAGCAATATTTATTATGAAATATAAAGAGTATCATGCTTTTTGTTTGCCCTTTATAACCATGTCAAACAACCTTCATAAGGGAAAGGTGTTTTAGGTGAATAAAAAGTGTATCATAAGGTTTTGAATATATGTTAGTATTGTCTTTTAATTTAAATCCAATGCATTGATAATTATTTTGCTAATTCTCTTTAAGTCATATTTAAAAAAATCTCGATAACCCTACCAGAAATATATGTTTAATCGCTATAAATCACAGGGTCAATCAACGGGGACAAAATACGGAGGACTTGTTCCGAAGAAGAAGCCATTGATCTCCAAGGCAAGTACAATTTTTTTTCAATATTTTGATGGAGTTGTAGAAATATTAAGAAAATTCATAAGATATTTGAAGGAAATTAACAAAATAAAAATAAATTCAATTATATATGTGCAGGACCATAACCGGGCCTTCTTTGATTCAGCTGACTGGGCTTTATGCAAGGTATTGGACTTCTCTATTTTTCAAATTGAGCAACTCTTAGAAAGTAACTTGTTAGGATTTTTGGACGTAAACTCCCAAAATAATTTATTTTAAGCACGAAAATTTGAGTAATAATTTTAAATTACTTTAATTATTTTAATGCACACCTAAAAAGTGTTATTGATAGCTTTTATAATGATATATTAATAACAAGTTTTAAATTTTCAAGAATATGATTAAAATAACCTAAATTACTGCTCAAAATATCTTCGAAATAACAATAAAAATAGACAGATTATTTTTCGAGACGATTTTGAGACGGACGGAGTATAACTTAAGCCTATATTGGGCCAATCTTAGTTATCTTATATGTAAAATTAAATCATAATTTTTTGGACAAACAAATAAACAAATTATTATTATTTATAACATTGTATTAAAAACAGATTCTAAAATTTCATTAGAATAATTAAATTAACTTAAATTTATCGCTAAAGTAGCTTCGTGTTAACGATGAAAAAACATGGAAGATCATTTTGGGACGGAGTGAGTATTGATGTTTTATTAACCCTAATCCTTTATCAACCAACAGCAAGGAGCTGGAGTGAATCAAAAATCAACTGTTGCAATTGAGACTTTGCAGCCAAAACTTCAGGTAGGCATGTTTTACAATCATAAACTCGAAACCATTTCTCTAAACAAAATAATGAATTGGGGACGACATGAATTTTGAACCAGAGAACACATCACGAGCGGCTACCACCTAGAAGACCTGCTTGTACATCTGGACGAGATAATTTCGTAAGTAACTCTTACCAACTTCAAAATTATATCTATTTTTTCCATATAATTATAATCACTCATTATTTGATTAATTGGTTGAAATTTGACAATATTTGCAGGCCGAGTAGGGTTTATACAAAATGGCTAAGGAGGCGTCTCGACAACTTTTTCAAACTTTCTGTAATAGTTTTACCTTTAAACGCATTCCGTTTGGCTTGACTTTCATTGTAAGACACTTTTTCTTGCATCAGAGCCATTTGAGAAATGTGATCTTATCTATCTTTCGAGACGAAGCTTCTATATTTCATCCTTGTTTTAAGTAGATTTACTTGTGTTTATGTTTCCCGCAGGCACTTTTCTATTCTGTCTAATCTTCTCGAGAAAATAGCTAGAAGCTAAAATAAATCAACTCCTTAAAAAAGATTATTCAATTATAATGAAATGCAAAGGAGCAATGTTCTCTACTTCTCTTATTGAAATAACTTGAAGCCAACAAAATACAGTGAGAGAATTAACACACACAAACACACAAAATACAGTGAGAGAATTAACACACACAAACACACAAAATGCAAAGGAGCAATGGTACAAGAAATATTTCGTGCAGTAATACACGGGTCAATTTTAGGGTATGATTTTCATGTCTCGAAGTCTTTGAACCCAGATCCTAATGCTTTTCAACGTATCCGCGTACCCAAAGAATCCAAACTCGCGACTCTTGTTCATGCTACTAACATGTTGGAACTCAAAGCACAACACACCCTTGGCTGCAGCAAAACAAGTGATCTCATCCAACTTTGTTTCGTACAAGTCATATTGTTCAACAATATTCTCCCAAACAACCTTCTTTTTTTCCATCTCCTCGATTATATCAAACTCTCGGTTTTCCTCATTGAATGGTACAAATTCAAGATCAAAGATGTCGGATAGTACCTTCCATACGGTCTTCCATTTGAAAAAATCGCCGTTGGTACAATTGAAGGCTTGATTCTTTGCTGAATCTGTGACTGACGCCCATACGTGCTGTTCGGCTATAACTCTGGCATCTGACATGTCGCAAAAATGGTCCCATGTATATTTGGTTCCAAAGTATCTGTATTTGGAGATCAAGTCAAGTAAGCAACAGATGTTAGGCAAAAAGATATTGCGAAAAGTTGTACTTTTATTACTCACAAAGGAAGTTTATAGAAGAGTTAGATTGTACAAAAGCTATTTTAGATTCATGCAATTTTTATAATTAAGGAATAACAATTGCATTATGAAAGTAAATATTCTAAACTCTTGGAAATATACTCCCTCAGTTCCGCTAGAAATAAGATAGTTACCGTTTACGCGTAAATTAAGGAAAAAATAATGGAGAAAATGTTGTGAGTATGAAAAGTGAGGTTGGAGAGAGAAAGTGGGGTAGAAAATAGTGATTTGATTGGTGTTGTGAGTATAAAAGTAAAGTAGGAGAGAGAATTAGTGGGTGGAATAGTAAAGATTTTTTGCCATTTTCGAAAGTGTGTGATTTGTAGCGGGACGCCCAATGAAAAAAGTGTGTGATTTGTAGCGGGACGGAGGGAGTATAGAATTAGAAATCAAGAAGGATTTACAAAATGTATGATCCTTGGAGAAATTCAATCTTTGAGAGAGATGCCCTTCTTGCATCAATACTCCCCCAATAGCGAAGTCGGAGGCGTCGGTGTGCACTTCAAATGGCTTGCTAAAATCGGGCAATGCTAGGACCGGCTATTGGCTCACGATGGTCTTTAAGTATGCTTCTTGACACTTTTCAGACCATTTCCATGATTTTCCCTTCTTAAGCAAGTCCGTCAAAGGTGCCGCTCTGGCCGAATACCCCTTTATGAACCGTCAATAGTAGTTGACTAAACCAAGGAAAGACCTTAGCTCGGGCACTTTCGTTGGCGCCTCCCAATCTACTATATCCTTGATCTTAATTGGTGCCATCCATCTTAAGCTTCCCGGTTCCAACTCAATTTTGTGGTCCACCTCCCTCCTAGGTGGAAGCTTGTTTGGTAGCGTCGCGGGCATTACATCATTGCTCTCCTCTAGCAAAGATTGAATGATTTGTGGCACATCATGATTCTTAGGTTTGACTTCTTCCTCCTTGAGAACCGCTAAGTATGTTGGCTCACCTTTCTTCACTCTCTTAGCGAATTGCATTGCCGACAATTTCTTTCCTTTGTCAATA
Source organism: Adenophora triphylla var. japonica (assembly GCA_022495995.1). NCBI lineage: Eukaryota > Viridiplantae > Streptophyta > Magnoliopsida > Asterales > Campanulaceae > Adenophora > Adenophora triphylla. Next base: position 102,214 of record JAFEMH010000042.1, on the reverse strand, counting down.
TTTCCTCCCTCCACAGTAGGTATCATACACGTGTGATGATGCCACCGGATTTTCAATTTTGAAAAATCAAAACGGAGTCGCCACGCCATTTTTATTTTAAGGGTCAAAACTTTGAAAAATGCCCAAAAATGAGAGATTTGAGTTCGGAGGTCACGTTACACTCTGGGAAGAACGTTAGGGTTCACCCGGAATGCCTCGTAAAACGAGTCTTCCTAGCTTAATACCATTTGTGTGTGTGTGTGTGTTTTTCAAAAGGATTTTTCTGGAACTGAAGTTTTGACTAGACTGGACTGAAATTTATCAAAATAATGTGCTTCTGTGAGTGAAAAATGACTGAAAAAACAAAATGTTTGTCCATTACATTGTGGTCCGCGCGGATCAGACAGAGATGCATTCCTGTCCGCGCGGATAGGACAGTAAGTATCTTTTTTTGCAGCTTTCCATATTTAACATTGACACTTAATACTACATACACCGGCACTTACACACAAATGCACTACATACACCGGCACTTAAACACATATGCACTGGCACACTTTAACACCATTACTGACACTCTTTTACACTATCACTAGCACTCTTTTATACTATCACGGGCGCTCTTTTACATTAACATTGACACTCAAACACACTAAAATTGGCACTTTTTTACATGTAAACCGGCACTATTTTACACTAATACCGGCACTCTTTTACACTTGCACAGATACTCAAATTCAAATGTATTGGCGCTCAAACACACAAATACTTTTTTACATGTGTACCGACACTCTTTTACGTTATTACTCACACTATTTTACACTTGTACTGGCACTCAAACATACATACGCTGACTCTCAAACATACTAACAATGACATTTTACACTAACACTGACACTTTTGTAGACTTGCACCGATAGTCAAACACACATGCACCGATAATAAAACTCACTAATACTATCACTTTTTATATTTGCATTGATACTCTTTTACCTGTGCACTTAATATTAAAAGTCCCCAAATTCAGCCTATCTTAGTCCCATATTTTCTTTCTCCCTGATAAAAGAGTATCAATGCACATATATTAAAACACACTAATACTATTAATGCACCGACAATAAAACACACTAATACTATCACTTTTTATATGTGTATTGATACTTTTTTACCTGTGCAGTTAATATTAAAAGTCCTCAAATCCGACGAGCTACATCGATTTATGCAAGCTAGAAATTGAATGAGTAGGTAATTTTATGAAAGGGCATGAATTAGAAATTGAATGAGTAGGTAATTTTATGAAAGGGCATGAATTACGAAGAGATAGCCATGGGAGAATGCAATCGAGCCGAGAAAGAAAGCTTCCTTATAGACGGCTTCACGATAGACGAAACAGGTCAGCGGAGGGTTAGCAAAGATGCGAAACCCATTTTTCCTTAAGCTTAAAAATGCACGTGTTTATTAAATTTTGTCTTTTATCATACTCATTAATAAAAGAATAACAACTACATCAGAAAACTATATATTCTTTAGAAAAGTAAATATATTAAATTCTAGAAAATATAAAATTGATAAATTAAGAAGGATTCCTGAGATTCTTATCAGCAACAAGTTCAATGACCATTACATAAAATGTGTTTACTAAGGCTAAGTTTGTTTTGCGTAAAAAGAATTCCGTAAAATGATTTTCAAAATGATTTTTAGTAAAATATTTTTCGAAAAATAACATAAACATGTTCTCGATTGTTTGTTAAGGAAAATGTTTTTCGAAAAATATTTTCATGTGTTTAATGAAAATATTTTTCGATAAAAACATAATTTGAGATAAGTTGAAAGAAATAGGGTGGGGTAGGTTAGAAGGTGGGGATTAGTAGTGGTAAGGTGCGTGGGTGTGGGGTAGGATAGGGTAGAGATAGGGTAGAGTGGTGGGGGAAATGTAAATGGTAAGATGATGGTAGCACTACAAAAAAGGTCATTATTAGCGACTGAATTTTTTGGGTCGGGAGAATTCTCTAGTCCCTATTACCTACTTAATAAGTCAGCCTTACACAAACAAAATTGATAGGACGGCAAATTGAATCTCTAAAAATTAATCAGCTAATAAATGAAATTAAAAGAAAAAAAAAAAAAAACCCCAAAACCTCCCTACTCTTACGCCCACTAATAATCACCTCTCCCTCACCTTCCCTCTACATCCTCTCTAATCGTTTTCTAGGTTTAATTGCCGTTCTCTGCAATCGTCGTGTGACCATTTCACTCAACCCTAGCATTTCCTCTTTCCCTCTCTTTGAAATCACCAACAATGTCTTCCCGGAGGCTCTTAGCCTCTCTCCTCCGCGCTCCACTTCGTCGTCCTCCATCTAGATACCCATTCACAAACCGTAGAAACCCCTCCCGATCCTCCAACACCCCTTCTCCTGCTGGCTACTTCCTCAACCGCGCCGTCAACTATGCTACCTCTGCCGCCGCCGCCACCACCACATCTTCCTCTTCCCCCATTGGTCCTCCTAAAGGAACCGCTGGTAAGATTATCGATGAGTTCACCGGTGCTGGCTCGGTCGGTCAGGTCTCTGAGGCTTTTTCAATCTTTATTTTTGGGTAATACTGCATTGGACGCGGCTACCAATGCTTAAATTTTAGTCCAGAATGGAGTTTTAATTGCAATTCCAATGACTATGGGTTTTATCCTTGATTTCCTGTAATTTTCTGTCATCAATTTGTTATGGGACATTTAGGACTGCAGAATGGTGCTTTACATGATGTCCTGAGCTTTGTCTTACTTTGGGGATTTGAGGATCTTTACATGATTTCAATTTTCTTAGTACTGCAACACTGTTTATGTCTCTCATTTGATTCTGACGAACTATCTTTCTTGGGGGTCTAAAGGTGCTTAAAATATTCTCTGGAATTCGTCTTTAAAATTTTAGCTGTATATATTTATGGTTTTCTTTTGGGTTAAATTCACATAATCTTTGCTTTGCACTGTGACACATAAGTACCACGCAACCGGTAGAGGCTTAGTGGTCCACCTTATCAAATTCGCTGAGAGTTACTCGCTTTACTCCATAAATCATTTTGCACTGTGACACATAGTACCCAAGCAACTGGTAGAGGCTTTGTGGTCCAAATTCAAGGCTTGGAATTGAGTTACCAAGCCTAGGAAGTGAACCATGTACAAGCATCAAAAGGAAGGGCTCGGAGACAATGGGTGATCGGAAAATCATATGCGTTGTTCTTTTTATGTAACCATGCCATCAAAAAAATTTACTTCATACACTTGAATTGGCTGTATGAAAGCAATCAATATGAGTCAGGTTTGAAAGTATGGTTTGTTTTGTTATTTAACCATTAACATCTTTTAATACCATTAACGTAGGTTACTTTTAAGGTCCAAAGCATGCCGTCTTTAATACATTATTAGGGACGGCGACGGGGGTCCCAGAGTTTTAGAGTCGCCTGTTATTCCGGACCCCAAAGTCCCGTCCTTAAGGCCGACCTTAAAACTATTAGGGACGACAAATCGACTTTTAGGGACGGTGACGGGCCGACCCTAATGATGACGTTTCTTGTAGTGTAGGCTAGGGTGGTGATAGGGTAGAGTGTGGGGGTGGAGTAGGTGTGGGGTAGGGTGGGTAGCCGAGAGTATGGGAGTGGGTTTGGGTGAGGGAGTTGTTAAAAAATAAATTAATTAAATTATGAGTAAAAATAAGTTTGACCGTGGGAGGGGGGTGGGTGGGTTGACGGGGGTGGGGGTGGTGAGGGTTGTTAAAAAATAATTTTAATATGAATAAAAAAAAATTGTTTGGGAGTGGGGGAGTTGTTAAAATATAATTTTAAAATGAATAAAAAAATTAATTTTTATTAGGTGGTGGTGGGGGGGGGGGAGAATTGTAAAAGATAATTTTAATATAATTTTTTTTTTTTTTTTATGAGGGGATGGGTTAGGGGTTGGTTGATGTGGTGTGGGTAGAGTGGGGGTTATGAAAAATTAGGTGTGTGTGATAGTATGTTATCATTTTTTGAAAAATATTTTAATTAGAAAAATTTCGTATGTCATTTTACTTAGAAAAGTGAGAAAAACATTTCTTTAAAAAAAAATTTCTCAACAAACACCAAAAAATAAAAATAAGAAAAACGTTTTACGCCTAAAACATTTTCCTCCTATCAAACGGAGCCTAATATTAAATTCTAGCTTTATGTTCTAGTATTTGACTTTCTTTTTTCTCCATTAATTTCTAGATGTGAATGGCTATGAGCTACCGATTGGACCAGAATAATCTCATAACATATCCATACCTAAATTTGGAGATAGACAAGCCTACTGGCCACAAAGTTGTTTGGGCTGGCCCATTTGAGGCCTGAAACATTTGGGTTGGGTTGGGCTGGGTCTAGTTAATGTGATTTGGTCTAAGGCTAGACCCGAAAGCCAAACCCAAAAGTTTCAATTTTTATATAAAATTACTTTAAATGAAAATGAAAAAATGCTCCTGGAATAGTGTTGTAGTAGCCTTAATTCAAGGACATTTTTATCATCTCCAAAAATGATATGGACCGGCACATTTGATCAAGTGGGCCGAGTCAAGTCCGAGGACTGATGTGAGTTAAGTGGGCCAAATCTAAAGTCCCCATGGGCCAAGCTTCTACGGAAATACGTTGTAAAACTTTTGAAAATTCAAAACACTTTATAAATGGCCTAACAACCGAGATATGCAATTGGTGATGGCCAAATGGGCAGGCCTGTCCCATCCCGCTCTGTACGGATCAACCCGCGGGCGGGACGGGACGGGTTGAAGTCCGTCAGCCCATGTGATGAAACGGGTCTAAACCAGGTTCGGCCCGGCCCATTTTGGATTGTCTAAGCCCGTCCGTTTGGCCCGGATCTGAAAATCCACGGCCAAACAGGTTTTCTTTTAAAAAAAAAAAAATCAGAAAAAATATGGAAAAAATAAAAAGTAATTTAGTATTATTTAATAAGCTATTTTTTAAAAATATAAAATTACTTAGACATAAGAAAATTAGTTGTTTTATATATAAAAAAATAGAAAAAAACTAAACAAATGAAAGCATATAAAATAAAAGAAAAGAGGGACAAACTACCCTTTATTTTTATTTTATTTTTAAAATTTTTTATTGACTAGGAAATAATATTTTAGACTTTTATTATTACTGGTATTTTTTACAAATATGTATATAAAAAAAGATAAAAAAAAACTAAACAAATAAAAATATATAAAATAAAAGAGGGACAAACTACCCTTTATTTATTTTTTATTTTTTATTAATTTTTTACTGATTAGGAAATAATATTTTAGAATTTTTTTTAATACTGATATTTTTTACAAAAAGGTATATAAAAAAAGATTATAAAAAAATTAAACAAATGAAAGTATATAAATAGAGGAACGGACTACCCTTTAATTTTTTTTAATTAATTTTACAAACAGGTCCGTGCGAACCTCATTGCAACGGGCCAAATGGGCCACATACCAAACAGATCTTCTGATCCGCGGGCCAAAGACCGATCCGTGCGAACCTCCTTAATCCAGGCCCGTCCCGTATACGAAGCGGGCCTAGCAGATAGCGGGCCACGGGTAAGAAAATATCAGATAATGCAAAATTAATGTAAAATAACAAGTAGATAACCTGAAAGGCGAGCCATCGTGTTTGCATATCGTCGCGTTTGCAGATAAAGTGAGGAGGCAATTGTAGAAGCTCCGTGAGGACGCACCAATGATGATGGAAGTTCGATGGATGGAATGGGTGAAAGAGGGCGAGTATGAGGCGACGAGGTCTTCTAGTGGATAGTAGAAGTTCGTGTGTAAGGTAAGCGAGGCATGTCCTCTCGAAATGGTGGCTCGTGAGGGACAAGTTTGCCCAATAGTTCAGGATCGTATATCGGTCCCATGTAGTATTTTGTACCTACAAGCACAATGTTTAACATGAAAACTACTTTTTCCGCATCAAAATAAATATTTAAATTTTATTTTGAGCAACATTAGCAAAAATATTAAAAATATTACTTCCTCCGTTCCACTTCAATTGATCCACTTTCTTTTTTGGGACGTCCCACTTCAATTGATCCATTCCATAAATGGAAAGTTTTTCATATATTTATACCCTTATCATCTCCACATATTTACAAAAAAACCAATCATTAACTTACTATTCCTTCCACTCATTCTCTCTCCTATTAAATATTTTTAACTTTTACATTCTCTCTCCTATTTCCTACCACACATTTAACTTTTACATTCTCTCTCCTCTAATTTCTACCCACTTTATTCATTTTTCTTAAAAATCGTAAAATTCACCCTGGACCAATTGAAGTGGGACGAAGGGAGTAATACGTAGAGTAATACTAATCACAGTCATATGCGAATCATGTTCGTAAAAGATGTCACTCATTTTCCACATAATGAGATTTTTTTCTCAAATAATTCATTTTCAAAAAATTATTTTCTAAAATGACAATTCTTCCAAACTATTTGCCAAAATGACCATTTTTTAAAAACAAAGTTTATATTTTTCTCGCTCAAACTCGCTACTCCTAGTAACGAATTTAAATTGTCTCAATTTTATTATGATATTTATGAGAATTTCAAAAAAAAAAAAAAAAACTAAATTTAAAATCTTTACTTTAATTGAAGTAGCGATTTCAAATCAATTTTCAAATCAAAACAAGTAGGTGACTTGTTCATTTATATAAATAATACTTTTAGTCCCACCTCAAATTGCAAAATAATTGTTTTTTATACAAAAAATATTTCTATTATTATTTTTTCTATCTCAAAATAAATATTATGAAAAAAAAAATCTACTTCTTTAAACAAAAAAAATCTTCATTTCAAAATGAATATCAGTTTCTTCCCAAAATGAGTAACTAATAAAATAATACTACTTTTTTTTGCAAAAAAAATAAAAATGAATACTAGTTCCTACCCCAAAATATATGTTCTCGATAAAAATATCTTTATCCTAAAATATAAGAAAATCAGTTTTGTGACGAAGACACTAAAATTAATTTTTGAAACGAATGAAGTAGGGTTCTATTATAAAATATTCATTGGTACGAAGGAAGAAGGAAGTAATATTATTTTTTTTACAAGAAAAACTAGTATTATTTTTTTGGGGATGAAAGTAATATTCATTTCTCGAAATGAAGGATAATTTTTTTAAAGTATTTTTTTTTTCAAAATATTTTTTTTTGTGACGGTAAAAATAATACTCCCTCTTAATTTCCTTTATCAAGACATAATTTTCATATCAAACTAATTTTTTGCAATTTGAAATGGTGAAATGGGACAGAGAAGTATTCTTTTTATATTTATAAATGAAGGAAGTTACCTACTTGCTTTGAAATCCCTACTTAAAGTAGCGATTTTACATTAATTTCTTTTTTAATTTCATAAATATTATAATAAAATTGAGAAAATTTAAATTCACTTGGAGTAGTGAGTTTGAGATGAAGGAGCATTCATTCATTTAGAGGGGAGGTAGCAAAGAACCTGTTTGAAGGGTAATATGACGAATCGAAGGAGACTTGGATGAATTAACCAGAACATTTATGACATTCTGTAGCATAACGGTGTTAACGGAAACGTTACTTTCTTCCGTTTCTCTAACTTGAATAGCAACCCAGAATACATGCGTCACTTCACTCGACAAAGGTGACAACTTTTCCAAAGTGTCGGCATAGTTCATGGCGTCAAACGTTATGTATCGGTCAATCGTGGACGTCGGAAACCATGTCGGCATAGGCCGACTTGCCCCTCCGTAGACTTTCCACGGACCGCCTTTGGTGGCCGGATTCTTTAAGACCTCAGCTAAGCTTAAACCCACCATTCCGGTGACCCCAACTATTAGGGCAACTGAGGGCTTCATTTGAATCTCTTGATCCATGGGACAGAATTGAGAGAGATAGGGGGAGAGTCGGAGAGACCCTTTTCTTGAGTCTTAGTTATTCAAGTGACTTATATATTCCCTCCGTCTTGTTCTTCGAAGCTTCACCTTTTACTCAAATGAGTATTTCGGTAGAAGCTTCACGTTTCTTAAAATGGTAATAAATGTGGGCTCCATTTGTCCACCCTACTCATTTTTTTCTTCACATATTTAAATTGTGGGGTCTACTTGTCATATCCACTAATTTTTTTCCCTCAATCGGACGAAACAGAGGGATTATTATTGAATACTATCTATAGTATAAATTAGAGCTTATACTTGCTACGATTCTTTTTGAACAGTAGCAAGTGTCGAAATTTACAATTTGTCCTCATATATTTGTCTCTTTCTCATTTTGTCCTTAAAATTATTATTTTTTTTTTAAAATTAAAAAAAAAATGTCCTCAAATACGGGCTTAATTAAAAAAAAAAAAAAAAAATAACGTGTCCTTGAACATGAACTTATTCTATTCTATTCTAGTAGATTATATTTACGGCTAAATGAACTAAGATATGTTAGTCACTTAATAAAACAAAAGAGCTAGATTTAAGAAATAAAAATAACTAAGATACTCTGTACTCCCTTCGTCCCGACCGACTTAGGATTTTTTGAAATAACACGGGGATTAAGAAAAAAGTAAATGTTGTGAGTGTAATTTAAAAATAGGAGAGAGAATGAGTGGAGGGAATAGTAAATTATAATGGTGTTGTAAGTATTAAAATAATGTAGGAGAGAGAATGAGTGGAGAGAATATTGATTTAAGGTTTCCATTTTGAGTCGTCCTAAATCGGGTAAGACGCCTAAAATGACAAAAAGTCCTATGTTGATCGGGACGGAGGGAATATTAATTTTGACTTTTGAGGCTATGGATGAGGTCCACCCATATGACATACCTCTTAGAGCATCATTAAAAGAGTGCGTCTGCTGAGAAACGCGTTTCTCCATAACTATGGGGAAACGTGTTTTTCATAGCCAGAAGCTTTACATTTGATAACCAGAAAAAAAAACCCAAGGCCAAGACCAAAAGCCACGGATATCGAAGCTTTGCATTTGATAGCCAGAAGCTTTGCGGTTGATATCCGAAGCTTTGTATTTGATAGCGAGAAGGATGTGAAATGTATATCCGTAAAGCTGTTAGGTGCGTATCCGTAAAGCTGTTAGGTGCGTATCCGGGAAATGTGTTAGGGCATATCCGAGAAATTGCTATTGAAGGTTTCTGGATATCCAGAAACCTTCAAATGTATATCCAGAAACATTTTGAAGGTTTCTGGATATTCATTTGAAGGTTTCTGGATATCACTTTCATAGGTTTCTGGCTATCTAGCTCATTGTCGCGCGACATGTCGGGACCCGTTTCTCCATAACTTATGGAGAAACGTTTCTCCCTAGATTTTGTGTCATTAAAATGGTGAACGAAAGAGTAATCATGAACGAAAACTAAAGCCACGAACGAAATTTCTTAATGAGTTTCGTTTATTTTATCAACGAATTTGTGAGCGAAAATTTCGTTCATGGCTATATGTGTATTTTGTAATTTTAATATTTTTAAAATTATATTATTGAAATAAAAATATTAAAAATGTTTATAATTTCTTTTTCTCTATAAATAGAGTCTAATTTTATAATATTTGATATAATTTTAATATTTTACTATTTAAAAATGATAAAAAAATTATTGTATATATTTGATAAAATTTTAATTTTTTATATATTTAAATTCTCTCTTGCGTCAAACGACGTCGTTTAGATCAAAATTTCAAAAACGTTCATTTTTCCCTATAAATAGAGCTCAAGATTGTTAGATTATGTACATCTCTTCTTCCATACTTATTTACTCATGTTAGATTAACTTTGATTATGTTTATATTTTAATATATTTTTATATTTTTATATTATTTTAAAAGTTACTAATTGAATTTCAAATGAATGATTGTGATTAGTGGATGATGGAAAGATTGGCCAATAATATTGTGCCACTTAGAGTTTTATGGGAACTTGAAAAACTTTTGCTTTTATATATAGTAGATTGTTAATTTTGTATATAAAATTTTCAAAATTTTAGAATTAAATAAAGAAAATGAAATGATAAAATATGCACAATAAATAAATCTTGAATATAAATCAAAATTTTATTAAATTTCATTTTTACTTACAAATTTGCCTATTTTTACTCATGTTAAATTAACTTTGATTATATTTTTATTTTAATATATTCTTATATTTTTATATTATTTTAAAAGTAACTAATTGAATTTCAAATGGATGATTGTGATTGGTGGATGATGAAAAGATTGACCAATGATATTGTGTCACTTGGAGTTTTCTAGGAGCTTGAAAAAGTTTTGCTATTATATATAGTAGATTGTTAATTTTGTATATATTAATTTTCAAAATATTAGAATTAAATAAAGAAAATGAAAAGATAAAATATGCACAATAAATAAATCGTGAATATAAATCAAAATTTTATTAAAATTCATTTTTACTTACAAACTTGCCTATTTTTACTCAAGTTAAATTAACTTTGATTATATTTATATTTTAATATATTCATATATTTTTATATTTTTTTAAAAGTTACTAATTGAATTTCAAATGGATGATTGTGATTGGTCGATGATGGAAAGATTGGCCAATGATATTGTGCCACTAAGAGTTTTCTGAGAGCTTGAAAAACTTTTGCTATTATATACTCCCTCTGTCCCGCTACAAACCGCACACTTTCTATTTTGGGCGTCCCATTACAAACCCCACACTTCTTAAAATGGCAAAGAATCTTTACTATTCCCTCAACTCATTCTCTCTCCTATATTATTTTAATACTCACAACACCATTATAATTTACTATTCCCTCCACTCATTCTCTCTCCTATTTTACTTTTACACTCACAATATTTATATCATTATTTTTTCCTTATTCCCCGCGCAAACAGTAACAGTGCGGTTACTAGCGGGACGGAGGGAGTATAGTATATTGTTAATTTTGTATATATTAATTTTCAAAATTTTAGAATTAAATAAAGAAAATGAAAAGATAAAATATGCACAATAAATAAATCTTGAATATAAATCAAAATTTTATTAAATTTCATTTTTATTTACAAACTTGCCTATTTTTACTCAAGTTAAATTCACTTTGATTATATTTATATTTTAATATATTCTAATATTTTTATATTATTTTAAAGGTTACTAATTGAATTTCAAATTGATGATTGTGATTGGTGGATGATGAAAAGATTGGCCAATGATATTGTGCCATTTGAAGTTTTCTTGTAGCTTGAAAAACTTTTGCTATTATATATAGTAGATTGTTAATTTTGTATATAATAATTTTCAAAATTTTAGAATTAAATAAAGAAAATGAAATGATAAAATATGCACAATAAATAAATCATGAATATAAATCAAAATTTTATTAAATTTAATTTTTACTTACAAACTTGCCTATTTTTACTCAGGTTAAATTAAGTTTTATTATATTTATATTTTAATATATTCTTATATTTTTATATTATTTTAAAAGTTTCTAATTGAATTTCAAACGGATGATTGTGTTTGGTGGATGATGGAAATATTGACCAATGATATTGTGCCACTTGATGTTTTCTAGGAGCTTGAAAAACTTTTGCAATTATATATAGTAGATTGTTAATTTTGTATATAATAATTTTCAAAATTTTTGAATTAAATAAAGAAAATGAAATGATAAAATATGCACAATAAATAAATCGTGAATATAAATCAAAATTTTATTAAATTTCAATTTTACTTACAAAGTTGCCTATTTTTTCTCATGTTAAATTAACTTTGATTATATTTATATTTTAATATATTATTATATTTTTATATTATTTTAAAAGTTACTAATTGAATTTCAAATGAATGATTGTGATTGGTGAATGATGGAAAGATTGACCAATGATATTGTGCCACTTGAAGTTTTTTAGGAGCTTGAAAAACTTTTGCTATTATATATATTAGATTTGTTTGTTTATACATATAGCGCACGGTGTAACACCACGGTCATACTACTTACTACAAAGCGATTAGAATTAGGGCACCACTATTTTTATTTATTGTGCACTCTCATAGAAAATTAAAAAACTACGGAGTATGAAATTTTAAATACAAAAGCGATTAGAATTAAGACATTTTCTTATTATTTAAGCCGCTTAAGAGTTGTAACACATACGGTATGTGGTGTTCCTTTTCATAAGAATGTCAGGGTTCGTACCTAATCAATTGTGATATCTTGCATTTTGAAGTGCATACTAATGAAATAGCTTAATTCAGTCATTTAATAAAAAAATCAATTTTTTGAATATCATTTAAACCGACTTTTCATTTTATTTTTTTCTATTAACAAAATTAAAGCATGTCACCATCATGGAAAATTGATTTTCCTCCCTCTTATTTTCTATGCATTTTTATAGGATGCAAATTCAGGGCCGGCTCTCTCTAGGTACAAGAGGTTCTTTCGCACAGGGCTTCAAATTTTTGAGGGCCCCCATTTTTTCTAGGTCCATTATTAGGTATATAACTATCAAAAAAAAAAATTATGTTGTGTGAAAAGTAATGATCAATGTAATAAATTATTTTTGAATTTTATTGCTTAATTTTGTAAAATTTTAATCTTTATATAAAAACACTTATATATATATTATATTTTTTGTATTAATTTTTAAATATTAGGGGCCCAATATTTATATTTCACACACAGAATTCCAATAATTATTGAGACGGACCTAAATTGGATGCAATTAGCTGGAAATTAGTTATATTGAGGTCCATATTGTTCCAGAGGTTTCAATCGGTTCATGACTTTGACTTTGCCTTTCACAAGTTTCCTTTGGATTCCTTACAAGTCATTGAGTGCCTTAACTTTCCACGATGCCGTGTGGGCTTGGCTTGAATATTTGATTTGTAAGACCATGTTTAACGGTGAACGAAAAATTCGTTTACCACGTGAACGAAATTGACTTGTGAACGAAATTTCGCTTACGTCAGCTTATATTTTGTAGTGGTGAATGAATTTTTCGTTCACAGAAATATTTTCTAATAGAAATTTGATAATATAAAATTAATAATATACATTAATAAATATTATTTTTTATTAACACCATTAACAATAAATATAATTTTTTTTATTATTTTACTTATTTGCACAATTTAAAAAAAATAAACACTCATTATTACTATTATTATTATTATTATTATTATTATTATTATTATTATTATTATTATTATTATTATTATTATTATTATTATTATTATTATTATTATTATTATTATTATTATTATTATTATGTTAAGATGAAGTCATTAATCGAGTCAAGAGAAAATTTAAATATATAAAAAATTAAAATTTTATCAAATATATACAATAATTTTTTTATCATTTTTAAATAGTAAAATATTAAAATTATGTCAAATATTATAAAATTAGACTCTATTTATGGAGAAAAAGAAATTATAAACATTTTAATATTTTTATTTCAATAATATAATTTCAAAAATATCAAAATTACAAAATACACATATAGCCATTATAGCCGTGAACGAAATTTTCGCTCACGAATTCGTTCATGAAATGAACGAAACTCATGGACGAAATTTCGTTCATAGCCATGAACGAAATTTCGTTCACCACTAATTGCCATAAACGAAATTTCGTTCACGAAATTACTCTTGGTGAACGAAATTTCGTTCACCATTAATCATGCTCTAAGCATTTAAATTTTGGGTGGTACTCCCTCCCTCCGTCCAGACAAACCTCTCTCCGCCCTTGATTTAATATTCTTAGTTTAATTTGATATAAAAATTAAAAAAAATGTTATAAATATAAAAAGTAAAATATGAAAGGAAAAAAGGTGGGTAGGGAGTTTTTTTTTTTTTATGATAATGACAATTGGGTCCCATTATCTATTTTAATTAATAATGCAACTAAGAACTTCAATTTGAGATAGACTAAAAAAAAAACCTTAAATCGGGTGGAGGGAGTACATTTTTTTGTTATTAATATAAAAATACTTTGAGCAATAATTTTAAATTAATTTAATTATTTTAATGAATATTTTAAACTTGTTATTGATATCTCATTATATATATTATTAATAACAATTTTTAAATATTTATTGCAATTTTTTTTTTTTTTAAGTAGGTCTCTGAAGTAGTTTTGAAACGTTTAAACCCAAGAGTCATTTTCTTTATCGACCTTTTCAACAAATCATATTTGACCACGTGGGACAATTTGCTCGTGATGTGTCCCTAACAAAGTGGCTTATATAATACTCACCCCTTTCAAAATAATAATTCGCTTATACCATAATAAATTTATTTTTATTTTTTCAAAATAAATTGAAAAGAATAAAATTGATGGGTCAAGAACAACGGGTTGGCCCCATGTCCAAGTCAGACCAAGGATCTTACAAACAAAGTGGGCCTGTCAAGCAGCCCCAATTCTACTAACCCATCAATGGAGATCAGTCGACCAATTTCATTATACGACCTTACTTGATCCCGACCTAGCTTCGTCCGACGTACGATCCACTCATTGTGCAATCTTTGCCTAACCAAGACACGAATTCAGGTCGCCCTCGATCATTCAGACGACCTAGACCAAACAACACATCGTCATTTGTAACCGTCTCATATATTCTCGTATACAGTTACGCCAACGCTATTTTCGTGATTTATGGGATTCGTAAACATCTCATATCACCACTATATACACCAGATCACATCCTACGTAAAAAGGTAATTTCATCTTGGCTATTTTAAGATTACGTTATTTCCTTACAATTTATACAAACTCATAACACCACATCTCATCATCACGCCGAAGGGTTTTAGCCAGAGATTATCCTGGCAAGTCGTTTGTTCGTGATTTCAGATTCTAGTAGCTGGAGATTAACCTATTGCTAGACTAATGCTGATCTGAAACAATTCATGCATCATCAGTTTGGTTACATTGCCGGGAATCGTTCAAAACTAGACCTCAAAATCTTCCCTACTTGTTGATATGATTTCTGAAGGGCATACCTCTACTGCTTCAAGCGAATCCGTCCGCGAATAAGAAGGCGGAAACAACCCAGGCACTGACAGAGAACACCATGATCTATTTTACTCTGTTCAAGGAGTTGCCCGATCGGATAGAGGAGGACCTGAATGATAGAGAGGTTATTAAATGCTTCAGAAATGGGGTGTCCTCACCTGACTTGGACTACGAGCTACAAGTCAGACGAGCGACCACGAAGAAAGACCTATTTGAAAGGGCCTATGATGTGGCTGTTGCTAAGGAACGAAATAAGAGAAAAAAGGAGAAAAGCTCCAAGAATGTTGAGGCAGGAGAGTCGACCAAAGGGGTGGCGGCTAGAAGTGATAACAACAAAAAAGAGAAAAACATAACTAGGGGGACTGAGAGAGTCCCCGAAAACTTTACTCCCCTCACAGTTAGTCGGACGGAGATAATTAACAAAGTTGATTTGGCTCCTCCCGTTCCTATGAATCCTCAGTAGAAGTTCAGTCGAGATAATGGTAAGTATTGTGAGTACCACAAGGACACAGGCCATAGTACGGAGGATTTCATGAGTTTGAAGAGGATCATCCAAAAGTGGGTGAACGAAGGCAGACTTGATAGATTTGTGAAGTGAGATCGCCCCTCAGCTGGGGATCGACCTGCTAGAGGGATGGCCGAGCCAAGGCAACCTAGGTTGACAATGGGAGTGATCGCTGAGGAGACGAGCAACACTTCCCTCAAGCACAAAATTTTCTAATTAAATAAGGCTCCTCACATTCCACCCAGGAGTTGTGTGGAAGAGAAGGTCATCAACTTCTGCCCCTACGAGCTGGCTACCAGCACGGCGGTAAGAGAGCAAAGTTTGATCATTCTGGGTCTTATTGAAAATCGCACCTCCAACAGGATATTGGTTGACACAGGAGCGTACAAGGATATCCTCTACTACAAGACTTTCCTAGAAATGGGCCTCACGGATGTCGGATTGTCACTTTACTCAGATCGACTGGAAGGCTTCACCAACCACAGAGTCGATGCCAAGGGACAGATCGAGCTCGAGTGGGATGTCGGGCAACATCCTTTGAGGACCACAGCCAAGGTAACTTTTGTGGTCATTGATGTACTAAGTGATTACTATGCTATATTGGAAATTCATGGACAGGCTGCGTTAGGAATGATTCCCTCAATCCCCCATCAAAGGTTCAAGTTCCCCACCCCCTTTGGAGTAGGATGTGTACTGGGAACATCTAGGGAGTATCTTGATCATGTGGTAAGGTCCAAGAAGAAAAAGGAGCTCGAAGTAGAGACTCCAGAGGCAAGTTGGAAATTCTCCGAGTTAGTCACTACAACCTCAAGGCTAGCAATCATCAAGGGTTTGGATGAGGAAATGAATGCAATGCAACATGAGGCGACCTATCCCTCACCTGAAACAGTCATGATGGAGCTGACACGTCCCTCAAACAACACTGGTATAATTGACTCTGACCACAACTCAGAGTTAGCTCAAAGAATTATACCGTTGCAGAGTTCACTTAGAGAATTTCAAAAAGGTGACATTTGTTGATATTCGTACAAAGGACACACCACCTTTCCACTAACTCTGCAACATGAAAACAAAAAGGAAATGTGCTCCAATCAGACATCAACAACACATTGTCCTTGAAGCTTGTCAAGCAAAAAATTCCAACGGCTACTTTATTTTCAAGGCTATAAATAGACCTTGTGATCAAGCCATGAATATCAAGAGAGACGTTATTAGAATCCTCAAAGAAGTGTTGAAGCTCAGAATCTTAAGAATTATTTGAATATTCAAACACTTCATCTTCAAGCCTTCAAGAAATATTAATCACCCATAAATATCTCAAGCCTTGTAACCACAACAAGATTCATCAAGCTCTAATACTTCTATTATAAATAGCTCTTAAATCTTGAACACACACACATACACTGGTTATAGTATATGATTAGCATTCATAAAAAAGATAGTTAGATTTGAGATTGATTCTCAACTTTGTATTCCTTATAACAGCTGCTCAATATCTAAATATACTATCACTCTTAGAAAATCCAAGACTAACCATCTTGGTAGAGGACGTAGATCATTTTGTCAAACACTTTCTGCACCTTACTTTGATTATTCTTCAAGTTTTCACTACTACACTTTTATAATTAGAAACTTTCGGTGTGCATTTTACTACCTTGATAGTTGGTTTTTACTTGACCACAATTTCAGCATTGTAAGCCAAGGTTGATTTTTGAAAAGGGTTAGAAAAATTTTATACAGCTATTCACCCCCCTCTAGCTATTTTTTTATACCCTTGTTGCACCTTTGGGACCAATAAGTGGTATCAGAGCAAAGACATTTATAAAACTATTATTTGTTTTTCAAGCTTAATAGCTTGGGTGCCGATTCGTCATGGCAACTTGTTAGTACCCGGTCCGAAAAAAGGGTATTCTAAATACTTGGGTCCGGTTTAATACAAAACCCTAAAAATCTATTCATTATTCTGTCTCCTCCGCCGTCATCCGCATGCGTGGAAAGTACGCCAGGAGATAGTGCCGATCGGCCCTTCTTCCTCTAAATGGCCGATCGAACCTTTTAATTCGTGCCGATCGACCCTTCCTTTATTGTGCCGATCGACCCTTATTATTAGGGCCGATCGACCCTTTATTTCGGTCCAGCCCAATTACCGAAACACTATAAATAGGGGTGCCCGGCTCCCTACTTTCACACACAATTTCATACGGGAGAAACGAGACTACACTTGTTTCACCCACAGTTCTTCTTATTCCCTTCGAATCGCCAAGATTCGACCCCAAAGTCTTGCTACAATTGGTAAGACTCTTTTTTAATATTGTTGTTCTTTATTATTATTGTCTTTATTATTATTTATTGCATGCTTAGTGTATTTTAATCACTTTATTTCTTGCCTATGTCCTATATGCTAGATTTAGGGTTGTTTTAATATATTTAAATATGCAATAGCCGAGGATGATCTAAGGTTTCACCCTAAGAAACCCAATGGATCTAGGAACTATTTCTTTCCTTCCACCTTAGTTATAATTATCCCATGATCAACAATCTCCCAAGGATGAACGTTGATTAGTGCACCTTCCGAGGGCCTAACTCAAAGGTTCTAGGGTGTGATCATCAATAAATTCTTTCTCTCCCCTCCTCCTTATGCATGATCCCGTTTCTTCTATCTATTCCTATAAACACCGCACACAATCAACACCCCACATGCTAGAAAGACCGATTCGTCGGGCAATAGGAGTGATAGCGTTTCTTCTTCTGTTGTAACTTGACCCCCGAACCCAATCACATATTTAGCCTTTTTTCAAAGCTTTGGGCTATATCAAAGTGGCGTGGCGACTCTCAAAATTAAACTAATATTTTTAATATAGTTTAAATCGAGTGTGTGGCGCCCCCAAAAATGTGTGTGCCTGATATGTTTGATATGATTTGATTAGTACTACTCATATCACCAAGATGCATCTTCTTTTCGGAAGCTCATCCTATAAGGACTCCAAGGTTAAGCGTGCTTGACCTGGGGAAATTCTAGGATGGGTGATCCACTGGGAAGTTTCTCAGTGAGCACGTAAGTGAGGACAACACGTGCTGGAAAGACTTGTGGTGGTTTGTGGGGATAGTCCGTCAAATCTGATAGCGTTCCGACCCGGTCTTCGGGCTCGGGCGTTACAAATGGTATCGAGGCGGGACCCGGCCGGAAGTGTGGAGCAAAGTCTTGTGCGGAACAAAGTGCACTGCCGGATTCGGTGGGAGTCACCTCTTGAATCCGTACGAGCCCCTCTTGGATCCACACTGCCCGGGGTTTCCAAGTAGGCCTTGCGGACGGCAGAGGATCCTGAGTGGGGGAGATTGTGGCGCCCCCAAAATGTGTGTGCGATATGTTTGATATGATTTGATTAGTACTACTCATATCACCAAGATGCATCTTCTTTTCGGAAGCTCATCCTATAAGGACTCCAAGGTTAAGCGTGCTTGACCTGGGGAAATTCTAGGATGGGTGACCCACTGGGAAGTTTCTCAGTGAGCACGTAAGTAAGGACAACACGTGCTGGAAAGACTTGTGGTGGTTTGTGGGGATAGTCCGTCAAATCTGATAGCGTTCCGACCCGGTCTTCGGGCTCGGGGCGTTACAGAGTGTCACTAAATGAATATCCCATTTCGGTCCGACTTTACATAATTATTCTTTTAAACCTCCGAATGCGCGTTGCATCGGGACGGGGTATTCACAGTGGCGACTCTGGGGATTTGTTTTGAAATCTTTTCAAACTAAGTGGGTCGAACTTTCGTTTCCTTGTATGGTGTTGCATTTTTCGCCTTCGTTTATTTTCTTTACTCTTAAGCTTGCATTGCATGCATGCATCTCATGTAAATAAAAATAAATCCTTTTCTTTTTTCTTTAAAAAAGGAATTAGACTTTTCACCTCACACTACCACTAGAGTCCGTGTCACACTGCACAGACACCCTTTAACCCATCGGAGAAGCCAAAGTGCGGGAAGTGTGGTGATCATGTCGCCTCCCTTCCGAGTCTCACTTGGCCATCCACTCATCAGTGCGCTTCGGTTGCACGGTGGGAGCCTGAAATCTAACCCTTGTGTCACCCACTTTGCTAGGAATACACGCCCTGTGACCGGTTGGTTTGGCTAGCTATTTTATGTAGACAATTAATAAGGTCTTTATGTTAAGTCACTACGAATCAATGATAAGTCAAGATCTATAAAGGCACTAAAAATTGATTTCCTTTTAAAGGACGTGCCAAGTAAAGTTGAATGCTTGATCTTGTCCTATCATGGGTCTGTAGTACTCTCCATAAATATCATATTAAATGTCTATATGAGACGGTTAGTCGTTAGGATCCACCACTTTAGGACCTTTAGTTAGTTGCGAAAAAGGGGTATCCCTTCCAACCAAGGGTAGGTTCTATAAAAAAAATAAATAATAGAGGGTTTTTTTGTAAATAAAATGCTTAACTCATTTCTAGGACCCTTCGAGGTCCGCTCTTCATTTCTAGGACCTTCCGAGGTCCACTCTTCATATCTAGGACCCTCCGAGGTCCACTCCTCATTTCTAGGACCCTCCGAGGTCCGCTCCTCATTTCTAGGACCGTCCGAGGTCCGCTCTCCATTTCTAGGACCGTCCGAGGTCCACTCTCCATTTCTAGGATCCTCCGAGGTCCGCTCCTCATTTCTAGGACCCTCCAAGGTCCACTCCTCATTTCTAGGACCCTCCGAGGTCCGCTCCTCATTTCTAGGACCGTCCGAGGTCCACTCTCCATTTCTAGGACCCTCCGAGGTCCGCTCCTCATTTCTAGGACCCTCCGAGGTCCGCTCCTCATTTCTAGGACCCTCCAAGGTCCACTCTTCATTTCTAGGACCTTCCGATGTCCACTCTTCATTTCTAGGACCCTCCGAGGTCCACTCTTCATTTCTAGGACCCTCCGAGGTCCACTCTTCATTTCTAGGACCCTCCGAGGTCCACTCTTCATTTCTAGGACCCTCCGAGGTCCACTCTCCATTTCTAGGACCCTCCGAGGTCCGCTCCTCATTTCTAGGACCCTCCGAGGTCCGCTCTCCATTTCTAGGACCCTCCGAGGTCCGCTCCTCATTTCTAGGACCATCCGAGGTCCACTCCTCATTTCTAGGACCCTCCGAGGTCCACTCCTCATTTCTAGGACCCTCCGAGGTCCACTCTTCATTTCTAGGACCCTCCGAGGTCCACTCTTCATTTCTAGGACCTTCCGAGGTCCGCTCTTCATTTCTAGGACCCTCCGAGGTCCGCTCTTCATTTCTAGGACCCTTCGAGGTCCACTCCTCATTTCTAGGACCCTTCGAGGTCCACTCTTCATTTCTAGGACCCTCCGAGGTCCACTCTCCATTTCTAGGACCCTCCGAGGTCCGCTCCTCATTTCTAGGACCCTCCGAGGTCCACTCTCCATTTCTAGGACCCTCCGAGGTCCGCTTTTTACTTCTTGGACCCTTCAAGGTCCACACCCTCTACTGCGGACCGCCCTAGGTCCAGTCTCTCTATCTTGGACCGTTCAAGGTCCACTCTTTGACCCTTCGTGGTGCTCTTCCTATACTATGTCCACTCTCCCAATCTTGGACCATTCAAGGTTCACTCCTCTTCTCTTGGACCCTTCAAGGTTCACTCCTCTTCTCTTGGACCCTTTAAGGTCCGCTCCTCTTCTCTTGGACCCTTTAAGGTCCGCTCCTCTTCTCTTGGACCCTTCAAGGTTCACTCCTCTTCTCTTGGACCCTTTAAGGTCCACTCCTCTTCTCTTGGACCCTTTAAGGTCCACTCCTCATCTTAGAACATTCAAGGTCCACTTCTCATCTTTTGGACCCTTCTAGGTCCACTTCTTCTACTTTGTACCATTCAAGGTCCACTCCTCAATTTAGGACCCTTCGAGGTCCACTCTCTCTATCTAGGACCATTAAAGGTCCACCCTTCCACCTAAGACTCTTCGAGGTCCACCCCCGTCTCTTGGACCATCCATGGTCCACTCCTCTACCTTAGACCCCCATGGTCTACAAGTTAGGACCCTTCAAAGTTCTACCTCTTATCTCTTGAACCATCCGCAGTCTGCTCCCTTAGTCTTAAAACCATCCATAGTTTAGATCCTTTATCTCTAGCACCCTTCAGCCAAAGACCCACCTAGATCAAACCTCTCTCGACTCATCTAGATCAAACCACCATCTAGGGCCTACCTAAGCCAACTTACCAATCAAGTCCAATTCTCATCCAAGTCCAATTAACTTACCTAGATCACCCTCACTTATGTTTGACCAAGGATCGAGTCATCTTCCTCTTCCTCTTTTACGTTCATCCTCTCTCTTTCTCTAAACTTAACCCTGGTTGTATCATCAATCGGGGCCCCCTCGAACTACGGTGACCTGAGACTCGTACCTTAAATGGTAAGGGTTACGTAGGCAACTTCAGCCCGGTCAAACTCTCAAATTGTGGAGATCAACTATTTTCTCAGAGGTGCCTTAAGATTAATTATGAATCTAATTCAACTCATTGGTTTGACTCTGCCGTATGTTCTTACAGAATTCTACATCATGTCTATGGAGAAAAGCATTGAAGCCCTTAAAGAAATCTCAGACATGAAGTTGGGAGTGATCAACCTCCTCAAAGACATGCATGAAATTGAGCAGCGCCATTTGTCTTACATTCAAGAATACTTGAGAAGAGTTCCTCCTCCTGTTCAATTCCAGATTCCCTACCATCCACATGCTTGTGGTCCCACTTATGGTTCAACACATCAAAATTTCTCATTCAGGATGCCGGCCGTGGCCACCAACCAACGAAGGGCACCAATATCCGAATCACCCTCAAGTGCAATCCAAGGGAAGAAGATCGACAAGGAGCATTTTGATGACTTGGGAATGCCTGTGGATAAGTTCTTCGACATTTTGGTGGGAAAGAGTTTGATCAAGCCGCTCGAGAATTACAAGCCTACTAATAGGAGAGATGACTTGGATACATCCAAGTTTTGCAACTACCACAAGTACAATGGGCATACCACTGACAACTGTAAGCAGCTAAAACGCTTGATTCAAAGTTTGATCGACCAAGGCCTCATTGATAGAGAAGCCCTCGTACTTCAAGGAAGGATTTAGATTCATTCAGTCTTGTAGGTTCTAGTGTGTCTTTCTTACTTCCACTTTGGGCATTGGTTTGTAATGTCCACTTTAGAATATTTACCTCAATAATAAAGGAGTCTTTCTTTCTTTTCTCTCTAGACTTGAGACATAATCTCGCATTACTTTCAAGAAGAATTGTTTTATTTATAATTATCACTTGATTGCTAATCTCACTGATTAACCCACCGGCTAATAAAGTAAACAATGAATGAATGCTTTGATTGGAGTAAACAACTCACCGTTCCTTCTTCATATACACCATCCCTATACATCTCTCTCTCATACACTCTTCCCATACTCCACCATATACTTTCCATACACTATCGCCAGACCCTCTCCTTGTACACTCCCCCTACGCTCCCTCGAGCCTACACTTCCCCAAATACACTCTCCCCCACTTGACCTCCTTTCCATATGGTCAAGACAAGCACAAAGACCGTTGTTGCTCATCATCAGAAAATAGCTGCTCACGCCAGCTTTGCAATTTAAAGAAAATGCAAGGAGTTGTTCCTATCCTTCACAAGTCTTTGCATGAATATCAACTTGGGGCTCACCAACCCCCAATCTCGCGTCTCCTCTGATTTTCCATTTTGATCGATAAGCTTTCATTGAATATGCTCACATATCTTTCTCATGGTCCGAATACATTCTGCCTTACTTAATAAGTCGGTTAAATGAGTTTGCATTTATTTTAAATACTCTTTTGAGAATGCTATCCAGTAGCGATTGAAGCTTAAACCTCTCACCATAGGAAGCCATAACCTTATCCTCACTAAATAATACCCTTTCATTTCAAGATCGACAAGTTTTGAGACCTAAGGAAGAAGCCCATACTAGGGGCTCTCTTGATTCACAAAGGAAGTAATCACCTCAAAGCTCAAGAAAGGCGGAATGCGAAAGAAACCCATACAAGGGGCTCCCTCGAAGGGACCACCTCCAAACCCAAGAGGGAAAAGGTAAAATCATCCTAAGGCATACACTAGGGGCTATCGCGAGCAAACAAATCCGAAGGCTTTTCTCGATAAGAGGGTGTTTAAAAAAAAAAAAAAAAAAAAAAACCAACTTCATCATCCCGAAGTGAACCTCCCATCTCAAAGGTTGTGAAAACGAGACATCGAGTGAAGGTCCTATCGTGATCAAGTTACCTGCTGAAATCACAACAAACTCGCAAGAAGAAGCAACAAAAATTCCCTCTTGGACAAATCCCGTAAACCAATTCCAAAGTCCATCCTCTCACTTTTAGAGGATTCCATCACCACCCTTGACCTTATCAAAATCAAAGTTAACCTCACTCTTAGAGGTTCTGAAGAAGCAGCAACAAGAAAATCCCTTCACCTTAGAAATTCCAAACACATCCCTCAAGCCAACCTCTCAGCAAATGGCCCAGCCGACCTCTCACTTTAAGAGGTCATGTTAAGCATCATCCAATGGTCGATCGCAACCCAAAGACCAGCTACAACCGCTACCGGATGGCATTCTCAAAAGATTATTTAAAAGAAATGCGTATTCAGATTTTTGAGTCACTTGTTATCCTACGTGAGCATATTACATATTCTCTCAAAAGTTTGGGAACTCGTCCTATTCTTGAAATTCGTTTATTCGACTCCTCAAACACCGCCCGCAAAAGTCTCGCTGGGGCTTCGCATCCGTGCCTCTCGGCGGCACTCCGGTAAAAGCAAGGAGACACGCGCCGGGGACTACTCCTCGGCTTGCGAGAACAAAGGAACAAAGAATCTTCACTTGAAGGAATGAAAAAATCTTTGGGTTATAATCAGTCAATTCCCACCTTTTCTTCCACCCCAATCTTTTTTCTATTTTTCATTCTTTCCCATGAAGGAGATCAATGCAACGGCAGCCCGCACCACAATTACCACCGAACAGAGCAGCAAGCAACAACGGAACATCCTTCTCCTTCTAAAGACAAGCCAGATTTCACCTTCAAATCAAAACATTCATTTGTTTACCTATATAATTGGAATTTGATAAACCAATCAGTGAGGTCCATTCACGAGCAATCAAGATATAATTCTAAATAAAATAATTCTTCAAATGTCTCGACAAGTCTTCTTTTTCTACATCATAAGAAAATAGAGCCAAACACCGTCTTTCCGTAATAGGGTCTTCCATACACTTTTCCACACCTTGTGATGCTTATACTCTCCCAAAAGAGTCAAACCCAAAAGCGAAAGTGTCATACACGAACTCGGGATCCATTCCCACCTTCGAAAAAATGCGCCCCTGCACATATACATTTCCGAGTCTTGTCCAGCGACTGATTGACCATTGTTCGAAACGAGGGGTCACCCCCGTGGCCGCAAGATGACTCTATCTGCAAATAGGGATGCATTGAATCTCTCCAAGCTGGGGCTTTTGTTAAGCTGTTCTCTCAGGCTCTCTTCAGGTTTGCTTTGCATCATCAACTGGGGCTTCGCCATTCATCATCAACTGGGACTTCGCCAAGGTCACTTCATCAAACATTGGGGCTCCCCTCAACAAAAATGGGCCGACTATGTGCTCTAACAAAAATCGGAGCTCCAATGAAGCCATATCTAGCATGAAGGGCATCCCTTGTCATCAAGATCAGCATGTGGCAAACTCTTTGAGTTAGTTAGAAACATGATTAATCATAAGACCTCTTTATCAAATAAACATGCTTTCAAAATACTGTCCTCCTTGGTACCTTGTTTACAAAAATCACTCTTTGGTCTCCACAAATTTTCAAACTCTTCAAATCTATCAAAAACGTATCTCTGTGACTCTCAAGATGACTCGGCCCTTATCTCTGGACATCAAACTTACCTAATCCCACCTTCTATCATCGACACTTACTCGGCCTCGCCTAGTTTAAACCAATAACCTTTCTGCTCAAACTGCCTTGTTTAGACTTACCGCAAATGTAAAACCCTAGCCTCAAACCTAGGTGACAAATACCCTTCAAAACCCTAGCTCCAAGCCTAGGTAACAAATACATTTCTAAATCCTAGCCTCAAGCCTAGGTGACAAAAAATACCTTTCAAAACCCTAACCTCAAGTCTAGGTGACAAAAATCCTTCAAAACCCTAGCTCCAAGCCTAGGTAACAAATACATTTCTAAATCCTAGCCTCAAGCCTAGGTGACAAAAAATACCTTTCAAAACCCTAACCTCAAGTCTAGGTGACAAAAATATTTCTAAACCCTAGCCTTAAGCCTAGGTGACAAATGCCTCTCTAAAACCCTAGCCTTAAGCCTAGGAGACAAGACTCCTCTCTAAGCCTTAGCAATGATTATCCCAATCTTTTAATCGCTTGGTTCTTCGGCTCGGGAAGCCATAATAATCCCAATCAATTCACACAACTATTCTTCATCGATGCTTGATTAGCCTAAGTCCTTTGGCAGCTACAGTTTCCCGCATTTTAGAGGTCTATCCTCCATTTCAAGGGTCCGTCCCGCATTTCAGAGGTCTATCCTCCATTTCAAGGGTCCGTCCCGCATTTCAGAGGTCTATCCTCCATTTCAAAGGGTCCGTCCCGCATCTTCAAAGGGTCCGTCCCGTACCTTCAAAGGGTCCGTCCCGTACTTTCAAAGGGTCCGTCCCGCATACCAAAAGGTCCGTCCTGTATCTCAGAGGGTCCTTCCCGTACTTTCAAAGGGTCCGTCCCGCATTTTCAAAGGGTCCGTCCCGCATCTTCAAAGGGTCCGTCCCGCATTTCAGAAGTCAAAATTATCCAATCTTTGGGTGACTCCCCGGACAGTCAAATATTTGGCTTTTGATTCCCACACAGTTTTTTCCCACATTACCCCATACACTTTCTCTCAGTACGCGAATCAAGACTATACTTGAATTTCCTTTCCACAACATATTTTCACACGGAGAAATCAAGACTACACTTGATTTGTTCCATCACACACAATTTTCAAGGGAAAAATCAAGACTATACTTGAATTTCCTTTTCACACATTATCTCACAACATATCTTCACACGGAGAAATCAAGACTACACTTGATTTGTCCCATCACACACAATTTTCAAGGAAAAAATCAAGACTATACTTGAATTTCCTTTCCACACAAAACATATTTTCCCACGGAGAAGGCAAGACTATACTTGATTCTCCTTTCCGTACATCTCTCAATATTATTCGAATCGCCCTTAGATTCGATCCTCAAAGCCTTGCCACAAATCGCATCTTTGGCTTGAGACACTGCACGTCCGCCACTCTCGGGTACTAAACGCCCACGTTTTCGAACTACGACTTGGCTTGATTCCTCTTGGGATACGTAGGTAGCCCGACGTGGGTCCAGCCACTTGACCTACCTGGTCATCCTTTTGCGACTCAGCTCAAGTTCAAAAACCTCACATCCACAAGGTCACTTTCCTTACCTCCTGAAATCCCTTTTTTCAGGACGGATCCTATTCTTTTATCGTCGACCCCACTTGTCTTACAAGAAGCGTCGCCGAGGGGCTACTGTTAGTACCCGGTCCGAAAAAAGGGTATTCTAAATACTTGGGTCCGGTTTAATACAAAACCCTAAAAATCTATTCATTATTCTGTCTCCTCCGCCGTCATCCGCATGCGTGGAAAGTACGCCAGGAGATAGTGCCGATCGGCCCTTCTTCCTCTAAATGGCCGATCGAACCTTTTAATTCGTGCCGATCGACCCTTCCTTTATTGTGCCGATCGACCCTTATTATTAGGGCCGATCGACCCTTTATTTCGGTCCAGCCCAATTACCGAAACACTATAAATAGGGGTGCCCGGCTCCCTACTTTCACACACAATTTCATACGGGAGAAACGAGACTACACTTGTTTCACCCACAGTTCTTCTTATTCCCTTCGAATCGCCAAGATTCGACCCCAAAGTCTTGCTACAATTGGTAAGACTCTTTTTTAATATTGTTGTTCTTTATTATTATTGTCTTTATTATTATTTATTGCATGCTTAGTGTATTTTAATCACTTTATTTCTTGCCTATGTCCTATATGCTAGATTTAGGGTTGTTTTAATATATTTAAATATGCAATAGCCGAGGATGATCTAAGGTTTCACCCTAAGAAACCCAATGGATCTAGGAACTATTTCTTTCCTTCCACCTTAGTTATAATTATCCCATGATCAACAATCCCCCAAGGATGAACGTTGATTAGTGCACCTTCCGAGGGCCTAACTCAAAGGTTCTAGGGTGTGATCATCAATAAATTCTTTCTCTCCCCTCCTCCTTATGCATGATCCCGTTTCTTCTATCTATTCCTATAAACACCGCACACAATCAACACCCCACATGCTAGAAAGACCGATTCGTCGGGCAATAGGAGTGATAGCGTTTCTTCTTCTGTTGTAACTTGACCCCCGAACCCAATCACATATTTAGCCTTTTTTCAAAGCTTTGGGCTATATCAAAGTGGCGTGGCGACTCTCAAAATTAAACTAATATTTTTAATATAGTTTAAATCGAGTGTCACTAAATGAATATCCCATTTCGGTCCGACTTTACATAATTATTCTTTTAAACCTCCGAATGCGCGTTGCATCGGGACGGGGTATTCACACAACTTCAAAAGATATGGCAACGATTAACTATTCACACATTCCTATGTTGGATGAAGATCACTTCGATATCTGGAAAGCTCGCATGCTGATTCATTTGGAGACTATAGATGAGAGGCTGGTTGATTACGTAACCAATGGACCTTTTGTACCAATGAAGGCCAATCCAGATGCAACTATCAATACTGAAATTCCTGAAATTAAAAAGCTTAAGTTAGAATGGACTGACGAAGAAAGAAAATATGTTGCATTGGATAGCAAAGCAGACACATCATTTCTGGAACCTTATCAGTATCCACCTATCAGAAGGTTATCAAATGCACAACCGCAAAGCAAATGTGGGATTTATTGAAAGCTATCTCAAAGGTGATGATCTGTGCAAGGAGAACAAGAAGTTTGAAGTGGAAAGAAGATATAATAGCTTTACAAGACGACCGAATGAAACTCTACGTCAAACCTACGACCGCTATGTTGAGGTAGTAAATGCTTGCTTATCTATTGGTAAAGTGTTAACTGATAAAGAAATTAACATGACATTCCTTGCTGCTCTGGGATCCAAATGGATACACAAAGCAACTTCCCTTGAATACTCAAAATATTTGAATACTTGGACTCTCAGTAACTTGTATGCAAATCTTAAAGTTTATGAGCTAAAATTACAACATATTGAAGAGGTTGAAGGGAAGGGAAAATCACTTTCTATGTCACGACCGTAATCCTAGACACTATTTTAAGCACATGATGAGCACATGGGGGTGGGGTGCGTAGCATCTCATTTTATGCATTTCATAATATTTGTGATCATTATGTGTTAGTTTATTATTTTAATAATTTATTTGTCATTTTAAGTATGTTAATAAATTTAATTTAATTATTTAATGTCTAAATGAAACAAATAGGAAATTTTGTAGTGAATTTATAATATTTGAAAATTTAATTGAAGGCTTATAAAAGGATGAGGTGCTTTAGTATAACAATAAAAGCTTAAGAAATGTAATTGAAATAGCTAAAGTAGTGGAGGAGCCTAGGTGTTATTTGATTCAATGGATATCCTCCTTTTCCTTGGCAAAAGCTTGATAATAAAAACATCAGCTCCATTTTTCTTCTCTGTTTCCTTCTTGGCTCATTAGGTTCCTCCATCCTTCTAAAATTCATTACAAATTCAATCTTTGTTCGTTTCTCGATCCGTCACGTCTAAATGTTCGAAAAGCCGAGTGGAGCATTTCTATCCGATTGAAGTTTTTCTCATTTTTAATTTATTTGAGGTAATTTATTATGTTTTCCTTCAATCCTTGCTCATTCCATGTTGTGATGTACCTGGTTTTTTCTTTTGGCGCCCGACAGAACCTTTTTTGGGGAAAAAGTTTTGTGAAAATAAAGATTTTTTTTTTTTGAAATGGGAGTAATCTTTATCGGACTTTGAAAAATCAACGGAGTAGCCACGCCATTTTAGTTTAGGGGCCAAAACTTTGAAAAATGCCCAAAATTAGAGAAATGAGTCCGGAGGTCACGTTACACTCCGGGAAGAACGTTTGGCGTTCACCCGGAATGTCTCGTATGACGAGTCTTCCAAACTTGAAACTTTTTGTGTGTGTGTGTGTATATTTTGAAAAAGACTTTGAATTAAAAGGTTTTTCTGGAAATAACAGAAATACAAGGGACTGGACTGGAAAATAGTTTAAAAATAGTGACTAAACTGCAAAATAACAGAAACTGGAAATTTATTTGCAGATGACAATGTCATCCGCGTGGATGACTTTGTAGTACAATATTTTACAGTTTCTTAATCAGTCACTGTAATTTCCAGAAACTTAACTGGATTTACAGGACTTAACTGGAAACTATAACTGAAAAAATAGAAAATAAAGGGATGTTTGAATTTTGTCAACCATGCTTGTCCTCTCTTTCCCTAGACTTTGATTAGTGGTCATAAGTGATGAATCCACTTAATCAAGCCATCCTGGGGGTATATTAGGACTTTGCAAGCATTTCATTTGCTAGGGAAAAGGGGGATTTTGACATGAAAAGTAAATTAACAAGAAAATTAGGTCAAGATGTATCAACTTTAGAGGAAGATCTCTAAGGTGGTCACAAGAAGGACCATCCTTGAGACCTATACTCAAGTGTATCTCATACATCTTGTGTGACCTAAATATGTAAGTCTTAAGGATGCTCATCCATGAAAATGGTTCCAAGATGAACATCTTAGACTATAGGGGGACATTTACAAGGAAGTAAAGGCTATGGACCCTTTAAAAGTGATCACCTATGGAGATTGACTCCAAGATGACCATCTCCTAGGTCAAGTGAGCAAGTATGAGCTTGAAATATAAAGGGACATGGGGGAATAGCACAATAAAAATATGAATCCTTTTTAGAGAATCATCCATGGAGATGAACTCCATGGAGATCCTCTTGGATCCTATGACAAAGGGGGAAGAGAGGTAAACCACAAGTTAACCAACTATTCTACATCATTTATGTATGAAATGTATGCATGAATGAAGGAGCTTTGAGTAGGGAGAACAAGGGTTTACCAATGTTTCCTTGGGTTTTTGTTTAGGGTTTGAAGATTTCAAGGTTTAGAAGTGGTCTTGGAGTGGATTTGTGTGTTGGTTTTGGTGTTAGATTTGTGAAAGATGAGTGTTGAGGGCTGTCTTGAGAGTAAATTTTGACAGAGTAACAGTAGGATATCAAAATTTTTGGCCTTTTTAAACTGAGGGAGAAGGACTGTATTTATAGGTTGGCTGGGGTACAATCTTATCCGCATGGATGAGTTTGTTGGCACAATCTCATCCGCGTGGATGGAATCAGCAGCGGGCCTATTTTTTGCAGAAGCTGTTTTGGCTGTTTCTATTTAGTCAATATTCCCTTTTTTATTGGAAATGACAAATTCCAGCGAGGTCTCATGCCATTTTCTTATTCCTAAGAGGTCCTTCCTCATTCAAATTGTCTAAATACTGTCCAAAATGCCCTTAAATGATTATAATTCATTGATTTGGGCTGACGGAATATTAACAACCCAGATTGGGGCACTTACAGTAGCCCCTCGGCAATGGTACTTCCAGGGGAAGTGTGGTCGTCGACAAAATTGAGGATCCCAATCTGGCAAGCTTTTACCTAGATGGGTGAGGAGGTGACCGAGGCGGTCGGATGACTGGACCCTATTAAAGGATTCCTATGTATCTCAGGTGGGAATCAAGCCGGTTGTAGTTCAGATCTTGCGGGGGAAAGAAGTGACCAAGGTGGTCAAAAGAATGGACCTCCCCGCCGCATTTTCATTGCTGAAGATAGACTCGACTAACGGAGGTGTTGCCGAAGGGAGACCCGACTAACGAAGGTGTTGCCAAAGATAGACTCGACTAACGAGGGTGTTGCCAAAGATAGATTCGACTAACGAAGGTGTTGCCGAAGATAGACTCGACTAAAGAGGGTGTTGCCAAAGATAGACTCGACTAACGAGGGTGTTGCCGAAGATAGATTCGACTAACGAAGGTGTTGCTGAAGATAGACTCAACTAAGGAGGGTATTGCCGAAGGTAGACTCGACTAACGAGGGTGTTGCCGAAGATAGACTCGAATAACGAGGGTGTTGCCGAAGATAGATTCGACTAACGAAGGTGTTGCCAAAGATAGACTCGACTAACGAGGGTGTTGTAAGTACGCCAATCCAATTCACGACCCTTTTAGGTGCATTTTAATATGATAAAATTGCATTAAGGGGCGTTTTGGTAAATTCCCGATCCGTTTCGAGACTTCCGGAAATATTTTATGAGTTTCTTGCGAAGGAAGTATTTTTTAGTATTTTTCCCGGACAAAAGGACCTACAGGGAATTAACTGCTTTGGGCTTTTAAAGAATTAACTCGGAATGTTCCAGAAGCAGGTTTTGGCGCCAGAAACAGTTACGAGCGTAGCCAGTCGTGCGACATATTGAAGATTGGAAAGTGGATACGAGAGGTCGTGCGACACATGAAGCATTTTCCAATCAACGCGTTTAAATATCAAAATCAGTCATTTTGGAAAGGGGACACACACAGCTTCTCTCACAACAACTCTCTCTCACTCTCTAAACGGATTGGAACACTCTCTCTCTAAACGCAGAGCGTCCTCACCGGCTACCTCCTTGGATCGTCTTCTCCAACCTAGCCTCTCCCTCTCCGGCCAAGACCAACACCAATCCTCCCTCACCTCTAAATCAACCGGCGACCTCCCTCTTCCCCAATTACCTTCTTCCCCGATCTACTCTCTCCCAATTCCTCTCTCAAACCAACAATGACCGAGCTCTCCCTCTCTCCAAATCAACCGGCGTACTCCTCTCTCACCTAAACCTATTCACCGGCGGCAACCCAAATCCCTACCTCTAACAACAACCTCCTCCTCACCGGTGCCTCTCCTCAACAATGCCGAACACAACCACAACCGCTTCCCCTGTTCTAGCCCCAAGCCGGTAACCACCACCGCTACACAACCAATTTGAGTCTGCTACATCTAGCGATCCATTTGCGTCTCTCTCTGTCCGATTTGCACCGAAGTGGAGACAAGTGTTCAAATCTCCTCTCAATTCTCTCTCTATGTTTCCAGGATATTCGTAACAAACACACGCGTACTTGAAGGTTCACAGCTACTTCAATCTGAGTTTGAACTTGTTCCCGATTGCCGATTTGAAGATCCTTCTACGTAACATGGTTTAAGGAGCGTGGACACTATGAGGGTAACGAATCTCTTCCCTCTGTCTCTATCTCACATTTGCTATTGCATTTGCTTCGTTGCAATTACTATTCCTTGGACTTGATAATTGGGCTCCATCCGCCTCCAATTATCAAGTCCCAACTGCCATCTCTCT
Source organism: Adenophora triphylla var. japonica (assembly GCA_022495995.1). Taxonomy (NCBI): domain Eukaryota; kingdom Viridiplantae; phylum Streptophyta; class Magnoliopsida; order Asterales; family Campanulaceae; genus Adenophora; species Adenophora triphylla. The sequence goes on along the minus strand of JAFEMH010000042.1, from coordinate 69,233 downwards.
GTTTAATTGTTGGACTTGGTTTAATTGATATTCATGATGTGAGTTGGATTCTATTCATTGCTTGATTGTCAAAGGAGGGTGGATCCCTCCATATCCATACTCCTTTGGTCAATCCTTGTTGATCCGTGGTTATCTGTTTTAAATTGGTGTATTGGTTTAATCTGAATTGCTTGTTGTTGAATCTGTGCTCAAATTGTAAAGTATCTGCAAACGGCAACGTTATGTCACGCGACACAACGGATCTCATCAGTCCTGTGTAGCGCGACATAACTAAGCCTAGGCAGAGACTATTATTTCAGTTGTAATCCATTTCCTCTGGTTTGCTTGATGTGGTATTTTGCTCATTTGTTGTTGCTGCAGTGTGAGTTTTGTAAAACCTCTGCAAAGTGCTTTATTGTGTCCCGTGACACAATTGATCCCTCAGATCCTGTGTCACGCGACACAATGAGTCCTCTTCAGCATGTTCAATTTCAGTTGTAAGTTCTGTTATTCCTCGATGTAAAATGGGACGTGGCCTCCCAGAGTCAATGGTTCACAAGTTGTATTTCCCCCTGTTGAGCAATAAAACGAAGCGTTGATTTGCATTTTAATACATATTCTTGTCATACACACTTCGCACACACATTTGGATGTTTTGAATGTTGAACATAGAAAGACTCGTCTACGGACGAGGCGTGTTGGGTGAACTCTCGATTCTTCCCAACACGTAACCTGACCCCCGAACCCATTTTCTCTCTCAAAAGGTTTTCAATGTTTCCTTAAAAATGGCATGGCGACTCTCATTTTTTTCGGCGAGTGTTCATTCAGTGGCGACTCTACTGGGGACTTGAAACTTGGTTTTCAAAAGTGGGTCAAACTTTCACTCTTGTGTTCAACATCATTCTCATTCACTTGTGTGTGCTTTGTTTGTGACATTATATGTGTTTTTTGCATCTTATGTGCTTTGTTTTATTTCCTCCCCCTTCCTTGCTTCATGTTGAGGTTGTCCTTTCCTGTCACGCGACATAGGTGGCCTTCTCAGTCCTGTGTCACGCGACAGGATTGGCCAACCTGCAACAGGTGTTTTTGTTCTACCTGGTTGTGATTGTGGGGCAGTCCCCCATGATCAATTATTGATCCTTGATTATTATGCTCTGCGGGGATGTGTGTGTGAGTTATTTTCCTTTTCTTCCCCCTTTTCAAATAAAAAAAAATTAGTAATAATAAAAAAAATTAAAAAAAATCATTTTCGCAAATAAAGGAACATAGTCAGCCGCACACTACTTCACGTAGATCTAGAACACTCGGGTGCGATTGACGACATCGCGGACGGTGATGTATTTCGCCTACGCTTGAGCGCCTAATGTCAAACCCATCCCCCTAGCGCGTTATAGGTGGCTCCACACTTAAAGCTTACCCAAAAAACGGTTGGTTTTGACACGACATTTTCAAATACCCTAAAATAAATTGTTTCAAAAATTATAATAAGCTTTCGTACCTACCCCAAACCTAGCACGTGTGGGCATGTTGCCAACGCAACATGGTTTCACGAAAGAACATGTCGTTCCCACGGCATGTTCTAACGAGAGATCATGTCGCTTTGTCAACGTGCACCGACGAGAGGTCATGCCGGATTTTTCCTTGAAATTCTTCAGGAATACCCGTTATACTGCCCAAATTTCTCCAGAAATTGGGGCTACTCGTTCGTCCCATAAATGCTTTGGTTTTATTTGGGTATCATTGTCTATTATTAATTTTGAATCAATACATTTGGCATATTTTTGGATGATGTGTCCATAGGTTCCCCCGAGGCTTTAGACTGCGTGAAATAAAGGATTAACCTTTCCCAACCATTCCTAGGACTTAAAAGACACCGATTTTTACTTGAACATTAATAAGTGTTGCATGAGTCCATCTCCTTCCGTACTCTCCCCTCTCCCATACCTTCTCAAAGTTCTCCACCCTCCGTCTATACATGCTCTTACCTCTTCACCTCTGCAAGGCTACGGCAAGTTGGGCGTGTGCTCTCGTTCCCGGCGCTCATTGGTCCACATTCCCGAGGCGGAAGTAGTTCAAGTGCCCGAGTGATCGTTCATATGATTCGGGATCCAAAATGCTCGGCGCAGAGAAGATTATGGCCCACCAATCTGGAAGTTCATATCCCATGGGTCAGCAAAGTGCAAATGGTGCGTCCATCGAAAAGTAGCGTGCTACCCTTAAAGCCGTTTTTTCCTTGTGAAGTGAGAGGCCCAGTTACTTGCTCAGATTACGAAAGCTAAGGAGAGACGACTTGTGAATGACAAAGAGATTGAGAAGGGTCCTCATCCCACTGATGGCAACGATGCTCTTCCTTCCAACCATTGTTGAAGAAGTCAATCAGTCCTCGTAGGATCAAGAATGTCCCTTTCGGGCATTGAGTCTGTCGAGTCCAAATTTGGACCAGTTTTTTGCTTTGCAGTAATAAAATCTTTGTTTCTATTCTTGCTAGACTCAAGACATCACTAGCACACCTACGTTACACTCGATTGAAATAGTCTTATTCCAAATGATCACTTGTGCTGCTCACCGACTAAATGCTTTGAAATGGCTAATGTTTAAATTGATCGGAGTGAGAAAATTGACTGATATCCTTCTCAAAGCGGGGCTCACCAACTCCCCATCTCGCATCTCCTGTGCTCACATATCTTCCTTCGCCCTCACCATCTCGTTGCTCGGTGAATTTGCATGAATCCTTCTCAGAGTAAACTTAAGCAAGCAAATGAGAACTTGATCTCGTTCGGACCATCCGATAGGGACTGCGGTTGAAACCTTCACCCTTAGGGAAACCATTACCTCACCCTCACTAAATAATACCCTTTCATTTCAAGATCGACATGTTTTGAAACCCGTCTAACCATTCCCAGAAGAAGAGAGACTATCCTTGAGACTCCCGTGATTCAAAAGAAGATCGACCGTCTCCAAGCTCAAGAACGATGGAAAGCAATGATCCATCCTGGGGGCTAGCTGAAATTTTCCTCTCAAAAAAAAAAATTGAAAAAAAAAGAGAGAGACAAAGAGATACGAAAAAAAAGATAAAAAAGAGAAGAAGAAGAAAAGAAAGAGAGCCTAGTCCCCAACGATACTCTCGAAAGCAAAAGCCAAAGGATCCGGTCGTTACTCAAGAGGAGTCTCAGAGTTAATAAAGAGACAGCACGGATGTCCCTCACCACTACCTCAACCAACTCCGACCATCCTCTCGATTTTAGAGGATATTTCCACTACCTTGACCAATCCCAAGCCGTCCTCTCGATTTTAGAGGATATTCCCTTTACCATTACTCTTGCCTTTGGCCAAAGCCAAGATTGACCTCTCATTCTTAGAGGCATTGAAGATGCAATCATGGATTCCCTCACCTTAGAAATCCCAAACACATCCCTGCAAGCCAATCTATCATCTTTAGAGGTTCAGCCAGCAAAGAGCCTAGCCGACCTCTCATCCTAAGAGGTCATGATATTTCAAATTCTCCCGAAGACCGGTCGAAACCCTGAAGCCCAGTCGCAGTTCCTACCGGATAGCAGTTTCATCCCAATATCGTCGAGATCTAAAACAGACTATTGCTTAAAGCGGAGCCTAATCCATACCGGCTCAAAGGACCATCAAGCGAAGATTGTGCAAATTCCATCCGTTCATTCGACGTTTCATGTGAGCATATTTCATTTCTCCTCCGCAAACACTTGCCATGGACGTCCCACTGGGGCTTCACATCCGTGTCTCCCATCGACACTCCAAGAGGACATGTTTTGCAATTCTCAAAATCCTCAAAAGTCCTCAGATCCTTGAATTCCAACGTTCATTCTTTTCATTCGGGATAAGCCCGAACTACGGCGACCTGAGCTCCTTCCAAGGAGGGGAACGTAGGCAACCATAACCGGTCCGGTCAAAATCACAAACAGATCTCAGAAGATCCGGTCTCCTCAAGGACCATGCCCATACACTGTCCATCCGTCCAGCTTGATTCTCGATATCAGTGGGCTTTCTCCTCAGGATTGATAAAAATATTTGTTCATATCGGCTTTGGTGGTTGAATAACCCGAACATCAATAAAGGGTTTTAAGCAGCTTTGTGATCATCACGAATTAGACAAGTTTTCAAGTGTCTCGACAAGTCTTCTCTTTCTACATCATAGAAAGATAGAGCTAAACACTGTTTCAGTCAGCAGGGGCTTCCATACACTTTTCTACACCTTGTGATGCTTATACTCTCCCAAAAGAGTCAAACCCAAAAGCGAGAGTGTCATACACAAATTCGGGATCCATTTCCACTCTCGAAAGTTGTGCCCCTGCACGTAAATATTTCCGAGTCTTGTCCAGCGACTGATTGACTACGGTTTGAAATGATGGGTCGCCTCCTTGGCCACAAGATGACTCTGTCTGCGATAAAGCTGCATAGAATCTCCTCAAGCTGGGGCTTTGGTTAAGGTATCCCTCCGGCTCTCCTTACCAGATTCCCTCCAAGTTTGCCTTGCACTATCAACTGGGGCTTCGTCAAGCCGGGATCATTCTCTGCACATTCTCTGCTGCTTGCTGTCTCAGACGCGCGATACACTTTGTCCTCACCAGCAATGGACCTGCTGCAATCTGTACTCCCGGGACGTCCCCGACTTGCCTAAGCTGCACTGTATCGTCCATCACTTATACATTTTCCCACCTCATGGGAGAGGGTCCACCTCATTATAAACACTTTCGCTCCATACACGACCCATCATAGCACAACTGATACAGACATATCTGCTCACCAAGCCGTGCAAAATCCTCACTTCCCTTCCATCTCCAGCTGAGATGGACTTGTGTAACCAAAGATTAATAATGCATAAGCAAAAAAAAAGTCAAATAAGATGCAAGGTGCCTAGAGTGTTGTGTTTTCCCCCCGCAGGGTACAATAGTCAAGCGATCGTAATTTGATCGTGAGGATTGCCCCTCAAATCACAATCTTGGACAAGGATTCCAAATCCTGCAGGTGGCAGATCCTGCCTTTATTATATTCACCAGGCCCGTCACCTTCGAACTCATCAGCACCGGCTGAAAGAGCCTTAGCTGCCTCAGCCTCCAGGCAATGCTTGTCAAAGAAAAAGAGCCCCAGCTGCCCCAGAATCCAGGCAATAATGCTCACCAGTCTCGACGACTTCAAAGACTATTTTGCATGATAAACCGAGACAAAGAGTCCGCACTGCCGTCGGCCTCTCAAGAACGATAGTACGAGACCCTCCTAGCCTACACCTATCTCACCAGAATCAATGGTAGCATGAGACCTCGACAGCCTACCTCCCATCAAGCAGCACGAGACCCTATAGACACCCCATTCTCGAACCCATAATTACATGATTACACTACTCTTCATCTCTCTTTTTATGTTTTGATGAAAGCATATCGCTTTCGTCATGTTTCGTTAAGTTTCTAACTAACCTCGTTAGTTTTGGACCTAATCGACTAACGGAATAATCCGAAGAGGACAAAATAGTCATCGACTAGATATCTCGCACGAGACATCATATCTCGCGTGAGATATCCCTCGACAGATGTGCGAAATCACTCTCCTTCTCCATTTCAAACTCTCTTTTGGATAAAACCTTATCAATTCGGGTATCCAATCGTAACCGAGTTCTGGAACCTTCCTAGGGTAATTTCCCTCTCCACCTTCACCTCTCCAACCTCCTATAAATACCGGATGACTTCCGTGTTTCGGAGGTCGACAATTCTGATCCTTGATCAAGAACACATACAACACACACATTTTGTTGGTTTCTTTCCACGAAAGACTCCTTCAAATCACTCACAAACAACTCCCAAAGTTTGTTCATCAACCTTGTTGATTAACAAACATCGAAGCCCGAATCAAGGGACCAAGGCGAAGCTCCGTCCGCATCAAGATCCAAATCAAGGATCGAGGCGAAGCTCTGTCCAAATCAAGGTTCGACTCTAAACTTGAGTCGAAACTCTGTCCGAATCTCTTCTCAAATAAAAGGTAATCATCCTTTAAACTTTCGTTTCTCTTCTCAACCTCTCTATTGATTTTAGAGTAGTGTAATCCCATCAAAAGGATTAGCCTAGAGTCCCTTCAGTCAATGAAGGCGATCTCGAAGCATACAATCCGACATTCCTAATCAAGAAATTGATTAGGGTTTACTTGTTTTTCTTTAATTATTTTATTAAAAAGATTGAAAACCTCTCTTTTCTTTAGCAAGACCGATCTCCGGATTGGGTGAAATGGATGCCTTCTAAACCTACCCATTTCATAACCTAAGCCCCGAACCCAAATCTCTTTCAAAATGGTTTTCCTATGTTTCCAAACGAATAATATAGGTGGCGACTCAAAAAGATGAAAAGACAAAAATTTTCTCACAACGCTACAGTGGCGACTCCGCTGGGGACTTAAAATTAAGAGGCTTAAACTTGCGTCAAAATTAAAAGAGAGGTTTTCAAAAAAAAAATTGTAAATTCGATTTTTTTGCTCTCAGATGAGGCATGTCTCGCGGCGAGATATCATATCTCGCGCGAGATATTGCTTCGGCAATCTGGTTGTTTTCTGGTTTCTCCCGTTTGTCTCATAGTCCAAGACGAGAGCCGAACATGCAAGGGGGATCCCAGCATTCATTATCTGCAGAGTTCCCGCATCTTAAGGCCTCCCTTAAGGTGTAGAACTCGAACCTTCGTTTCCTTTAAATAATTGATTATTATTTATAAACTGCGTGCGATTGGGTTTTATTTAATTAAAGTCCGGTCCATTGGGGATTCGGGAGTTGTAAATTGAATTATTTATCTCTCTTTCTCTCTCTTTATGTGGAACTACGACGGCCTGAGTCTTCCTAAATTGGGAGAAACGTAGGCAACCACTTGGTGCGGCCACTATCTGTTTTCCTTTTGTTTTTTTCAAAAAAAAAAAACTTTCTATTTTTCTCTATCACCTAGATCGACTCTCACACACGCACACTCATGCTATATCTGTCATTGCACTGCATACCTCGATTAACCCGGGACCCACACTAAGGACGGATGACGGTAACCACCTAGTCGCCGGTCTCTCCGAAGTTGGATCATCCCACTCCGCATATTCAATCCACCTAGATTGTCATATCGCGGGGAGCCTAGCCTTCCAGCCCTGCATCGCCACATTTTCCTGTAGATTGTCTTTCTAAGAACACTCCGTGACCGGTCGGTTTTGACTCGGTAATCTTTCTTGTCTTTGACCAAAATAAAGTTAATGTAAAATTGACAATCGAGAAAGATTCGGAAAAGTCCCTTCGGAAAAAGAAAAAGTCCCTTCGGAAACGTCCCTTCGGAATGACCCTTTCGGAAGTCCCTTTAAAAAAAAAAAAATCCTTCCGGTCAATTTTACGTGACTTTATTTTACAAAGAATGGTTAATTATCGAGTCCCTAGGTTTGGTTTGAATTACGTATACCTGTAAGATTTACCTAGGATGCTAGATAGAAAACGGATCTTCGTCCGTCCGACCATGAATCTAGGAAATAAAATGAGGAAAAATCCATCTTTCCGGATGGTTATCTCGTGCGAGATTACTTCGTCTCGCGCGAGATTTTATTTGCAGAATCTGTGTTTGTAATTGATGATCGATGTGCGCTCCCTCCTTGAGTCAAAACTCCGTCTCTAATAAAAATAAAAACTTCAAAAAAATCACTCGTGAGGTAATTTTAACCATCATCCTTTTCTCCATTTAGGATCATTTGGGGCTAATATTCGAAAAGACGTTTCGTTAGGATATCTCGAGTTCATCTCTAAGGTCGTCAAGCTCCCTTGCCTCTCCAACGGTAGCATCTCAATTTCTTTCCGACACGATGAATTCCGAAGCACTCAAGAAGGAAATTGAGGATCAAAGGATTCAATATGAAGAAATGCTACAAGCCCAATCCGATGAAATGGAGGCTCGATTAGAACTTGAAAGGAGAATCCAAGCCGGAGAAATGAAAGCCATGGTTGACGAACTCCAAGCCATGAAACTACAATTGGCCGAATTAAGCTCAAAGAAGAAAGAGAATGAGTCCTCTTCCGATGACGAAGTATCATACACTAAGAAAGCTAAAAGGCACCGCAAGCACAAGAAAAAGGTGTATGAGTCTAGCTCATCATCTTCCTCCTCCGACAATGAGAATTATGCTTCCAAGAAAGAAAGCAAGAAAGAAAGCAAGGACGAACCCCTTACCATGGCAATGCTAGAAAAGAAACTTGCATCCCTCGATGTGAGTAAGGGAGCCTCACTCTCTATTGACTATGACACCCTTCGTCAATCCATGTCAAAGCTTCCTAGAAAGTACAAGACACCCGACATTGCAAAATTCAATGGTTCTACTTGCCCTAAAGCTCATTTGGAAACCTACTCTTGGGCCATGCTACCTATGGGTGTCGATGACAACTTGCTAGTTCAATGCTTCCCTCAAACCCTTGATGGTGCCGCTAGAGATTGGTACATGACTCTTCCACTCTCCACAAGGCTTGATTGGCCACTCGCGCCGTGCCTTCCAAGAACAATTTGAGGACAACACTACCTACCGCACTACTAGAAGAGACCTCGAGCAAACTAAGCAACAAAAAATGAGTCATTCGCAGACTTTGTCAAAAGATGGAGGACCAAACTGATTGAAATCGTTGATAGGCCAAGCCTAGACGAACAAATTCATATCCTAATTCAATGCCTCCGCGAAGAATACCAAGAGAAGCTTGCCGGCAATTACTTCCCTAGTTTCCTCGAACTCCATAAATCGGGCCTTAGAGTTGATGAATTTATCCTTCTTAGAAAGAATTCAGAAAAGGAGAATTGTCCAACAAAGGGGAGCACCGGTCGTACCTATCATGATTTTGGTGGGGCTACTCTTAAGGAAATGTTCGATGATCTAGTAGGCCAAGGAAAACTGAAGCCAATGGAAGACTATCATCCTAAGAAAATGAGGGAAGATTGGGACCACGACAAATTTTGCGATTACCATCAGTTTAGTGGTCATGACACCAACAATTGCTACAATTTGAGGGATGCCATCCAAGACTTGTATGAAGCCGGCAAGATCAACTGAAGCATCACCACCTTGGGGCTCCGATTGTCCTCTCCCTTTTTCCTTTGAAAAGAAAAAAGAAAAAAAATATATATTAGGTCAACTTCATAGTATGTTCTCGAAGAGTCGTTCTGTCTTTCTAGGCAATCTCTATCCTCTCTAGTTTGTGTCAAGTAAACTATCGAGTCTGTTTCGAATTTCCTTATCAATAAAAGTTATCTCTTTATCCTAAACACTTTCCTAAAAGTTGTTTTCTTTATGAGTATCAATTAATCCATGCTGAATAGTGGACCCTCATTCCTTAAATCATCACGAAAAATAAAAACTTCTAAACAAGTTTGAAATGAAAACTATCCTTAGAAGGCTTAAGGCTAAACATTACTCATGTTGAAAGTCGAAGATCAACAAACGAAGGAAGTCAAAGGCGCTGCTATCAACATTCATCCCAAGAAAAGTGGGGCTACTCAATTCAAGGCTTTGAGAGTACAAAAATAAATAAAAAGCTCGCTAGGATGAAACTCCTCAAATCGTCCTAGGCAAAAATAGAGCATCAAAAAAAAAAAAAATGAAAAACTCTCAAGCCTTCATCGCCCCACAACAAGGATGAAATTTCAACAAAGGCAAGAAGGACTCTCCCGCAAAGAAGAAGCGTCAAGTGATATCAATGAAGAAAAGAGGATCCCTCAACATCCTCTTACAATGAAGCCCGAATGGCAACGCAAATGAAGAAGACTTTCAACATCAATCCATAAAGAGAAATGTTTAGCCTTAATTCATACTAATGATTGGCTTTCTTTTCAAATTCGTTAAGAAATTTCTAGATGATACAAGGTCCATTAAAAGTAGAGCAACTTTTCTAGACCTTTGAGCCATATAGCGTTCTTTGTTGAGTCTAGGGGCTTCCTCTTAGCCATTCTCATACACACTCTTGAAATCCAAGCATCAAAACTGGGGCTTCCTAACCTTTCCTCCCCAAATAATCCCTACTCAAACTCTCGAGAGTAATCAAATCTGCATTAGGGGCTTTCCTCTTCGTTTCTCACTCTCATCATTAGAGAATACACTCCCCAAAAGAGTCAATGCTTGGATCATCTTCCAAAAAATAGAGTCCGTCTCTCCTCAACTAAACTTGAGATCTCATCTTTTTCCTTAATGAGATTCTTCCAACTGAGTCACCTTCGAGTACACATACTTTTCAAAAAAAAAAAAGAGAATAGCTCGCTAGGTTGAAAACTCGTAAAGAGCGGCCTAGGCAAAAGTTAGAGCACAAAAAAAAAGACGCAAAAGAGATGCCCGCTAGATTGAAAACCCGAAAGGGCAGTCTAGGCAAAAACTAGGGTGCGTCACAAAAAATATCAAAGGGAAAAAGGAGGGGATCCTTCTTCGATTCACGCAGTCTCACAAGCCTGTTCACGAAGTCATCTACAACATACAAGAAGTCTTGGGGCTTAGTGTCAAGAGAAGCCTTGGAAAATATGTGCTTTAGGTTAGACAAAGATCGAGTTCTACACAACAAAAGCCATTGGAGTGGTTTAGACCTTGTTCAGTCAATGATCATCACATGAGAAACTTAGGGGCTTGACGATGAAAAAAGTCCTATGACAACGGAAAAATCCTCGAAGCATCCTGAACCTTAGCGTTGAACTTGGGTTATCTCAACGGAATCCTATTAGACGATTGTCTCATTCGATCTTTAGATGGACCTCACGAGTTGGTCTTCTAAACCAAAATATAAATCACAAACGATTTTCAATTCTCACATAATAGAACTCATTCTCCCCGCTGATCCTTGGAGTCGGGTGCACATTGATAGTCTTGAACAAACAAATGCTTAAGTGAATACATGTTGTTATGCAAATACTTTCACTAACCCTCTTGCAGGAATTAAAATGCGTAAGGCACGTCAAGTGCCTACTTTCAAAAATTAGATCAAACATGTTGAGTGTTTGGATTCCATCTACCTCCCCATATGTCAATGTATCCAATTAAGTGCGTCGAGCATCTCTTCAAGCGTCAAGCATCCATTGCCAAGCAACCATCAAGGCCAAGCAACCATCAAGCGCCAAGCAACCATCGCGTCAAGCAACCATTGCGTCAAGCAACCATCCATCACGTCAAGTGCCATGCGTCAAGCATATTCCAACAAAAAGCCCGATTCAACGCCTGCATGTGGATCGTCAACAATTAGGTGTGTCAAACATCTAAGATGCGTCAAGCATCTAGGGTCGATATGTCAAGTACTTACCTTACCAAAAGCCCGATTCAACGCACAGACAGGTGGATCGTCAACAATTAGGTGTGTCAAACATCTAAGATGCGTCAATCATCTAGGGTCAGTATGTCAAATACTTACCTCATCAAAAAGCTCGGTCCGAATCACCAGGGATCGTCACCTCAACAAAAGCTCGGTCTTGAATCGCCAGGATCGTCACCAAGTAGGTGTGTCAAGCATCTACAAGTAGTATGTCGAGTACTACTCAACAAAAAGCTCGGTCCCGAATCGCCAGGATCGTCACCTCAATAAAAGCTCGGTCCTGAATCTCCAGGATCGTCACCTCACTTCGCCTCAAAAGAAAACCCAACAGAATGCAAAGGACCTGATGTAAATCTTTGTTTTCTAACATCTTTCCCGCAGGTTCGGAGCCCAAACAGGCGAATCTTCGACAAACAGGTATATTCGTAATTGGGTCATGATTTGATTCCTCAGTATGGATTTGCCTTTTCAAAATATAAAATCTCCTCGATTTTCAAAAAAAAAAATGATTTTCAAAATACCTAAAGCAGCCTTTTCGTGTTTTGGAGTCGAACTACGTTTTGGTCTGATTCTCCGATAGAGATACGTAGGCAGCCATGCGGCACGACCATCCCAGTGTTCAGAATGATGTCTTTTCTATCGACGACACTTCTTCTTTCATAAGACCTGTCGCCGAGGGGCTCTGTAGACACCCCATTCTGAACCCATAATTACATGATTACACTACTCTTCATCTCTCTTTTATGTTTTGATGAAAGCATATCAGTTTCGTCATGTTTCGTTAAGTTTCTAACTAACCTCGTTAGTTTTGGACCTAACTGACTAACGGAATAAACTGAAGAGGACAAAATAGTCATCAGACTAGATATCTCGCACGATACATCATATCTCGCGCGAGATATCCCCTCGACAGGATGTGCAGAAATTACTCTCCTTCTCCGTTTCTAACTCTCTTTTTGGATAAAACCTTATCAATTCGGGTATCCAATCAGAACTGAGTTCTGGAACCTTCCTAGGGTAATTTCCCTCTCCACCTTCACCTCTCCAACCTCCTATAAATACTGGATGACTTCCAGTGTTTCAGGGGTCGACAATTCTGATCCTTGATCAAGAAAACACACAACACACACATTTTGTTGGTTTCTTTCCACGAAAGACTCCTTCAAATCACTCACAAAGCAACTCCCAAAGTTTGTTCATCAACCTTGTTGATTAACAAACATCGAAGCCCGAATCAAGGGACCAAGGCGAAGCTCCGTCCGCATCAAGATCCAAATCAAGGATCGAGGCGAAGCTCTGTCCAAATCAAGGTTCGACTCTAAACTTGAGTCGAAACTCTGTCCGAATCTCTTCTCAAAAGGTAATCATCCTTTAAACTTTCGTTTCTCTTCTCAACCTCTCTATTGATTTTAGAGTAGTGTAATCCCATCAAAAGGATTAGCCTAGAGTCCCTTCAGTCAATGAAGGCGATCTCAAAGCATACAATCCGACATTCCTAATCAAGAAATTGATTAGGGTTTACTTGTTTTTCTTTAATTATTTTATTAAAAAGATTGAAAACCTCTCTTTTCTTTAGCAAGACCGATCTCCGGATTGGGTGAAATGGATGCCTTCTAAACCTACCCATTTCATAACCTAAGCCCCGAACCCAAATCTCTTTCAAAATGGTTTTCCTATGTTTCCAAACGAATAATATAGGTGGCGACTCGAAAAGATGAAAAGACAAAAATTTTCTCACAACGCTACAGTAGCCTCAGCCCCCAATCAATGCTTGTCAAAGAAAAAGAGCTCCAGCTGCCCTAGAAACCAGGCAATAATGCTCACCAGTCTCGATGACTTCAAAGCCTATTTTGCAAAGACCGTCCCGTGAACGGCCACCCAGCAAGCGTCGACAAGTGGCACAGGTCCCTCCGGCAGCCACGGCCATCAAGTAGTAGCATAAGACCCTCCGGCAGCTACGCCTATCCCCAGCAGAACCTATGGTAGCATGAGACCCTCGACAGCTACCTCCGAACAAGCAGCTATAGCCTAAGACCCTCCGACAGCTACATCCACCCCCGCAGGTACAGCAACCAACTGAGCACCATCGAATTTTAAGGACTGGTCCTCAGCCAAAACCGAGACAAAGAATCCGTGTATATTTTAGTCTCCCCAGCAGTGCGCACCAAAATCACTGGCCCCGACGCCAAAGCACCAGCAAGAACCCGCTCCCTAGCAAGCAAAGTTCCCGTCCTACCAGGCAACGGCCCCGCCGCCAGAACAACAACAAGAGCCTGCTCCCTAGCAAGCAAAGTTCCCGTCCTACCAGGCAACGGCCCCACCGCCAAAGCAACAACAAAAGTCCGCTCCCTAGCAAGCAAAAGATCCGCCCCTAGCAAACAAAAGTCCGCTCCCTAGCCAGCAAGAGCTCGCTCCCTAGCAAGCAGAGCTCCCGTCCTACCAGGCAATGGCCCCGCCGCCAAAGCACCAGCAAGAGTCCGCTCCCTAACAAGCAAAGTCCCCAGCTTACCAAGCAAAGCTCAGGACACAAAAGTCAACCGTCAACAAAGACCGTCCCACACTCGCCAAAACCAGCAAGCTACCAATGATAGTGGTCCAAGCCCCTCCGGAAGCTACAAATTTGCACCTCCGACAGCTACAAATTCCCATGACCGACAGTAGCATCAGTCCCTCCGGCAGCTACAAGTAAGCACAACACAGGTATGAAAGCATATCTCAGTCGATTACTTTCCTAAAAGCACAGTCAAATCCTTGGGTGACTCCCACACAGTCAGATTCCTTTGGCTACACGTCCTCGCCCCGAGGCAGCCACCCGTTCCATCGGCTACACGTCCTCTCCACGAGGCAGCCGTCTGTTCCTTTGGCTACACGTCCTCGCCCCGAGGCAGCCACCTGTTCCATCGGCTACACGTCCTCTCCACGAGGCAGCCGTCTGTTCCTTTGGTTACACGTCCTCGCCCCGAGGCAGCCACCCATTCCATCGGCTACACGTCCTCTCCACGAGGCAGCCGTCTGTTCCTTTGGCTACACGTCCTCGCCCCGAGGCAGCCACCCGTTCCATCGGCTACACGTCCTCTCCACGAGGCAGCCGTCTGTTCCTTTGGCTACACGTCCTCGCCCCGAGGCAGCCACTCGTCCCATCGGCTACACGTCCTCTCCACGAGGCAGCCGTCTATTCCTTTGGCTACACGTCCTCTCCACGAGGCAGTCATCCGTTCCTCTTGGTCACACGTTCCCCCTTACGAACTACGATTTGGCTTGATTCCCTCCTAGGGATATGTAGGAATCCTTTCTCCAAAGGTCCAGCCAGCCGATCTCCCCAGATCACCGTCTAGCCCTCTGCCTTATCCCTTGACCGCTCATTGGGATTGGGTCTTATTTTATCGACAACCTCACTTTTTCCAAAAGTGACATTGTCGAGGAGTTCTGTAAGTACGCAAATCCAATTCGCGACCCTTTTAGGTGCATTTTAATATGATAAAATTGCATTAAGGGGCATTTTGGTAAATTTCCGGTCCGTTCCGAGACTTCCGGAAATATTTTATGAGTTTCTCGCGAAGGAAGTATTTTTTAGTATTTTTCCCGGACAAAAAGACCTACATGGAATTAACTGCTTTGGGCTTTTAAAGAATTAACTCGGAATGTTCCAGAAGCAGGTTTTGGCGCCAGAAACAGTTACGAGCGTAGACAGTCGTACGACATCTGAAAGCTTGGAAAGTGGATACGAGAGGTCGTGCGACACATGAAGCATTTTCCAATCAATGCGTTTAAATATCAAAATCAGTCATTTTAAAAAGGGGACACACACAGCTTCTCTCACAACAACTATCTCTCTCTCTCTCTAAATGGATTGGAACACTCTCTCTCTAAACGCAGAGCGTCCTCACCGGCTACCTCCTTGGATCGTCTTCTCCAACCTAGCCTCTCCCTCTCCGGCCAAGACCAACACCAATCCTCCCTCACCTCTAAATCAACCGGCGACCTCCCTCTTCCCCAATTACCTTCTTCCCCGATCTACTCTCTCCCAATTCCTCTCTCAAACCAACAATGACCGAGCTCTCACTCTCTCCAAATCAACCGGCGTACTCCTCTCTCACCTAAACCTATTCACCGGCGGCAACCCAAATCCCTACCTCTAACAACAACCTCCTCTTCACCGGTGCCTCTCCTCAACAACGTCGAACACAACCACAACCGCTTCCCCTGTTCTAGCCCCAAGCCGGTAACCACCACCGCTACACAACCAATTTGAGTCCGCTACATCTAGCGATCCATTTGCGTCTCTCTCTGTCCGATTTGTACCGAAGTTGAGACAAGTGTTCAAATCTCCTCTCAATTCTCTCTCTCTATTTCCAGGATATTCGTAACAGACACACGCGTACTTGAAGGTTCACAACTACTTCAATCTGAGTTTGAACTTGTTCTCGGTTGCCGATTTGAAGATCCTTCTACCTAACATGGTTTAAGGAGCGTGGACACTACGAGGGTAACGAATCTCTTCCCTCTGTCTCTATCTCACATTTGCTATTGCATTTGCTTCATTGCAATTACTATTCCTTGGACTTGATAATTGGGCTCCATCCGCCTCCAATTATCAAGTCCCAACTGCCATCTCTCTGTTTAATTGTTGTACTTGGTTTAATTGATATTCATGATGTGAGTTGGATTCTATTCATTGCTTGATTGTCAAATGAGGGTGGATCCCTCCATATCCATACTCCTTTGGTCAATCCTTGTTGATCCGTGGTTATCTGTTTTAAATTGGTGTATTGGTTTAATCTGAATTGCTTATTTTTGAATCTGTGCTCAAATTGTAAAATATCTGCAAACGGCAACGTTATGTCACGCGACCCAACGGATCTCATCAGTCCTTTGTAGCACGACATAAATAAGCCTAGGCAGAGACTAGTATTTCAGTTGTAATCCGTTTCCTCTGGTTTGCTTGCTGTGGTATTTTTCTCATTTGGTATTGCTGCAGTGTGAGTTTTGTAAAACCTCTGCAGAGTGCTTTGTTGTGTCCCGCGACACAATTGATCCCCTCGATGTAAAATGGGACGTGGCCTCCCAGAGTCAATGGTTCACAAGTTGTATTTCCCCCTGTTGAGCAATAAAACAAAGCGTTGATTTGCATTTTAATGCATATTCTTGTCATACACACTTCACACACACATTTGGATGTTTTGAATGTTGAACATAGAAAGACTCGTCTACGGACAAGGCGTGTTGGGTGAACTCTCGGTTCTTCCCAACACGTAACCTGACCCCCGAACCCATTTTCTCTCTCAAAAGGTTTTCAATGTTTCCTTAAAAACGGCATGGCGACTCTCATTTTTTTCGGCGAGCGTTCATTGAGGTGTTACCGAAGATAGACTCGACTAACGAAGGTGTTGCCGAAGATAGACTCGACTAACGAAGGTGTTTCCAAAGATAGATTCGACTAACGAGGGTGTTGCCAAAGATAGACTCGACTAACGAAAGTGTTGCCGAAGATAGATTCGACTAACGAGGGTGTTGCAGAAGATACACTCGACTAACGAGGGTGTTGCCGAAGATACACTCAACTAACGGAGGTATTGCCGAAGATAGACTCGACTAACGAGGGTGTTGCGGAAGATAGACTCGACTAACGAGGGTGTTGCCGAAGATAGACTCGACTAATGAGGGTGTTGCCGAAGATAGACTCAACTAACGAGGGTGTTGCCGAAGATAGAATCGACTAACGAGGGTGTTGCCGAAGATAGATTCGGCTAACGAAGGTGTTACTGAAGATAGACTCGACTAACGAGGGTGTACTTTTGTCACCGCAGACTTGCTCGGTTGGGAGTACTTTGTCGCTTTAGCTGGGGAAAATTTGGGCTTACGATGACTGCCAGGGAAAAGGATTCGGGCTTACGATGACGGCCGAGAGTTATTTGCTCGGGATGTATATTCTATGTACGGGCTTACAATGATTGCGGTAGAAAAGAATTTGGGCTTACGATGACGGCCGAGGTTTTGAAAATGCGGAAGGAAATGGACTTCCGTTAAGAAAATCGGGCTTACTTTGGAGGCTGAATTTGGAAATACGGAAGGAAATGGACTTCCGTTAAGAAAATCGGGCTTTCTTTGGAGGCCGAAGTTGGAAATACGAAAGGAAATGGACTTCCGTTAAGAAAATTGGGCTTACTTTGGAGGCCGAAATTGGAAATACGAAATGAAATGGACTTCCGTTAAGACAATCGGGCTTACTTTGGAGACCGAAGTTGGAAATACGGAGGGAAATGGACTTCCGTTAAGAAAATCAGGCTTACTTTGGAGGTCGAAGTTGGAGATACGGAAGGACTTCCGTTAAGAAAATTGGGCTTACTTTGGAGGCCGAAGTTGAAAATACGGAAGGAAACGGACTTCCGTTAAGAAAATCGGGCTTACTTTGGAGGCGGAAGTTGAAAATACGGAAGGAATTGGACTTCCATTAAGAAAATCGGGCTTACTTTGGAGGCTGAAGTTGAAAATACGGAAGGAAATGGACTTTCGTTAAATTCCCTTGAAGGAGTTAACATTCTGTTAAGTTTCCGTTAGACTGGGGATCTGGATGCAGAGTGCCAGGAATTAAAAGGGCAAAGTAGGGTTTTTACCCCACAATCTTATCCGCGCAGACTAGATCAGCGTGGAGACGGGTTCCAAGAGTAGACAGGCGCTGCTGTCTTCCTCATTATTTTCAAACAGCAGTCAGCTGAGAGAAAGAGAGAGAAAAGTGAGAAAATCTTCCATTGTTGTCCAAATTCTTCGCCGAAACCTTCGAATTCGAGGCCATGGAGCAAGGAGAAGGAGTTAATGTAGGCCGCTGCGATCGGTTGAGAAGAGCGGCTGCTGAGAGGCGGCTTGAATTGGTGAGGATGCATCGCCATTACACGCTCTCACAATCGGTAAACGACGAAGTTTACCCGGATATGTGGAAACATTGGGCCACCGATGAGGACCTCCGCATGGTATGACACTCAATTTTGTTAATTTGATTGATTTTTCATCAAAATTGGTTCATGCTAGAGTTAGGGCTTGAATGTCAAAATGTGGGGCTTTTGTTGATTTTGCCGTTGTAATGTGAAATTGATGATGCATATGTTTAATTGAAAGCATGGGTAGTAGGAATATGCAATTTGTTTGTAAAAAACATGAGTAATTTGCATAATGTGAAAATAAAGTGTGTACAAATTTACTGAATTTGGGACGGACTCTTGCAAGTGAGATTTTTGTGATGAAAACTTATTTTTGTGAATGTATGTTTGATAACATGATGACTGAACGTGAAAAAGAATACATGCATGCTAGATTTATGAAAATAAAGTGCATGGAGAAAAATGTGTCCAAAATGGGATGAATTTTGTTTTCTCTTTTCTGTTTGTGTTCGTGCCATGTTTGCCATTTTATTGACATGCTTGCGATGTTCTTGCCCACAGGGGAGAGCGGATATCATCCAGAGCAAGTTGGACAAACTGAAGACTCGGGGCTCTATGGAGGCAGTCGTTAGGCTTTGGGATGCTTTGCCCACAGCTGGTAGGGAGGGTTACAGGAGTTCTCGAAAGCTTGTGGTTGCCTCTAACCTTTACGGTTTTGGTTAGTGCTTGATGGGGTTAGTGGGATTGCATAAGAGCAATGGGCTCTATCTTGCTTTGATTGAGCACTGGTGGGATGTTACCCACACGTTCCACTTCTTTTGGGGGGAGGCTACCGTGACCCCTACTGACTATGCTGCCATTACCGGCCTGTCCTTCAAGCGGCTCAGCTTAGAGTGGCATGACGAGTATACTGACAGGGAGCTGATGGATCTGTTGGGGATCGTTCACGTGTCGAGGAAAGGAATGGGCGTGGAGTATGCCGTGATTGTTGGGAAGCTGATCGAGAGCATAGCTCGGTACGAGAGTGGGGATCCGACCATCTTTGTTGAGCAGATTGCCCGCTGCTTCTAGTGGTTTGCCCTAGGGATGGCCAAACCGGACCGGAACCGGACCGGAACCGGACCGAAAAAGCCCGAAACCGCCATGAACCGTCACGAAAACCGGGACCGGGGTAACCGGAACCGGTTTGGATAAGGGCCGGTTAAGGGTCACAAAAATGGTGAACCGGACCGGAGCAGGCAAGTGAACCGGACGAAATTCATTGTTTTTCAATAGAACCGGACCGGAACCGGACCGGAAAAAGCCCGGAACCGGACGAACCGGGGAGAAAACCGGAACCGGATTAACCGGAACCGTGAACAATCCGGGCCGGTTAAGGTTCATACATTTTTCGAACCGGAACCGGGCCCGGAACCGGTTTTGGTCATCCCTAGTTTGCCCTTTCTAGCACCTTATTTGGGCATGCGGAGGGCACAGCTGTGTTTGCCTTGCTGGGGTCTTTGGTGGACATCGATAGGATCGATGAGTTCGCCTGGGGAGAGGTAGGTCTAGTGGAGTTGTACTTTGCCCTGGATAGGTACAGCAGGAAGGCATCCACCTCCCTGACCTACTTTGAGTTCCCTTTGGAGGTATACTCTCTCTCTCTCCTTTTTTTATATCCCTTGTACATATTGTATATGTATCTTTTACATTGTTCCTCTTGTCGGATGTAGGTCTGGGCTTTTGAGATTTTTGGATGTGCCATGTGGGACCATGTCCCGAGGGAGGTTTTTGCATACCCAGCTATGCTTTGGTGGACAAAGGAGGCTAGGGTAAAAAGGACCAGCAGGACCAGGAAGAAGATAAGGTATCAGGACATGGTGCCGTTTTTGAGGGCTGAGACCAGTGAGAGATTTAATCTGTACCCCTGGGGTCGGTTTGAGGTTGACCAGCTGGGAGGGGCCGAGCGCTGGACGAATCGAAGATGGATCATGCGGGGCCTCACCTGCGATTTCTATTACTTGGGGGAGAGGGTGACTGGGCAACACGGTCTAGGGATGGCCCCATTAGCACCGGTTGAGCCTTCGGAGGACATGTTGTATCCCCGGGAAGGGACGACGAACTGGGATTGGTTTAGGGCTGGATGGCCTACCTTGGAGTACATCACTATGGAGCCTTATCTGGAGTTTGTGAGACACAGGCTGAGGACGCCTCAGGTGCTGGAGAGGGAGGGGATCTCGGTCGTCAGACTCCCTTGAGCCAATTTCTCATATACCCAGGAGGGGGTTAGGATGCGGGCGCAGATACCTCTCCCAGAGGTGACACCTTGAGCTTTCCGGCATCGGCCTGATGCCCAGGTATATGCTGATCACATTCTGATTACTTAGCCATTGTACATCTTACGCCATTGCTTCGATTGTTTTCTGATGCTTTATATATTTTTTTTGTGCAGTACTCATCCCGGGTTGTCGATCAGCTTTTGCGCCAGGTCATTGGGGCCAAGAGGTTCATCCGCAACCTTGTGACGCGGGGGAATGCTCGCGGTTCCGAAAGGGCATCGCGGCTAGTGCCTAGTGCCTCTGCGCGAGAGAGGTCCCCTATTCCGGTCAGCGGGCCTATGCCAGGCAGGCGGTCTATGGAGACTCCTCGTACCCAGCCCAGAGAGTCGACTCCTCTCCGGCAGTCGGCAGACATCCCTCTTTCTCCTTATATGGAGAGGATCGTTGAGATCTCTCGGGATCACGTCATCTTCGGGGGTATGGAGGGACCAATCTACATGCAGGGCGGAGCTGGTGAGGCCTCCTCTTCGCACCGAGGAGGTTATGGCGCCTATGAGCCGCAGGGGGATTACGGGACTCCCTTGTAGACCCAGGGGACGTACGGCCAGAGCTCGGACGCCTTATCATTCGGCTATGACTCCTTTGCTAACATCGGGGTGCCGTATCGCGGTGTGCCTGCTGATCCTGAGGACACCTATTCTGACGCTGAGCAGGATGACGTAGAGCCGGGGATGGCTTTTCTAGAGGCGACTGCTGAGGGGCCGAGCACGGCTCAGCGGAGGGTGCGAAGGCGTGGCAAGGGAATTTCCAGAGAGGATGATCCCGGTTCTAATTCGAACAGTGACATCGATTGACGCCGAGTGCCTGCGCCTGTTAGGGCAGAAAGAGAGAGAAAACATATACATTTCATGCACATTGTTTCTATTTTTAGAATGTAATAATTAGGTTACTACATTATTGTCTTTTTTTTCTATATTATGATTTTTTTTTGTTAATTATGCAATGAATGTAAGTTGCATGAGCCCGGTTTTGTGTTTTATATGTGCATGTATGTGATGAAAAATGGGATTTTGAATGGAAAATGGGGAATGGGCAGGTTTTGTTTCTGCTTGGCTGTTTGGGGAAAGAACGCTTCTTTTGGGGACAACAGTTTTTACTGCTGTCATAATTTTTTGACTGGGTGACAATGTCATCCGCGTGGATGAGTTTGAGGCTGCAATCTTATTCGCGCGGACAAGGCTGGCATCTGACAGGGTTACTTAATTTTCACCTCAGATCTGGTTTACCTCTTCCCTTTCAATTCAAACATCTTCTTCTCTATTTTCAAACTTCTGCAGCTTCGGGCAAAACCATAAAAATTCATGGAAAACATGACGAATTCTCCTAAATTGCCAAAGGAGTTGCAAATGATCTTCTTCAACAAGTTCAAGGAGTGGTCCCGGGACATCATGCATGGAAATAAGGTGTTCTTTGAAGAAAGATATAAAATCAAATCCTTGTGGTCTCTTAAGGAGCTTGTCCCGGATTATAACTTGATGAGATCTTCCGCCGCGTTTTGGGACACTCGGAGGCACATCTTTTGTTTCTCTTACAAAGAGATGGTTACCACCCTTGAAGATTTTATGGCTTTACTCGGAGGGCCCAAGGTGGAAGATGTTGCACTTCCCTTGCCCGAATCGTGGTCCTACTTGGCCCCACGCCCAGGACGCGCTCGAAAGACGCCTTTATTTTTAAAAACTTTTCGAAATGTCCTTTCTAAATTTGTCAATTACAAAACATGTTTAAATTAAAGAAACCTTTATAAACATTCCATTAAAAGTAACGACATTAATTTGAAAATCCAAACTTAAGGCTTTACAAACCAAGGAACATAGTTCCAAAATACAAAATATTTACCATCATTAAAGAGTTGCAAAATAGTGACAACATATCACTCAAGTCTTGGGTATACTAAACCCTGGGTTCTACATTTATATAATGTAACCAACAACAAAATACCTTTCCCCAAAATACAACCCCAATCGGCGTCCTCTTCGATCTACGTGGCCTATGTCCTGGCTCACCTCTATCTAAGAAAGCAATAAAAGAACGGGGTGAGAAAAATCTCAGCAAGCTATTATATATGCAACAATATGCTATGCAATCACATTATGAAAGCATATAACATCCACTCCTCATATATATATATCACATTCTTGTCAACACAATGAAAGATATATATATATATATATATATATATATATATATATATATATATATATATATATATATATATATATATATATATATATATATATATATATATATATATATATATATATATATATATATATATATATATATATAACAAATTCCTTGACAATTTCCTTGGTAAATTACAAAGAACATATTCCTTGACAATTTCCTTGGTAAATTGCCAAGGAATTCGATTCCTCAGCGAAATTACCGATGCCTCGTTTGCCAAGGAAATTTTCTAAGTTTGCCAAGGAAATTTTTTCCTCACTAAAGTATGTTTACCAAGGAAATTTGTCCATGGCAATTGCGATTTTTTTCGTAGTATGATTAAGGTAGATAAATTAGGGTTTAAGTTATTGAGTATATGATTTAGATTTAAGGTTTAGGGCATAGAGTAGATATGAGATTTAGGGTATAAAAGGGCAAGATTTGGTTGCCCATTGTAATTTTTCCCGATAATTAATAAAATTTAAAGGGTACTGTCCTTTTTTTTATATATACATTCATTTTTTTGTGTTAGTGTAAACTGCAGGTGATATCGTAGATGATTTCCCAAATTTCAGGTGATATCGCAGATGATTTCCTGTACTGAAATTTATATAGTTGTATATTTCTTGTTTATTATTTAATGGACTAATGTGCTAATATAATCTGTATAGTCTATGGTTTATGTTCATATTTCAGACTGCAATAGGATCGAAAAAAGAGCTAGACACGTGTGGAATTTGGAAGGAAATGATTTATGCATAAATAATATTTTATGCATAAATTTGTTAGTTTGGCAACAACAATTAAAAACGTGTGGAGACTTGGTCAAGGAGTTGTTGCTGAATAAAAGAAGAGTAGAAGGCTGATAAAGCTTGGGAGTACAAGGCTTGAAGCTTGGACTTGGAGATAAATAAACTCGGTTGCTATTTTTGAGGAAGTGGGCGCTTAAATCAAGGAAAAATCTCAACCTCTTCCCCACTCTTCCTCAACGTGCAAGACAGCCCCAAGGCTGTTTATTGAGTAGCCTTCAAGTAATTTGAAGGTTATAAATAAGCTTGGAAGGTTTCATTTGAAGATATACCAATATTTGCCTTTTAAACACACCTTCGAAAGCTTAGGGATAGAGTTCTTTGTTTGGTTCTTTGAATCCTTCCCCCTTGTAATTTTGCACTTGATTACATTGGTATCAAGTTGTGTGAAGGCTAGGATAGAATTCCGTTCTTTATCTCTTGTTCCATAGAGCTCAAATTGTTATAGCAATAGGGAACATTTTCGGCTTTGTAAATTCATTATAGTGATTATAAAGTCTTGCCAAAGAGGCACTCTCAAGTTATATGTATATAACTTGAGAAAAACAATTTTGGAGTTTTTATTTCGCTGCAATCTCTTTTAAAAAATTGTTTTATTTTTCGAAGTGTGTGTGTGCTATCCCAAGTGCTATCGTTGGTGTTGTTATCACCTTGGATATCACTTGTGATTCTGGCCGTGACAATTTCAATTGGTATCAGAGCAGGTCACTTGACGTTACTAAGTGCTTGGTCTAGGTGTCATGGCTTATGATCCTGCAAATCCAAACCAAAAACGTCTTCCTGTTTTAGATGGTTCGAATTATGCATATTGGAAGATTCGTCTTCGCTCGCATATCAAATCAATTGATCTTTGAGCGTGGCGATCTATAGTTAATGGGTACTCTCTTCCACTTTTACCTCCTGATGAGGATGGTGATATTCAGGTCAAACCTGACACTGAGTGGACTAATGAAGAGATCACCCTAGCTAACTATAATGAGAAAGCTCTTAATGCTATTTTTGAGTGGGTTGACATGCACATTTTTAAACTTATTCAAAATAGTTCCACAGCTAAAGAAGCTTGGGATATTTTACAAAGATTTTCTGAAGGTGATTCTAGTGTGCGTGAAAACAAACTTAGAGGTCTTACTGGCAAATTTGAAAGGTTGAGAATGGGTGAAAATGATACCATTTCCTCTTATTTTGAAAACTTGTTTGACATTGCTAATGAGTGTCAACTTTTAGGTGAACCTTTTACAAACAAACAATTGGTTTCAAAGGCTATTAGAACTCTCCCTGAGCGTTTTAATATGAAGGTTTCATCTATAGAAGAGGCTCACAATCTTTCCACTATGGACATCAATTCCTTAATGAGCATTTTAAAAAATTTTGAGTCAAACCTTGTTGAGCAAAGTGAAGCTTCTAATGGCAAGAGTATTGCTTTACAAGTTCAATCCTCCAGTGTTACAACTGATGAGGATGACAAAATTTTTGAGGAATTTGGTGAAGATGCCAGTGTTGCCTTGCTTGCTAGGAAATATAACTCTATGTTACGAAAGTTTAACAAAGAAAATGTGCAGGTGAAGGCTAAAGAGCAACAAACCAAGGTGTACAATTCAATGCCGAAGAGGACATTTCCATCTACTCAGAAATGTGGTCCCATAAGGAGAGCATCATCAGATCACTCTAGGTCTGATCCGAAATACCTTGAATCAATCCAATGTCATGCATGCTCTGGATGGGGTCATTACTCGAATGAGTGTGCTAACACTCTAAGGAAGATGGGAAAGAACCTATGGGTTTCTCTCAGTGACAATGAGGATGAGGAGACCAATCAATCTGAAGATTCAGATCAAACAGCAGTGGTGGTCACATATTGTGACTCGGATTCTGTCAGTGATACCTCATGTGATATCCAAAGTGGGATAGCACCTGAGATATCATCCAACAGGTATACACATTTTAATTTGATAAATGCTGTTTTTTTGTGGGTTCTGTTAACATGGATGCAAGTAGTTCACAAGAGGGTGAACAAAGTAAGGAGTTCAGCAAAGATGAACTCATTTGTGGTCTTAAGAACCTTTGCAAAGAATTGGTGGATGAATGGAAGAAAGAGAACAAGAATGTGGTTTCTCTGTCCAAAGAGGTTCAAGACCTGACTGATGGCTTGACTAGATTGGAAGTTCAACTATGTGGAGCTGGACAAAGTCAAGGCCAAGCTTACTCTAGCCGAGGCCACATTTAAGAAACTCAACACGAGTTCTTCCAAGTTGGATGCAATTCTTGGGTTGAGCAAACCACTCAAGGCAGGCATGGGTTTTCAAGAGCCCTTAAGTGCTATTACATCAACTTTGGCTAATAAGGAAGATAAGGTAGTTTTTGTTAAAGAAAGAGATAACGTTGAACTAATATCTTCTGATAAACCTTCTGACAAGGTGAAAATATGTAACTACTGTTACTCTACTGGATATTTGAAAAATGATTGTAAAACTCTTTTAAAGAAACAGTCCAGTTCCTCTGTGATACCTGAAGTGTTGCCTAGCACGTCAGATATCACTACCAGTCAGAAGAAAAAGAATCAAAGTAGGAAAGTATGGAAATCTAAGTCTAACCTGATATGTGATGTTGTGTGCACTGCATTAAAAACTAATGTTGAAGGTTCATGGTATTTTGATAGTGGTTGTTCACGTCACATTACAGGAACAAAATTGTTTTTAAAAGAATATGAACCTATTCAAGGTGGTAGTGTAACATATGGTGGTGGTGGCAAGAGTAATATTGTAGGAAAAGGCATTTTAAATGTACCTGGATTTCCTGCTTTGAAAAATATTTTGCATGTTGATGGACTTGTATCTAATTTAATTAGTATTAGCCAACTTTGTGATGACAATCTTGAAGTGAAATTCAATAAAAACACTTGTGAAGTTTTTGATTGTACCAATAAATGTGTTATGACTGGTACTAGATCAGGTAATAACTGTTATCTTGTTGAAAATAAACAAGTGTGTCATTCTGTGAGAGTTGATGATGCTACCTTATGGCATCAAAAGTTGGGTCATGTCCATTTTTGAAACATTGTGAAACTCATTAAGGCTGAAGCTATAAGAGGTATACCTAATCTGGACATAAGTACAAAAATCATATGTGAAGATTGTCTCAAGGGTAAATAAACTCATGCTACCCATAGTGTTACCCAACATAATGAGGAGTATTCTGGGACAACTCACTGTTTTCAATTGATGCATATGAATTTAATGGGTCCAGTTGAGGTAGACAGTTTAGGAGGTAAGAGATATACTTTTGTAATAGTTGATGATTTTTCTAGATTTATTTGGGTATATTTTTTGAAAGAAAAATCAGAAACTTTTGAAAAGTTTAAGATCTTACATGCTAAAATCAAAAACATGTTTTGTGCTCTTATCATGAGAATAAGGTCTGATCATGGAACGGAGTTTGATAATTCATTATTTTTTAATTTTTATGAATTAAAAGGAATTAAACATGAGTTTTCTGCTCCTAAAACACCTCAACAAAATGGGGTGGCTGAAAGGAAAAATATGACCTTACTTGAAATGGCTCGTGTGATGTTGTTCTCAAAAAGAATTTCAAAAAGATTTTGGGCTGAGGCCTTAAACACAGCTTGTCACACAACCAATAGAGTATTTCTAAGACCTGGTACTAGAATGACACCTTATGAAATTTTGAATGGTAGGATACCAAAAGTTCATTATTTTCATACATTTGGGTGTGTGTGTTTTGTTCTAAACGATCGGGATTACTTAGCTAAATTTGACTCTAAAAGTGATAAGGCTATATTTCTTGGGTATGCTCAGGATAGTCGAGCATATAGGGTTTATAACCTTAGGCTAAAAACCATTCAGGAATCAGTTAATGTTGTTTTTGATGAATTAGCAAGTGTTACAGGTGATGGAGTGCAGGAATCTCCATTAATATTGCTGGAAGAACTGGAGGATCAAAATCAAGCAAGTGATACCCAAGGTGCTGATCAGAGTGTTGCCACCGAAGGGGTAGCATCTCTGGTATCACCTAAGACCAGTCCAGCTACTGAAAAGGATGAACAGTCTAATGATGATGCTCATGTGCATGAAGATTTGAGAAGGGATCCACCAGCCAGGATCAGAAGAGATCATCCTTCATCTCAGATCATTGGAGAAGCAAGTGAAGGAGTACGGACTAGGAATAATGAGCCTTTTAGTAGTCGTGAAATGGTAAGGTATGTGTGCATGTCCACCACATACCACAAGGTAAAATATTCCTGTTTTGTTTCTTTCTTAGAACCCAAAAATATTTCTGAAGCTTTAAAAGATAATTTTTGGATACATGCCATGCAAGAGGAACTTGAACAATTTACTCGTAATGAAGTTTGGTGTTTAGTACCACGTCCCATTAACACTAATGTAATTGGTACAAAATGGATTTTCAAAAATAAATCTGACGAGCAAGGAAATATTATAAGGAACAAAGCTCGTCTCGTAGCTCAAGGTTACACCCAAATTGAAGGTGTTGACTTTGATGAGACCTTTGCTCCCGTTGCTAGAATAGAATCCATAAGACTCCTCTTGGCTATAGCTTGTTATCTTAAATTACCTTGTTTCAAATGGATGTTAAAGCTGCCTTTTTAAATGGTTATTTAAAAGAAGAAATTTTTGTTGAACAACCAAAAGGATTTGAAGATCCTCATCTATCAAACCATGTATATAGACTTGATAAAACCTTATATGGCTTGAAACAATCTCCACGTGCATGGCATGGTCGCCTAACCTCTTTTTTACTTGAATATGGTTTTACAAGAGGTGAAGCAGATAGAACCTTATTTATCCTAAGGCATGGCAAAGAAACTGTCATTGTTCAAATCTATGTTGATGACATAGTCTATGGCTCTACTTCTCAAACATGTTTAAATGATTTTGTAGAGGCTATGACATCAACATTTGAAATGAGCATGATTGGTGAGTTAACATTCTTTCTAGGCTTGCAGGTGAAACAAACAAATGAAGGAATATTCATTTCACAAAGCAAGTATGCAAAGAGCCTAGTGAAACGGTTTGGGTTGGAAGGAGCAAAAAGTTCAAAAATCCCCATGTGTTCTTCTCTTAAACTTGGTAGAGACCAAGTAAGTGAGGATGTTGATCCTACTCTATATCGTTCTATGATAGGTAGCCTTCTCTATCTCACTTCTAGTCGTCCTGATATCATGTTTAGTGTGTGCGTTTGTGCACGTTATCAAGCCAATCCTAAAGTCTCACACCTTAATTCTGTCAAAAAGATAATTAAATATGTTTCGGGAACAAGTGAATTAGGGATTTGGTTTAGTAAGGATACTAACACCAATTTGGTAGGCTTTAGTGACTCGGATTGGGCGAGGGATATGGATGATAGGAAGAGTACTAGTGGGGGGTGCTTTTACTTGGGTAACAATTTAGTGTCATGGTATAGTCGTAAACAGAATTGTGTCTCTCTTTCCACGGCTGAGTCTGAGTATGTTGCAGCTGGTAGTTGTTGCTCACAACTTATTTGGCTAAAACATATGCTAGATGATTATCGCATAGAGAGTAATTCTTTGACTATGTACTGTGATAACTTGAGTGCTATCAATATTTCAAAAAACCCTGTTCAGCATTCTCGTACTAAGCACATTGATATACATCATTATTTTCTTAGAGATATGGTAGATAAAGGCTTAATTAACATTGACCATATTGATACTAAGTATCAACTGGCTGACATCTTTACCAAGTCCTTAGACCACGAGAGATTTTCTAGTTTGAAAAGATCTCTTGGTCTTTGTAATCTCTGAGTCTATTTGTCTGTGCTACCACAGGTGATGTTATCACTTAGGGTAACACTTGTATATTAGTGTATTTTTTTCTCTCTTTTTTTTAAAAAAAAAATGATTTTATATTCTTTTAATCTGGTTAGCTTAGTTCTAACCGTGGCACATGCTGACCTTTTTGTTATGGTAGGTTATTACTTGGGTTAACATGTTTGATATCACTCCCCTTCATATGCTTAAAGTGACAAAGTCACTAATCCTTTTTTATGATAAATGAAAGGCAAAGGCATTTTATTCCATGCTATTCTCTCGAGCTCGGGGCACGGTGTTCGCTGCAACGATGTACTCTTGCCAATGAGAATGTATGAGGTGGTTTATGCTAAGTATTAGGGACATGGAGTTCGCTACTACAATGTACCCTACTTGAAAGGCATAAATCACTTTATCTTTACACTTGAAATATAACTCGAAGCACGGAGCTCGTTACTACGATGCTTTATTGTTTAAAGAAGTGTATTGATCTTTTATAACAAGCAATGTACTTAAAAAGAATATAGGCTTATAATGCCCAAAGTGCATGAAAAATGCTCAGCTTGTTATGCCTGAAGTGCCTGAAAATGCTCAGCTTGTTATGCTTGAAGTGCTTGAAAATGAAAATATTTATCAAGGGGATTTATATCACATGTGTTATCCTACGTGTTACCATCATTGCCTTAACACATTAGTGTGTGCTATATTAATTTTTTTTATTATTTATTTCTTTTTTCGAAATATTGTTGATTAATTTTTCAAAATCTGAAAGTCTTTTTAATTAAAGAGTTTACGATTTTGAATACGTCTTCAACAAGTTTCCTTTACTTTAGGTAAACCTTATTGAGTAACTAACCCATATTTATTTTGATTTGTGCATATAATTTTCGGGCTTAGTTGCAAAATTTTTGGTTTAATTTTTTTAATTTTCCACTTTTATTTAAAAAAAAATTTCATTTTTTTTAAACCGTGTTTATCTTTTAAGGTTATTAGGGTTTTAAAAAGTGAATTGGTTTTTAATGTGTGGTTAGGGTTTAATTATAAATGTGTGGATAGGGATAATGGTAAGGGTTTTTAGGGGTTTAGATGGGATGGGGTGTTTAAGTTGTCAAATCAAATTAAATTATTTGTTCCCCATCCATTTCTCTCTCTTTAATCCCCTATTTTCTCTCTAACTCCTTCCTTATCTCTCTCTCTAACCGTTACTCTCTCTCTTTAAACCCCCCATTTCAGCGTCTTCGTCTCTCCCAAATCCTAGGTCAAAAGTCCGTTCCAAAAATTCCCAAAAAAAAAAATCTCCATGGCTTCTCCATCCAAAGCCAATGTCGAACCCTCTCACACAGACCAAATGGATATCTCCCCAAGCATTGCCCCATCCGTTGCTTCTCATGTTTCCATGGAAACCTCTCCCATGATTACACCAAGTTCTTCTCCTCCTACAATGGCTATTGTTCCAGCTTCTGCTCCCATAGCCTCATTCGAACATGGCATTCTCAAGGTCACTCTCATTCGAGCCGAATCAAAAGAGAGGAGGAAAAGGAAAGATCCAACATCCAAGCTATCTCCTCAAGTTGCAAAGAGGAGGTCCTCCAACCGTATAAGATCAATCAGGTCCAAGGCTACATCAAATACCACCTCTGATCCAGTTGAAGTCTCAGAAAGCTCCTTAGATGTGTCCTCACCTCATGTGAGTGATGAGAATTTCGATGCCAACAAAGAGAAGGAACCTTCTGTGGATTCTTTTGATGCCTGGGTGGATGGTGATGAGGAGGAAACTCTATCTGATTTTCTGAAGAAGAACCTATTGTTACATTGGAGCATGCTAATGTCTTATACAAATTGGGTAAGAACTTAAGGATTAACTTTGGAAGATTAGTGTTCAAACACTTAGCTTCTTGAATTAGAAAGAAAGAAATGAACATTAGCTTTTTCCCCTATCCTTCTTTAATCTTCAAAGTTTTAGTCTTTTAATCCTTACCTATTGAAGCCTCTGATGTTTTCACCACTGAACCTGAGTACTATACCATTGATCAACAACTGAAAAAGGCTAAAAGGTATACAAAAGATCTTCCTTGGCAAAAATCTGATGAAACAGTCTCTGTTCTTCCTAGTGCTATCTCACGTGATATCCCAAGTGCTTTCCCAGGTGCTGCCCCTAATACTTTTGCAGGAACTGATGCTGCAAGTATTCTGTCCAACATGATAAATCTTCTGGGCAACACTGGTCCATCAATCCCAAAGGCAACAGTGCTCAACTTTTTACACAAACAGTCAAGTGCAATAGGAGGACATGTTGAGGGTTGGGCTAAGCTTAAGCAGGCTACTGATGCTTTCATTGATGAAATTTCTTCCCAAACAGGGGGAGGATCTGTCGCCGCAACCCTGGAGCCGGGTGCTATCAGAGGTGCTACCACCAGTGCTGGCCCAAGTGATGGTGGAAGTAATAGGGAAGGAGATCAGGAGGAAGATGAAGAATAAGAGGAGTTTGAAGAAGAAGAAAGCTGAAACCTGAAGGTTTATGTTTCCACTGTCTTGTTGGTGGCTGGGTTTGGTGTGTCCTAAAACAATTTCTTTTTATTTTGGTGATGTGATGTGGTTCCCTAAACAATTTTCTTTTATTTTGTTTATGTTGGTTGCAAAACTCTTTAGTTGGTTTGTTTAAAACTTTAACTGTTAGGATGTTTTGCTAGTTTGGATGATATTTTGCTACAATGGTTTATGGTTTTAGTTTAACTTAGTTTATTTCGAAAAATTTTTAAAAGTTTGAAATAAATTAGTTTATGGTGATAAATCATTGTTTGGATTAGCTTCTTAATTAAGGGGGAGTTAATTTTCTTGGAGATATTATACTGTGTTTCTATGCTCTGTATATTTGATTATGGACTAACCTTGCAGGAGAGCAACACATTAGGTTTGGAAAGAAATATCCAACTAAGGGGGAGATTGTTAGTGTAAACTGCAGGTGATATCGTAGATGATTTCCCAAATTCCAGGTGATATCGCAGATGATTTCCTGTACTGGAATTTATATAGTTGTATATTTCTTGTTTATTATTTATGGACTAATGTGCTAATATAATCTGTATAGTCTATGGTTTATGTTCATATTTCAGACTGCAATAGGATCGAAGAAAGAGCTAGACACGTGTGGAATTTGAAAGGAAATGATTTATGCATAAATAACATTTTATGCATAAATTTGTTACTTTGGCAACAACAATTAAAAACGTGTGGAGACTTAATCAAGGAGTTGTTGCTGAATAAAAGAAGAGTACAAGGCTGATAAAGCTTGGGAGTACAAGGCTTGAAGCTTGGACTTGGAGATAAATCAACTCGATTGCTATTTTTGAGGAAGTGAGCGCTTAAATCAAGGAAAAATCTCAACCTCTTCCCCACTCTTCCTCAACGTGCAAGATAGCCCCAAGGCTGTTTATTGAGTAGCCTTCAAGTAATTTGAAGACTATAAATAAGCTTGGAAGGTTTCATTTGAAGATATGCAAAGATTTGCCTTTTAAACACACCTTCGAAAGCTTAGAGATAGAGTTCTTTGTTTGGTTCTTTTAATCCTTCCTCCCTTGTAATTTCGCACTTGATTACATTGGTATCAAGTTGTGTGAAGGCTAGGATAGGATTCCATTCTTTATCTCTTGTTTCATAGAGCTCAAATTGTTATAGCAATAGGGAACATTTTCGGCTTTGTAAATTCATTATAGTGATTATAAAGTCTTGCCTAAGAGGCACTCTCAAGTTATATTTATATAACTTGAGAAAAACAATTTTGGAGTTTTTATTCCGCTGCAATCTCTTTTACAAAATTGTTTTATTTTTCGAAGTGTGTGTGTGCTATCCCAAGTGCTATCGTTGGTGCTGTTATCACCTTGGATATCACTTGTGATTCTGGCAGTGACAATTTCAGTTTGAATATTTTTTTAACTATTTTTATATAAATTTTTGAAAAAAACTTTCCTACTAAAAAAATTCTTAAGAGAGGTTTTCTTTATCCAAAAATAAAATAAAAAATTGTAAAAAAAAATAAATGGTACTGTCCGTCATTCTTTTCTTTAATATACTTTAATTTGTTTAGTTTTTTTCTAACTTTTTTTATATAACTTTTTAAAAAAAACTTTCCTACTAAAAAAAATCTTAAGAGGTTTTCTTTATCCAAAAATAAAATAAAAAATAGTATAAAAACCAAAGGGTATTGTCCGTCCTTCTTTTCTTTAATATACTTAAATTTTTTAGTTTTTTTCTAACTTTTTTTATATAACTTTTTGAAAAAACTTTCCCAACTAAAAAAGTCCAAAACAGTTTTTTTTATCCAAAAAAAATATAATATATATATATATATATATATATATATATATATATATATATATATATATATATATATATATATATATATATATATATATATATATATATATATATATATATATATATATATATATATATATATATATATATATATATATTTATATGTGTGTTTGTGTGTGTGTGTGTGTATGAAATCAATGTATAAAATAAAAAATCAAGTTACTGACGAGCTTCACGAGTCGAGTTCGAGTTCGAGCTGATCACAAATAATGAAAAATTCGAGCTTTTATCGAGTTTATCGAGTCGAGCTCGAGTCGAGTTCGAAATGAGCTTTGTCGAGCTCACGAGTCGAGCCTGTTCGACTCGAAAATTTCACGAGTTAAAATTCTTGTTCGAGCTCGAGCTCAAGCTTCAACTCGAGCTCATTCAAGTCAAGTTTTTTCGAGTTGAGCTCGAGCTGCTCGATTCGCATAACAGCCCTACTTGTAGGCGTTTCCCGAGACCCAGACTAGGCAGGTAGTTCATCTTTCTCATCATCCTTATGGCTAGAGGAATCTTGTCCCGGGTGACAATCTGATCCACATTGCAAACTTGGTCTTTGGGAGATTCGATTGTGAAGCCAGTTAGCATGAATCCATCTTCATCACACTTGATATCCAGAATGGGTATTCCACCCGTGTCAGTGCCCTCCAGAGTAACTAGGTATCCATAAATGGTTGTTAGAGCCCCATCTGAAACAAACTTTACACACTGATGAAAGCTTGAAGCGACTCCATTAACTTGGTGCAGCCTAGGCCTTCCCAAAAGAGCATTAAAGGTGATTGGGATGTCAATGACCTGGAATTCTACAGGTATCATTTTCTTTCCAAACCACATGTTCAAAGTAGCAGCCCCAAGTACTGTACGAGATGTTGAGTCATAGGCCTTGACAGTAAGGGAGGAAGGCTTCAGGTCTCTGGGCTTGATGCCGAGTAGGCTCAAGATCTTTGCTGGGAGGATGATCATTCCAGACCCGTTGTCGACCAGGACCTGAGGGAGGCGTCGTTCATCTAGCTGGACCATAATGAAGAGGGGTTCATTATGA
The DNA here is from genome assembly GCA_022495995.1 of Adenophora triphylla var. japonica. NCBI lineage: Eukaryota > Viridiplantae > Streptophyta > Magnoliopsida > Asterales > Campanulaceae > Adenophora > Adenophora triphylla. The sequence goes on along the minus strand of JAFEMH010000042.1, from coordinate 34,595 downwards.
TCGACTCCGAACTGGGGGAGATCAAGGTCTGTGAAGGTAACTATGTTTCCATAATGGATATTCCCAATCAATTGCACCACGTCGTCAGGGGTGGCATCGATAGAAACCAGTGTGCGGGCCAGACTCTCCTCCAATTTCAACTTGTGGGGATAAGATGAGGTGAGTAAGGACCAGAGAGAGATATTGGCATGAGTCTGCTTCAACTGAGTTAGCACAGGATCTTCTTTTTCGGGGTTGGGAGTTTTAGCTATCTTGGCATAAGGATTTCGGTTCACCCTGGGTGCCTGATCCGCTGACTTCTTTTCTGCTTTGGGATTACCCTGGTGGATTTTCCCAGACCTGGTCAACAGATGCACTTCTTCCTTCGATTTATCTGTTCCTTCCTTACAGGATTCTTTCAATGCTGCTAGGGTCAACGGAGGAGCTTGCTTGGCAACTGGCCACTGGCTCTGGCTGATCTTGTTACAAGTTTCCCGGAGCTTGGCAATAGTGAGGGGCTGAGCTTGGGGATAGTGAGTATCACTGGCTTCTGACTGGTCAGCCTTCTGTATCGCTTCCCAAGTTATGGGTTTCTGAACCAAAGAATGTGCTGTCGTTCCTTGAATGGCCCATAGGGCTAGGGCTTCTTCCGATTCATCCTCATCCTTGTGACCATGGTCTATATTTTCCAAGGCTTGTTTGAGCTTGCCCATAGTTAACATGCAGCAGGAACTATTACCTCCAGGGCTTGGTGGCCTCTCCCCTTCTTCTCCTGCTTTATACAGCAGTCTCGGCTGCCTTTTATAATACTCAGCGCTAGAGATTACTATGGCGTTCTGTACGGGAGGAGCATCCGATATCATGCCGGTGTCCAGGACCTCTCTCAGAGCTGTGATACACTCGGAAAAAGTGACTTCTTCCCTGGTAATCCTAACGAGGGTTGTTACTTTTCCTCTAGGTGGGCTTGATCTGACAATGGTTACTTTTTCATTGGGGAGGATAGGTGCCAGTCTTCCTTTCTCTAGAAAATTCTCAACTATCTGCTTAGATCGGATGCTCGAGAATCTTTTTTGCAAAGTATGGTAAGTAGTGTTGAACTCCACGACATCTACATATTCAGCCCTAGGAAAATCCTTGGCTTTCATATCTTTGGTCACATTGTCTTCCCCTGAAGTTTCTTCAATTTTCGGGCTATCAGCTTCCACCTCAGCGTACACCTTTTTCCTTTTGCTTTTGCAAATCGGGCAACCACAAGTGAAGAATTGATAGTGCTCGTTCTTATGGCCCAACTTAGCAGCTCGTGACACCTGGGTCCAAATGAGGGGTACTCGGGGTCCGTTTTCGGATATCGGGGCTATCAGGAAGGCGTCATGTTGGTCGGTAGGTATAAAGGCAACCGGAGTGGCCCTTTTAAGCGATTCCAGGCACTCATTGTACTCGAGAGGTTCAGCAGTGACCCTCAAGGCCATGATGCTATCAGTTAGAGGGGAGGAAGAAAGGGATCCAATAACATTTACCCACTCATTGTCTGCCGGAGGCTTAAAGTTTCCTTTTTCGACCAGTGCTTCAACAAAATTTCTCCACTCGCCTACCAGTTCTCCATAGGGGACATTGTGTTCCAGAATCTCAGATTCATATTCTTCTTCAAATGGGTTGGGCTGCTCCTCATCCTTCGATGTATTCAAAGTTGTGCAGTGACCATAATCGCATCTTGAGAGGGGCTCAGCATCGAGATCAGTTTCCATCGATTCATCATTCGTATTTTCTGGCAGACCTTCGTCGTCACTGGCTGACAACCACCCATTGTATCTGGTATTCACGCGGTCGTTTTCAGCATAGTCGTTCCAAACTGATTCCGGGTCTTGAGCCTCAGTTGATTCTTCACTTTCGCCGCTATTACTAGAGTCATCACCCCATGTTACATGGAGCCCGATCAAAGATAGAACGCTGATCGTTGCTGTCAAGGGAAGAGAGGTATGTGCAACCACAGAAATCGTCATAGGCTCCCAATGCTGGAAGCAGCAATTGGGACCCGGCCTATCCCCCTAGGAACTGTGAGGGAAGAGTAGGGGGTGGCGGTACATATTTGACTTCTGGCAGGATATAGAAGCAATTATCCTCATTTGATCCTTCACCTTCGCTGTTATCAGGACAATATTCGACTTCTCCCAGAACCATTTTGCAGAAGTGTATCAGCTCGAGGTGCGCATCAGCCTCTTTACTGATATGTCCCAATACATGTGTCCGTCTAAAGCTCTCTTGATCAATCTTCTTTGAGTTCTCTAGCCACCTCGTATAAATGGTCTTCTCATAGTTTGATCTGAATAGCCCCAGTTCTTTAGCGTTAACTATTTTTCCCTCTGAGAAGTAGCGAGCTTCATATTCCTGCAGGAAGCTGCTAACATAGGACCAGGGAGGATTAGTTTGTTCATCATTCTCAAGGCTAGGAGGGGACCCATATTCATGATCATCGACAAAGTTAATCATGGGCACTTGGGAGTCCTCATTTGCTTCCTTGGTTGGCTCTTCTGGGCACGTTTCTTGAATAACATCAAAATTTTCCCTGGCGTGAGAGGGATCTCCACTTTCAATCATGTTTACCCTATTGTTGTTCCTAGGGAATGGATTTTTGATTGTATTGGGCCCTTCAGGTACCTCCAGATTACCCTTTTCAATTAACCCTCGTATGGCCCTCTTCAGAGTTATACAATCATCAGTAAGGTGCTCGTGGTGCTGGTGGAAAGCGCAGTGTTTAGTAGTGTCCAAAGGGGAGTTGGGATCCTTAGGTTGATAATTGTCCAAAGGCCGAATCAAGCCCTCTTTGACCAGTCCCCTGAAAACTTCGCTCAAGGGCATCCCAAAGTTACTGAACTTTATATTCTGAGGTTTGGGCGTCTCAACTTTCCTCGGCATGAAAGGAGTGGTATTGTTGCAATTCTGGTCCACAAAGTTAATTGCTTCTTTGCCCTTGGGCTGGGCAGGAGCAGGATTAGAGGTAGTGGCTCGGTATCGGAAAGTAGGGGCAGCGGCTTGTTGTTGATTGTAAGCCTTCTCAAAGTTAGCCCCAGAGTTGACCATGGCACACAGATCTAGATAGGGGAAATTGCTGAGGGATGCTCTTAAGTGAGGCTTAAGGCATGACTGAAAAATGTCCAACTGTTCTTCATCAGAAGGAGGAATGGCCATTTCACTCAACTTAAGGTTCCAACGTTTGTAAAAATCACCGATGTTCTCGTTAGGGCGTTTCATAGTTGTTTGCAAGTCTACCCGATTTGTCTCCCATTCCAGGTTGGCTTTGTATTTTTTGGTAAAGGCGTTGGTGATATGTTCCCAAGTGGCCCTGGACTCGGGTTTCAACCGGAAGAACCATTTTAGAGCCCCCAGATTTAAGGAGAGACTGAAGTAATCAACCAACTGCTGATTCGTGCATCCTTTGGCTTTCATGGCTAGGGTGTAGGTGTCAAGGTGGGTTTTGGGGTAGGCAGTTCCATCAAATAGTTCCAAGCTAGGCATCACGAACTTGTGAGGTAGAGGCACAATGGAATCGGGATCTGTGGGCCGAAGGGCAGCCTTCTTTCCTGTCAGTTCGGCGGTCTGTGCTTTCATTTCCTTATGCTTTTCCATGAACCAAGCCAGATAAGGGTCTAGTGGCGGAGCCGGAGTGTTCAAACCAGTGACAGAGCTGGAGAGAGAATTTATCATTGGCGGCACACTGGTGGAAGGGATGGCCGGGCCTGGGGCATAGGTGTAAACTTGCCCTTGGCCTAAATTACACTGGGGAGTGTAAGTAGGGGCCTGGGTATAAGGATAGAATCCAACGGCCTGTTGCTGATTCCTATTGGGCAAACAGGGTGGTGGCAGACCAGAAGTGACCGGGTAGCTCGGGTTCCCGGGGTGAGACTCATAAGGAAACTTAAATGTGGGTCGTGGCCCGTGGTTGTTGTACTGCATGCCTGGCTGAGGTGATGGTGTATTATCGGGAGGATACTGTGGTCCCGGTGATTCTGATGAGACGGGGATGGGGGCTTGCTGGCCTATAGGGCCTTGAGTGAGGAACGGGTTTGTGGAGGCTGGTGAGGCGTTGGGAGCTGCTGGACCAGTATCGTTCTGAGGAGGGACACCTGGCTGCTGCCCTAAACCAAACTGTGGCGGCGGCATTCAGGCATCGTTCTTTGCGGCACTCGAACTATTCTTTGTGAGGGCCCAAACCGATGCCCAGGCTGCATGGAGGGACCCCAACCTGCTGTGGCATTCCAAGGTGCCCCCAACCATGAGAAGACATTCCATACTGGCTCTGTCCCCATTGGGGGATGACAATCTGACTCGTCGCGCCTGACTATATAGGGCCACTGGATTGTGGCTGAGGAACTGGCTGACCCATAGGTCGAGGAGCATGGGCTCCAGCAGTGGTACCATAGGAGGCTGGGGGTGGCATTCTGGTGTAGTTTGGGTGACTGATAGTGAGATTAGGGTCCTCTTCCTCCTCTACAGTGAAAGTGTCATCGGGGTGGAGACTGTTGGTGTTATACCCTAGGCGTTGATAATTATGACTGATCATCAATGCCGTTTTGTAATCATCTTTATCATTAATTATAGAGAAAGTTTATTTGGTTCATTATATGTTTACATATTTATTATATTGAACTGCATCTCTAGTTATTGTGAACAACTAGTATAAGTTGGTAATGGATAATCATGGAGATGATTATATGCATGTGATGCACATTACACTTATAGATACTTGCTAGAGAACAAGTATTGGACATGACCTATCGATGAGATTTATGACATGGTCAATAGTCATATGTGTCATGATAGTCGTGTTATTGGAATCCTTCGTACCTGAGATTATCATCGTCTTCCACATGATGAACATTGTATTTAATATAGTCTAACAATATCTTTAATCGGATAGCAATAAGGGCTATGTTAGCACAATTTGATTCTTGTAGGGAAGAATGATAAGTCAAGACGGGATTTGTCCCTCTCTGTTTGAGAGAGATGTTTACTTGGGCCCCTCGATGAATAGTGTTGATGAAATGTATGGCATACTCAAGAGATTTGATAGAGATCAAATGCACTTGGATTATCAACATAATCGGAATTGAGAAAGCATTGAACATATGAGTTGACATGGACCATGACTCATGTTCAATTGGACATCGTGGACAAAGGGATTGTGACATTGAACTATCAAGGAATCAAGCTTTGATGTTATATTTAATTGAGTGGACATAATGATTTGCTAGAAGTCACTTATGTCTTGTGAGGTTGATGTTTCAACTCACTACCAACATAAAATATAATTCCTAAAGGGTCACACACAAAAGAATGGATTGAAAATGGCTAAAAGGGTGAAATCTGGGCTCAGGGGACGACTCATCCCGCTCTGGCCCAAGTCGTGCCTTGTGAAGGGACGACTGTATCAGAGTGCGTTCATTAAGGGACGACTCGTGCCCTTTGATCTGCACAATTGGTTTTCTGGCTCGGTTAGTGGCGCGACAGACTTTGCCTTGAGGCACGACTCGTGCTCTCGAGCACGACTCATGCCAGCGGTCAAATTCTGTCCGTACACGTTTTCCTTTGCTGGATTGGTTTTGGTTTTGACAAGGATTCTTTCCCTAATAGTTAGGGATTTATATTTGATACAAATACAATCCTTTGGTCAGCCAAAAACACATGTTATTTTAGGGTTTATGAAACACTAAAATAGAGATCTAGATTAAGAATCAAAGATCAAAAACACTATTAGCCATTGATTATTGAAAAGCATTTCAATAATCGGGGATCATCTAGCAATCAAACAAGAAGAGTTCTTAGTCCGTTTGCGTGTGGATTACCGATAGAGGGTGATTAAGTTATCACCAAAAGCTTGAAGACTTCAATCGTTGTTTCATCACAAGGCCTAGAACAAGAAGAAAATCAAAACCTTCATCAACGGTTTTGAGATTCGTTTTGAGACTCGTTTTTGAGATTCGATTTCAGATTCGATTTCAAGCAAACATAATTACATTCAAGGTATGTAATTCTATTTCATGTTTTTCATCTCTTCATGCTAGACGGATCTAAGGTCTAGGGTTTTGTTGTTGTATAAATATTTTTTCGCTGCGTTTGTAACTCCAAAACCCAACTGTGGTATCAGAGCCCTGTCTTGCCATGATTAGGTTAAAGTTGGCATGCTAGATTTAATGTGATTAAATGCTTTACATGCTATATGTGAAATAGATCTATGATTTTATGTGTGTTGTTTTGAGAAAAAACAAGTATATATATGATATGCCATGATCATGATTAATAATTGGTTAATGTGATTAATCTTTTACATGGGTAATGATCTGTTTAATTTGATTAAACAAAAGATTGGTAAATTCTCAAATTGAAACAAATTGGTTGTTTAGGTTTTGATGTTCATTTTAATATGATTAACATGATTATTTGAATCCGTATATTTTGAGAATGGAATAATTATGCAGTTAATAATTGTTATTTATTACATGATTATTGGTATTATCCTAAAGTAGAATTTTATGTGAAAATTCCATGTTCATGATGATGTACACATAAGTTTCATATACAACCATGCGTTGTTTGTTATGTGTAAAACCTTCTAAATATTTAAGTCTTATGCCATTCCTTGATTAGAACACTTGTGAAATTTTAGGGTATTTTGATGTAGTTTTGACTCAGTTAGGTGCATCATTATATCTTAATTTGTGAGCAAGATGAGATAATGGTTGATGTAGTTTTGACTCAGTTAGGTGCATCGTTCCATGTCTCATGCGTTTGAAAAAGGTTTTGACTTAATTGGTGCTTTCAAATGAGATTTGACCCAAGACATAGATGAGATTTAAAACATATTTTTGACATATGATGTCTAAGGAAATCTCATAAAAGATCTAAGAGTCATATAGAGATATGATTGATGTTTCTACCTAAATAGCTTGATTTCGGGCATTGACTCAGTTAAACCAAAATCAAGTGAAATATGGATCTTAGCCCACTATAATTATATGATACATGCTTGTATTTGAAGGTGTATAATTTAGTGGGAGTATTTGTAAAATACATTATTTATCTCTTAATTGATAAAAGTGTTGATACTTATATGTGTTCATATTGTATGTATATATTATAGTGGAAATAGCATTAAAATATAATTAATCCTTGTTATTGCGATTCGTCCTTATGAAGGACAAGTTCAAAAAGAACGGTACAGACTATTCTGATTGGATCAGAAGCTAAAGAATTGTTTTTAAGTAAAATTGTACGTTCTTGACGAATCAGTTCCTGCTGAACCCGCTGCAAATGTTGAAAAGGGCAGATAAGGAGCAACATTAGAAACATGATGATGATTCTAACGATGTTGATTGCCTTATACTTGCCACCATGTTTAATGTCTCTTGTGAAGAACCTTGAACATATGGTAACTGCTTTTGTCATACACAGCGCACAAAGGAAATGTTCCAAGTGCAGGCTAGGCAATAGAGGTATGTTGTGTTAATGGTTAACAGAAGGAAGGGGTTCAAAAGGAAGGTAAAGAAGGTAAAGCAAAGGTTGCTAAACCTAGGGCAAAAGTTGCTAAGCCAAAGAGGCTAAACCCAAGTGTCTCAAAAGGATGCATTTTGCTACCATTGCAATGTGATTGGTCATTGGAAGCAAAGTTGCAAAGCTTATAAGGAAGGCCTAAATGGTGAAGAAGGGCAATATGATTGCTACTACTTCAGGTATCTATATGATAGATATTTTCCTTTCGACTTCTTGTTCTTGGGTATATGATACCGTATATGGATCCAACATTTGTTAAATGTGCAAGGAATAAAGAATAGAAAGCTACTCAAAGAAGGTGAATTAAACCTACGCGTGGGAATGGAGCAAGAGTTGCTACATTAGCCATAGGGACTTATGAAGTCACTTTACCTAGTGGACTAGTACTTGTTTTGAACAAGTGTTACTACGCTCCGGATTTGAGTAGGAGTATTATTTTCGTTTCTTATATGGATGATGAAGGATATAATTTTCTTATTGAGAATAAGAAGTTTTATATTTATTTAATGATATGCCATATTGTATTGCATATGTCATTGAATGGTCTTCATATCCTTGATGTTAAGAAACAAAATAATATTGATGATATCTATAATATAAGTAAGAAATCTAAACCGAATGATATGAACAACACGTTCATATGGCATTGCCGGCTTGGTTATATAAATGAGAAACGTATTTCTAAACTCCACAAGGATGGAATGTTAGACGCACATGATTATGAATCATATGAGATATGCGAGTCTTGTTTATTGGGCAAAATGACCAAACCACCCTACACTAAGAGTAGTGAAAGGGCTAGTGACTTATTGGGCTTAATACATACTGATGTATGCGGACCAATGAGCAGCATTGCTAGGGGAGGATTTCAGCATTTCATTACATTCACCGATGACTTATCTAGATATGGCTATGTCTATCTGATGAAGTCCAAAAGTGAATCGTTTGATATGTTTAGAACATTTCAAAATGAAGTACAAAATCAACTTGGCAAAACTAATAAAGAACTTCGATCCGATCGTGGTGGAGAATATTTGAGCTAAGAGTTTGACAATCATCTCAAAAACTGTGGAATTGTTTCAGAGTTGACTCCACCCGGAACACCACAATGGAATGGTGTTTCCGAGAGAAGGAATAGAACCCTATTAGATATGGTTCGTTCGTTGATGAGTCAAGTAGACCTTCCTATATCCTTTTGGGGACATGAATTAGAAACTGTTGCGTTCACACTGAACGTAGTCCCTACTAAATCGGCTCCTAAGACCCCACATGAGATGTGGCATGGAAGAAAACCTAGTTTGTCTTTCATGAAGATATGTGGTTGCGAAGCTTATGTGAAGAGACTTGTCTCCGATAAGTTAGCACCTAAATCTGACAAGGTTATTTTCGTTGGTTACCCTAAGGAAACCAAAGGGTATTACTTTTACAACCGCAATGAGAACAAAGTGTTTGTTGCTCAATATGGTACTTTTATTGATAAACAGTTTCTCAATGAAGGAACTAGTGGGAGTAAAGTTGATCTTGAAGAAGTTCAAGAACCCGAAAATAACATGAAACTGATAGTAGAGACTGAACCAAGTTCACAAGAAGTTGTGGAACCGGTTCAAGATCCACATGTCCATCGTAGATCGGATAGGTTACGATCTGCATCCGAAAGATATGGGTTTCTAGTATCGGAAAGTAATGAAGTGGAAGTCATTGAGAATGACGAACCTACTTCCTATCAAGAGGCGATGTCCGATCCCGATTCGGATAAATGGTTAGAAGCCATGGAATCCGAATTGCAATCCATGTCGGATAATCAAGTTTGGAACTTGATTGAGCCACCCGAAGGTGTAAAAACCATAGGGTGCAAGTGGGTCTTCAAGAAGAAGACTGACATGGATGGGAAGGTGCAACTTACAAGGCTAGTCTTGTAGCAAAGGGATATAGGCAAACTCATGGTGTAGACTATGATAAAACCTTCTCGCCTGTTGCCATGCTTAAGTCTATTAGAATTTTGATTTCCATAGCTGCGTATTATGACTATGAGATATTGAAATTACCCGAATTGCGCGGACTGCGGCGAGCAGTTCTTTCGAATAGACTTCACTCGGAAAAGAGAGTCGCCACGCCGTTTTGTATTATGAGCCTAAACTTTGAAAAAGGCTTTAAAAACAAGGTCGTTTTGATTAGTAGCCAAAACTTGGAAAAGGCTTTCAAATGGGACGTTTTGTATTATGAGCCCAAACTTTAAAAATGGCTTTTTTGTATCAGAGATTGTTAGGTTCGGAGGTCACGTTACGTTTCGGGAAGAGTATAGTGAGATCACTCGAAATGCCTCGTATGACGAGTCTTTCTACCATTCTCGAAATTATGTGCGTGTGTATGTGTGAGTTGCATTTGAAAATGAGCTTGAATGACAAGCTTTAATTTTGGTTTGAATGACAAGCGTTGATTTTGGTAAAGGAGCGTTTGAATGACAAACGTCGGTTTTGAGTTTGAAAAGGAGTTCGAATGACGAACTGGAATCTTTAGTTTGAATGACAAACGTTGATTTTGGTAAAAGAGCGTTTGAATGACAAACGTCGATTTTGAGTTTGAAATGAGTGTTTGAATGACAAACGTCGATTTTGGAGGGTTTTGAAAAGGAGTTCGAATGATGAACTTTTGGTTTTGAACCGGGCATTACGATGTTACCCATTTTGATGAAAACGATGGCAAGTAAGATGCGATCAACGAGTCATTTTGTGACTCGGACATTTGTAAGTAAATACTATCAACAAACCAAACAGTTTGGACTTGTAAATGACAGTATTGAAAATCTGGTATCAACGGATCAAACGATCCGAACTTGTAAAGATGCGATCGACGAGCCAAACGACTCGGATTTGTAAAGTGCGTAAAGTAAGTGCGATATCAACGGATCAAACGATCCGGACTTGTAAAGATGCGATCGACGAGCCAAACGACTCGGATTTGTAAAGTGCATAAAGTAAGTGCGATATCAACGGATCAAATGATCCGGACTTGTAAATGACAATCACGGATCAAACGATCCGGACGGTAAAAGTGGGATCGACGAACCGAACGGTTCGGACGGTAAATGACAGAAACGTAAAAATGGGACTTGAACGCCGTTTTAATCTGAAATTACTTCTCTTACGGGAGAGAAGATGATTAGGGACTAAAACGTATCGAGTCCCGTAGACGGCGTTACGTCTACATTTTGAGAGTGAGAGTTTACCAAATTTGGTGTTGACTCTTTGGCTCGGGAGGACGTATACGGGATACGGTTTGGTGTTTGAAAGGTATTTTGGAAGTGTTTGGTAGAATTTTGGGCAGAGTTTCCCCTTTATTTGGTGCTCAGAAACCTAGGGATTTGGACAGCATTTCGACTTTGATCGGTTTAGCTTGTGTTTTTTGAGGATCAGAATCCACCGACGAGTAGCACGAGGGCCCCCGAAGAGTAGAGAATTTTGCCGACGAGTAGCACGAGGGCCTCCGAAGAGCGGAAGAAGACAAGCCTTTTGTTGCTTGGGGTGAAGGAGGAGAGAAAATTGTGTGTTAAAATGAATGGGGAGGGGGAGTATTTATAGGAGAGTTTTGCTTGGAGAAGGAGGTTATGTTGCTTAGCCTGGTGGTTTACGGTGTAAAACAGTCCGGCTGGACCCTTCTTCAATTTGGGGGCATTTTGGTCATTTGGACTTGAATTTGATTGATAATGCCACGTTTTATTTAAATCAGTAAAACAGGCCGGACGGCCAGTTCTTCAAATCGGCTATTTTCCCTAATTAAACTAGTTATATGCGTAGATCTTGTTCTCGCGTTCGATTTGATATGTCGTGGGCCCAAAACGGAGTTCATATGAGGGAGTTATGACCTCCGAAAGGTCGAGACTCTCAAAAACTGCAAATCAAAGCCCGGAAGACCCCAAAAAGTGCGTTTTTCGGGGAAAGCTTTACTTTTAGGTGTGATAACATGTGTTGAGTACACTTTGATGTCGGGATGTGCGGGGCAGTCCCAGGATGTCTCGTTGACTTGAGAACGGGGAGCTTAACGGGTTCCGATTAACCTGGAAAGGGCCAGTTAACGGATTCCGATTAACTTTTAACGGATTTTGACGATCTGGATTTGGGTACTTACAGATATGGCAAATGGATGTCAAAACCGTTTTCCTTAATGGAAAACTGCTTGAGGATGTGTATATGACACAACCTGAATGTTTTATCGATCCAAGAAATTCTAACAAGGTGTGCAAGTTGCAGAGATCCATTTATGGATTGAAGCAAGCTTCTAGGAGTTGGAATCTTCATATTGACGAGAAATCAAAGAGTTTGGTTTTGTCAAGAACGAAGATGAACTTTGTGTATACATGAAATTCAGTGGGAGCGTAGTACTATTTCTCTTATTGTATGACGATGATATCTTACTCATTGGAAATGACATTACGACACTTCAGACTGTCAAGTCTTGGTCAAGAAAATGTTTCTCAATGAAAGATATGGGTAAAGCCGCTTACATCCTTGGCATCAAAATCTATAGAAATAGATATATAAGGATAAATTGGTTTGTGTCAAAGTACTCATGTTGACAAGGTTCTTAGAAGAGTCTAGAAATGGTAACTTGTCAATGGGTCATGGTGTTACTCTTAGCAAGACTCAATGTCCTATGACAACTGGTGAGCTTAAGAGAATGAATGAAGTTCCATATGCTCCGGCATTGGATCTATCATGTATGCCATGATTTGTACTAGACCTGATGTCTCGTATGCTCTAAGCATGACGAGTCGATACCAATCTGATCCTGGTGAGAACCATTGGATGGCAGTCAAGACGATCCTTAAGTACTTAAGAAGAACTAAGGATGCGTTCTTGGTCTTTGAAAGTTTGAAAGTTAATCTTGTTGTAAGAGTTACACATATACTAGCTTCCAAACTGACATGGTTAATTTAAAATCGCAATAAGGGTTTGTGTTTATGCTTAATAGAGGTACGGTTTTGTTGGAAGAGTTCCAAGCAGAAACCCGTAGCCGATTCTACAACTAAGGCCGAATATTTAGCGGCATTCGATGCAGCTAAAGAGGCAGTTTGGATCAAAAGTTGGTTTTAGTGTTTTGGAAATGTTCCAAGTATCACTAATCCGGTGGAACTTTATTGGGACAATGTTGGTGCCATTTGTGCAAACAAAGGAACCAAGGTCACATCAGCAATCCAGACACATACTTAGACATTTCTATCTCATTCGAGAGCTCATTGTTAAGGGAGACGTTAAGATATGAAAAGTATCAACCGATGATAACATTGGGGATCCACTTACAAAGACCCTCACACAAGCAGAAGCATGATGGTAATGTTAGGTCCATAGGTATATGATACCTAGGAGATTGGGCCTAGTGCAAGTGGGAGATTATTGGTGTTATGCCCTAGGCCGTTGATAATTATGACTGATCATCAATGCTGTTTTGTAATCATCTTTTTCATTTATTATAGAGAAAGTTTATTTGGTTCATTATATGTTTACATGTTTATTATATTGAACTGCATCCCTAGTTATTGTGAACAACTAGTATAAGTTGGTAATGGATAATCATGAAGATGATTATATGCATGTGATGCACATTACACTTATGGTTACTTGCTAGAGAACAAGTATTGGAGATGACCTACTGATGAGATTTATGACATGGTCAATAGTCATATGTGTCATGATTAAATCTCATGATAGTCGTGTTATTGGAATCCTTCGTACCTGAGATTATCATTGTCTTCCACATGATGAACTTTGTGTTTAATATAGTCTAACACTATCTTTAATCGGATAGCAATAAGGGCTATGTTAGCACAATTGGATTCTTGTAGGGAAGAATGATAAGTCAAGACAGGATTTGTCCCTCTCTATTTGAGATAGATGTTTGTTTGGGCCCCTCGATGAATAGTGTTGATGAAATGTATTGCCATACTCAAGAGATTTGATAGAGATCAAATGCACTTGGATTATCAACATATTCGGAATCGAGAAAACATTGAACATGTGAGTTGACATGGACTATGACTCATGTTTAATTGGACTTCGTGGACAAAGGGATTGTGACATTGATCTATCAAGGAATCAAGCTTTGATGTTATATTTAATTGGGTGGACATAATGATTTGCTAGAAGTCACTTATGTCTTGTGAGATTGATATTTCAACTCACTACCAACATAAAATATAATTCCTAAAGGGTCACACACAAAAGAACGGATTGAAAATGGCTAAAAGGGTGAAATCTGGGCTCAGGGGATGACTCGTCCCGCTCTGGCCCAAGTCATGCCTTGTGAAGGGATGACTATATTAGAGTGCGTTCACTAAGGGACGAGTCGTGCCCTATGGGACGAGTCGTGCTCACGACTCGTGCCTTTAGGCACGACTCGTGCCCTTTGATTTGCACAATTGGTTTTCTGGCTCGGTTAGTGGCGTGACAGACTTTGCCTTGAGGCACGACTCGTGCTCTCGAGCACAACTCGTGCCAGCGGTCAAATTATGTCCGTACAAGTTTTCCTTTGCTGGATTGGTATTGGTTTTTACAAGGATTCTTTCCCTAATAGTTAGGGATTTATATTTGATATAAATACAATCCTTTGGTCAGCCAAAAACACATGTTATTTTAGGGTTTATGAAACACTAAAATAGAGATCTAGATTAAGAATCAAAGATCAAAAATACTATTAGCCATTGATTATTGAAAAGCGTTTCAATAATCAGGGATCATCTAGCAATCAAACAAGAAGCGTTCTTGGTCCATTTGCGTGTGGATTACCGATAGAGGGTGATTAAGTTATCACCAAAAGCTTGAAGACTTCAATCGTTGATTCATCACAAGGCCTAGAACAAGGAGAAAATCAAAACCTTCATCAACGGTTTTGAGATTCATTTTGAGACTCGTTTTTGAGATTCGATTTCAGATTCGATTTCAAGCAAACATAATCGCATTCAAGGTATGTAATTCTATTTCATGTTTTTCATCTCTTCATGCTAGATGGATCTAAGGTCTAGGGTTTTATTGTTGTATAAATATTTTTCCGCTGCGTTTGTAACCCCAAAACCCAACAGAGACTGGCGGCCAAGCCGTGACTCCTAATATCCTCCAGAAGACTGTTCATCTGAGCTTCCTGTCACAGTCTCATCTGTTCTGCCAACTAATTCCACTGTTGCTCTGTCTGAAGAGTCTCGGGAGGCGGAGTGGCATTGTCCCCATTGTTACCAGCTGATGCAGACATTCTGAAAGCCGGAGTTGAAGCGAATGATGAAGCTGACGACGCGCTTGATTCTTCCCTACTGACCAAACAGTGACCCGGTGTCCGTACCCAAGTTTTATGAGGTGCTGCGGGAGGAAGATATAAGGGAGGTTCAGATTTTGGGAGTTGAAAAAGGGTAGGTGTTTGGGCTCAGGGCTCATGCAACATGCAGTTATTTGTTTAAATTTACTTAAAACGCGTTTTCTTAAACCCTAGGTGGTTATAAAATATTGCCCTTTTTTTTTTTTACTATTCTGAGTCCTAGATCAGTGGGACCCATCACTACACCTACAGACCCTTAACCTGTAACCTCAAACAAGGGTTCCATAGGGCAAGCAGGTCCCACCGACCGAAAAGGAAAACGGACCTAAGGTCTGATGGATCATGACAAGAGATATCACCTTGCTGGAAGATGTCCATAAAGAAAGTGGTCCATCAGTAACTTTTGGGGATAACAACAAAGGAAAGACAATTGGATATGGAGTCATTCGAAAATGAAATATCACTATAAAAGAAGTCTCTCTAGTCAAAGGACTCAAGCATAATCTTCTCTCCATATCTTAATTTTGTAACAAAGGATTGCATTGAAACTTCACTTCAATGAACTATTTCATTAAAGATGGCACATCCAGAGTCACTTTGCTCAAAGGGATTCGTAAAAGTAATGTTTATATTATCAATTCAGTGATGCACGCTGTGTTCATTGAAGTGATAATATAAACATTACTATTATCTCAAAACTCCATATGATGCAAATGGTTTAGAATGTTTTGTTAATTGAAGTGATAATATAACTATTCCATTGTATACGAAAAGTTTTAGAATGTTTGGCATAATATAAACATTACTTTTAGGTGTAGATTGGTGATTTGTTCTCTGGTGTTCAAACAAGAAGCTCTCACTATGATGAGCACACTTCACTATTATCTCAAATTGAACCAAAGAAATTTGATGAAGCACTCCAAGATTCAAGTTAGGTTGTGGCTATGCAAGAAGAGCTCAACCAATTCAAAAGATGTAAAATTTGGACTTTAGTTCCAAGACCAAAGGATCAATGAGTGATTGGTATAAAATGGGTGTTTAGAAACAAGATGGATGGAAGCATCACAATAAACAAAGCAAGGTTGGTTGCACAAGGATATAGACAAGAAGAAGGAATCCATTACGATGAAACTTTTGCCCCTGTTTCAAGACTTGAAGCTATAAGGATCTTCTTATCCTATGCCTCCTTCAAAAGACTCAAGCTTTATCAAATGGACGTGAAGAGCGCATTTCTCAACAGTGAACTTCAAGAAACAGTCTATGTTGCACAAACTCCTGGATTTGAAGACAACAAACATCTTGATCGTGTATACAAACTCTAAAAAGCTTTGTATGGACTCAATCAAGCTAAAATAGCATGGTATGGTACTCTATCTAAATTTCTTTCAGAAAAGGACTTCAAACGAGGTAAAATCGACACAACTCTTTTCATTGCTAAATATAATGATCATTATTTACTTGTTCAAATGTATGTTGATGATATCATTTTTGGCTCTACTAATGAAATTTTGTGTAAGAGTTTTTGAGAAGCTCATGAAAAGCAAGTTTGAGATGAGCATGATGGAAGAACTCACATTCTTCCTTGGGCTCCAAATCAAACAATGTAATGAAGGCATCTTCCTTAGCCAAGCAAAATACACCAAAGACCTAATCAAGAAATTTGGACTTGAAAATGCAAAATCTTACGACACTCCAATGGCCACTGGTAACAAGTTAGACAAAGACTTCAAAGGTAAGAAAGTTGATCAAACTTTGTATCGAGGTATGATTGACTCCTTACTATATTTAACTGCTAGCAGGTCAGATATCATGTTTAATGTTTGTGTTCACTATCAAGCAGATCCTAGAGAAGCACATCTTATAGCTGTAAAACGTATTATTCTTTATCTATCTAGGACTATTAACCTTGGAATTTGGTATTCCATAGAATCATCTTTTGATCTTATAGGTTACTCAGATGCAGACTATGCATCTTGCACAATCGACAGGAAAAACACTAGTGGAACTTGTCATTTTCTTGGAAATTGACTTGTTGCATGGGCCAACAAGAAACAAGCTTCAATTTATGTTTCAACAATGGAGGCTGAGTATATTACAACTGGAAGTTGCTGTTGTCAGATACTGTGGATGAAGCAATAACTAGTTGACTATGGTATTTAAGAAGAAAATTGTCCAATCTATTGTGACAATACATCAACCATTGCAGTATCAAACATCCCTGTCATGCACTCCAAAACCAAGCATATTGATATCAAGTATCATTTTCTCAAGGATCATGTTGAAAAAGGTAACATTCATTTAGAGCATGTTGGTACTGACAGTCAAATTGCAGATATTCTCACCAAAGCTCTAGACTCCAAGAGATTCATGTATTTAAGAGGAGAAATGGGTGTGCTAGAACTTAAATAAACTTGTCCATATTTTTTAACTAACCAACATTATCTGTTTTGAGTTAATGATTAAGTGCAGGTCAAAGAATTGCCCATTCCATTTAGCACGGTCGACCACATCAAGCCTATCCTATGAACGGTCGAACGCAAAGGTCCTTTATCATGCTTGAACCTCACATCTATCTCAAGTGGATTGCATGTATAAATTTGGACAGCATGAGCTGATAAAATATCATATATAGGCTTTATAGAAGCCTTTACATACGGTCAACTGTTTGGCTCCAAAAAGGCCATGCTCAACCGTATCCTTGAAAGATATCAGGTAAGTATTCTAACTCTTTTTGACAACTTGAACTTGTCCTTTCTAGGACAAGATAATTGCAAAAGGGTAATTTTGCAATTATTTTTCCCTCGTCTTTTATAAATTTAAATCATTTATGAGGAGAATATTTTGTCTTAAATGACACATCCTGCAACACTTGTTCAGCCGTCATTGGCTGTCAAGGTGAAAACAAAAGGACTATCACTTACACAAAAGACACTTCTGTGCACTACTTCCCCCTACATAACCTCTCCCTCCACTACTCCACTTCTTTACTTCCCACAATCACCTGCACAACAACCTTTGTAGTCCTTGTTCATTGTCCTTTTCTCTCTCTCTACTTTCTCTCTCTAAATTTCCTACTATAAAATGGCTCCATCCAATCAGCAATCAACAAAGAAAAATTTCGAGAAATCAAGCACTGATTCCTCACTCTCGAAATTCGTAGTCATGGTATGAAATTTCTATCTTTAATCTTTGAGTTTAGATTTTGAAAAGTTTGTTGTCTGTTCGTGTTTCTTCATGAAAAGGGGAAACCCATTTGCTTTGAAAATCATGTTTTTTTGTTATTTGCGTTGAAATCTCTCTACATTGATGCTCGGGTTATCATTATATAACTGATTATGTTATTTATTTCATGTTTACTTGGTATTTTGGTGCTTCAATGGCTGATTTTTCATAACCTAGGTTTCGAGTTTTACAAATACTCAAAACTGATTTTTGCAACTTTCTGTGTTTGATTCATGTTTTTGATAAAATTTTGTTGAAATTCTTGCTATTAGAAATATGAATATATGAATTTTACTTAGTTTTGTTCATTTCTGAAAATCTGTTCTTCATGTGTTCATCCAAAATTTTCAAAAATTCTTTATATTTTGGGTTTCGATTTATTTTGATCATGTTTGTATGTTTTGATCTGAATTATGCCTACAAGTAATTTGTTCTTTTTTTTTTGCCTTAGAATGTATACGGTCTACCGTATCTCATATGCTAATGGTACGGTCGAGCGCATATTCCTATAAAAGTTGCTAAGTACTTTGCTCCTTTCAGGGACTTAGAACACTTGTATTTTTTTCTCACATTGATATTTCATGTGCAGAATACAAGTCATTTCATCCATGTATGGGTGATAGACATAAAGGATCTTGCTCAAGATGCTTTAGGCAGAGTGATCCTAAAAGCCTTTAAAGAAAGTGGAGTTCTTCCATGTTTTAACATGAAGCAATCATTCCATATCCCAGCTCTAGTGGATCAATTCTTCCACTATGCAAGAGAAGTGAAGGTGAAGGATGACAGAGGTAGAACCATCAAGTTGATAAGGACAAAGATTTAAGGAGTTCCTTTGGACATAGATTATGTATACATAGCTACAGTCCTTGGTCTCCCTATTATAAAGACAGATCCAATGGAGCTTGACCAATCAGACTTGGATGTTCTAGCTCAATCTTTAATTGGAAGCAAGTCAGTAACCACTACCCCAAGGAAAAACTTTGAAGAGGTGATGTATCACATAGGCCATCTAGTGGGACACTGCTTCTTCTGCAAAATTGGAAACCAAGCAAACTTCAACAATGATTAGGGGAAAATTTCTGCTGCAATCTTCGAAGGCTCCAGACTGCATTGGCCCAAGAAAATCTACCAGAGGCTACTGGCAAGTATATTTGAGTATCAAAAGAATGAAGTTGTAGGGCATAATAAGTACATAACTCACTCAAGACTCATATCCCTTTTTCTTACTCAAACCATGAAGATAAGTAAAATTGTTGATAGACACAGAGAGCTGCATGAGGAGATCCCCAAGTCTAAGATTTTCACAAGAAAGACAATGCATATTTTCAGGAACAAGTTTGATGATGAGTTATACAGACAGTTTTGGGAGAAGGACCCCATAGAAAAGTATGTTCCTCCAAAGAACCAGAAGAAAGTTGAGAAGGAAATTGTTGAAGAAGAAGAAGTCGATGAAGTTGAGAAAGAGGACCCAAGGGAAGTGGCCAGGAGAGCCAAAGGAAAAGGAATTGTTGTGGAACAGCCAAAGAAGAAGGCCAAGTTTATTGATTCTCCTAGGAGGCCAGGAGGAATCAAATTCAAAGACAATAGCCTGTCCAAGTCTACTTCATCACTAAGCCCGACCGCACCTGCATGGTCAACCGTTCCCATCAAACCAATCAAGCTATCTAAGATTAGTGCTCCTGCCTCCAAAATTTTAAAGTCTACCAAGCCCTCTACTTACCCGAATCCTCAACCATCCAAGCCAAAATCTCCAATCCCTCAGAAGAAAACATTTCAAGCTGATGAGCAAGAGAAACTTATTTTTGACCATCTCTTTGGTGCTCCAGCTCAGGGGGAGAAGAGAAAGCAAGATGCTGCTCCTAGCCCTCCAAAGAAGAAAGCGAAACTTTTGAATGTCAGAAAAGAAGTTGCTGATTTAGGCCTTGATGATAGTGATGATGACTTATCAGATGAATTAGCAGATTCAATTCCTCCTTAACCTCAAGTTGAATCATTGAAGAGGAAATATAAGCTTGTGGTACCTGATGACGATGCCAGTGCATGGCTTGATGAACCATTTGAAGGAGAGCCTAGAAATGAGGCTTTGTTTGAAGAAAATGAGGAAAATGATGAAGAAAATGATCAAGTAAATGTTGATGGACAAGATGGCCTAGAAGCTGAAATTGCAAAGTCTGGCTCCAACCGTGTGGCTGACCGCACTGAGCCAGAGGCCAAAACTCTAACTCCCCCTCACCAAACCCCTATCAGTTCTCCCAATACAACTAAAAGTACCAGTCTTGATCAACTCCTCTAATCCGTTGAAACCCCTCACCTCCATTCAACTTGATACCCAAAGCCAAATTACCCAACTCATGAAGAACCAAGCTGCACTTGCTGCCTCTCATAAAAACCTTCAGGCCCAAGTGAACTTTCTTCCCTCCCTAATAATTGATATCATTAAGGGGGAGAGTATCATGATAATAAATGCTGTAAAGGATATCCGTTCTGGCCAAACTGGTACAAGCTCTCAATTAGCTGCTTCTTCCACACCCATTTCTCCTCCACCTCTAACATCTGAAAACTCTATTTCTCAAGAGTTTCTAAAGGAAGCAATGAGGGTGATGACCCAAACTCTTCAACACAGCTTATCCCTGGAAATGAAGCATGCTGGTGATGAGATGTCTAGAGCCATGGGCTTAGACAAGGCTGAGGTGGTGGAAAGAATTAAGAAGATTGAAGATTCAATTGATGCATCCATCAAGGGAGCTCTAACTAATATTGGAGAAAGATTCAGGGGTGTAAAGGAGAACATGGTCATCCATACATCAAGAATTGAATATCAGACCACAAGGGTTGAAGAGCTCACCAATCTCTCAGCAGGTGCCTTTCAGAGTATTGAAGATAGGCTGGCTGTGGTCAAAATGGTAACAAATGGTGAAGCTACTGAGCTCAAATGATTATTACAAGTTGTAGGTGCTGAAGCTTCTGCATTCCACATGTCTGAAGATCTTCCACCAGCCCCATCTCCTCAAGCCGACCCTGCGATCAACAATTACATCAATATCAGAGACCGTGATAGTTTTGATCTGCCTCCTCCTCCTCCCCGTCATTGATGATTTGAAGTTTAATGAAGACAGTGAAGCCTGAAGTCAATTGAAGATTTTTTGAAGACTGAAGACCTTGGAAGCTTTTGTTTTTTCTGCTTCCCTATTTTGTTTATTTGACTCAAACTGATTGTAAGCCATAATTATTAATCGCTATGAATTTGAATGCATCATTATGGTTTTGAAACCTTTATTTATTCAAACTACTTGTTTGTAGAATAATGATTGCATTATTTCTATAAACTCATGCATATAAGCTTAACTTGCACATCTCATGCTTATGTATGTTTTTCATACATTTAGTTTAAATGCATTCATACACTTCATGATAACATCATTGAATGCACTAAGTGTTTGTTTCTTACTTCTTCTATGTATATTTCTTTTATCTTTATAGGATGTTAGAAACCTATAACTTAGGCTTAGTATGTGCATTGACTTGGGACATGAGTTACCATACTTAATATTTTGGATATGTTTTTACCAAGTAAAATGAATTAGCATTTGTTATATTAGGTAATGGTCTCAATCTAATAGGGGAGATTGTTAGGTATGCTTATTATAAACCCCTCCTATTACTTGATTTGATTGATACCATCACCTATTTTATTTTATATGTACTAAAGGATATTATGTATAAAGTTTTATACTTTAATTTTTTAGTTAATTCCATTTTTATTATATATTTATTTAGGCTTTAGAAGGATAAAATTTCTAAGCGTTTTGGCTTAAAAAGGACTGAAGATCTAAACCATGCGATCGACCACACGACAGACCGCATAGCTCAAAGCAAGCCTCAAAGAATCTAAATCACTTCATGCGGTCGACCACATATCCATGGCTGACTGCAACCTCAAGTCCCTAGCCAAATTGAAGATTTGATCTTGGTATAATTGACTCTGACCACAACTCAGAGTTAACTCAAAGAATTATACAGTTGCAGAGTTCACTCATAGAATTTCAAAAATGTGACAGTTGTTGTCATTTGTACAAAGGACACACCACCTTTCCACTAACTCTGCAACATAAAGACAAAAACAAAATGTGCTCCAATCAGACATCAACAACACATTGTACTTGAATCTTGTCCAACAAGAAATTCCAACGGCTACTTTATTTTAAAGGCTATAAATAGACCTTGTGATCAAGCCATGAATATCAAGAGAGACGTTGTTAGAATCCTCAAAGAAGTGTTGAAGCTCAGAATCTCAAGAATCATTTCAATATTCAAACACTTCATCTTCAAGACTTCAAGAAATATTAATTACCCATAAATCTCTCAAGCCTTATAACCACAACAAGATTCATCAAGCTCTAATACTTCTATTATAAAGAGATTTGAATCTTGAACACACACACACATACACTCGTTATAGTCTAGGATTAGCATTAATAGAAAAGATAGTTAGATTTAAGATTGATTCTCAACTTTGTATTCCTTGTAGCAGCTGCTCAATATCTAAATAAACTATCACTCTCAGAAAATCCAAGACTAACTATCTTGGTAGAGGACTTAAATCATTTACGATTAAACCTCTCCAAATACTTTGTCAAACACTTTCTGCACCTTACTTTGATTGTTCTTAAAATATTTCTTATTGCTTCGTGTGTTTGATCTTTATTGTTATCCAACCATCTTTGAATTGTGTTTTTAATAGAAATCTGCCTTAGCATAATTTTCAACATTGCGGTCAACCACACTTTCTCATTTGTGGTCGACCACACTCATTTTCACTACTACACTTTTATACTTAGAAAATTATGCTGTGCATTTTACTATCTTTATAGTTGGTTTTTACTTGACTACACTTTCAGCAGCATAGTAAGCCAAGGTTGATTTTTGAAAAGAGTTAAAAAAAATTATACATCTATTCACCCCCCCTCTAGCTATTTTTCATACCTTTGTTGCACCTTTGGGACCAATACGGTACACAGGCTCGAGGTCAACCCCACAATGAAATTTAATACAAAAACTGAGAATTCTGCCCGTGATAAGGAAGTCGCCATTAAGCAGGAGGTCGACAAGCTACTTAGTGTGGGCATTATCAAGGAGGAATCCTACATCACCTGGCTAGCAAACGTGGTAATGGTCAAGAAAGCTAATGGAAAGTGGAGAATGTGCGTTGACTTCACTGATCTGAATGTGGCTTGTCCAATGGATAGCTATTTTTTTGCCTCGTATAGACAAGTTGGTCGACTCTATTTCTGGTCATGCCACCCTCAGCTTCTTGGATGCTTATTCAGGCTACCATTAGATCAGAATGCATGAGGATGACATTGAAAAGACTGTTTCTAAGCAGCAGGAAGGGTGGGCTGTTATACAAAGATGCCATTGGGCTGAAGAATGCTGGGGCGACCTACTAACGAATGGTGAACAAAGTCTTTGCTAGTCAAATTGGATGAAACATGGAGGCTTACATCGACGACATGGTAATCAAAACCAAGTCAGGACGTCATGTAGTCGACCTAAAGGAAATGTTTGCCAATTTACGAGCAAACGACATGAAGTTGAACCCCAATAAGTGTGTATTTAGAGTAGCCGCTATCAAAATTTTTAGGCTTCATGGTGTTACAGAGAGGCATAGAGGCCAACCCAGAAAAGATCAAAGATTTGATCGAAATGAAGGAGCCCACTTGCATCAAAGAAGCCCAACACCTAAACGGTCGAGTTGCTGCTTTGGGTCGTTCATAGCCAAGTCAGATGAGAGACTCTACCCTTCTTCAAAACATTGCGGGGAACGAAAAAGTTTGAGTGGACGACCGAATGCTCATCGTCGTTCCAACAACTCAAGGACTATCTCCCTTCCCCCCCCCTTCTCAGTAGCTCGGTTTAAGGGGAAAATTTGTACGTATATCTGTCATTCGGGGATCAAGCAGTTGCTGCAGTGTTGGTTCGAGATAAGAGTGGCATCCAAAAGCCAGTTTATTATGTAATGATAAATGGCTACTTTATAGTCATTTATAGCATTTTATTTATATCATTTAGTTAGATTTCATTACTATTTAGTTATGTTTTTAGCTTCTTTTATTATATATATGGGATTTTATGCTTGTTGGTATATTTGCATATTTGTACAGGTTTTAGAGCCATTTTTATGATTATAAAGAGCTTATGGATCAAGGCAAGGAAGGGACAACTTCAAAAATGATCATCCAGGCAAAACCTAGCCAGAACGGCCGTGCTTTATATAAGGGAGCGGCCGTACAAAAGCTTTCAGCCAGGCCAAAATGGCCCCAAGTCAATGGAGCGGCCGAGCAAATCAGGCCAGAGCGGCCGTGCAGCAAATCCTAGAGCGGCCGTGCAGACTGGCCAGTTCGAAATGGATTTTGGCGCCAAGGCTTGCACGGCCGTGCAAGTCACAACGCACGGCCGTGCACTTACTGTTTCGGGCTAAAAAGGCACCTTTTGAAGACAACTTTTTGAAGGATTGCATCCCTAGCTTAGATTGCCTATTTAAAGGCCCTCTTGTATCAGTTTTAAAGATCTAAATTTTGATAGAAATTACCATATTATACATAGCAAAGACTCTTTAGCAATTATTACTTCAAAATCTCTCGAAGATTCAACTTATATTCTTCGAGTTTACTTGAAGTATTGAAGCAATAAAATATCAAAGTTATTCTCAGCCTTTGTCTTCATACAAACAATAAGTTCTTCTATTCCTATCTTTTACTTATTTCTTTATGTTTGTTTTAAGTATGGATCATGAGTACCTAATTCTTGGGGTTGGAAACTCAAAATATCTTTATTCAACATCTTTTACAATGTCATGTCATCTTTTCTTCATCTTAACAATTCTCTTTATATTAAACTCAAAACGACTTACATTTTGGAGACGTCCAACTTGTATGATTCTAGTTAATCGAGAGAAGCACCTAGCGGAGAATCTCGATTAACGGAACCATATAAAGGAACTAGATTTCATTGATCACGAGAGTAGTTCAATGGCCTAGGGATGTTCCTTGAATGGAAAGTACGTGGATTTCCGAACAGTAATGGTACCTTACTAATTATGGGCCATCTAGAGATAGGGCATAATTAGTGAAGGATACAAACGCTACTTGCTTGATCGTGAGAAGTAGTGTAGGCTTAATGTACTATCCTTGATTTTGATGAATATTTACATTTTTGAAGACATGAATAATTGATGAATAAATGACTATATGAATTCCAATCCCGAGAATGCTTTCGTATTATAAGAGTTTAACAAAAGTATTTATGTGTATGTTTTTATCATTTTCTTAATTCAAACTATATTTCTTCCAATCTCATTTCTATTTCTTAGTAAAAACAAATATTTCCCAAAGTAAACCCTGTCCTTGTGGGATCGACCCGTACTTGCATTAGCTATATTACCATAGCCCGTGCACTTGCGGTATTTAAAAAGAACCGTTAGATTTTGAGACAACAGTAAAGCCCTATTCAATGTGGAGGGAAGGTATTTTAATGCAGAGAAGGTGGTCTATGCCTTGGTGATAGCAGCAAGAATGTTACGGGCTTATTTCTCCGCCCTCCTATAGTCGTGCTGACTAATGCTCCTTTGAAGAAAATTCTGCACAAATCAGAAAGTTCAGGTCGACTACTCAATTGGGCAATAGAGTTAACAGAATTTGATATTGAGTATAGGTCTCGAAAGACGCTTCAAGCACAACCTCTAGTAGAACTTTTGGTCGAGCTACCTTTCACCAAAGAAGATAACTCAGAGGCACCCCAACGGAAGGTTTCTAAAATGAAGGAACCATCAAATCAACATTCACTCAGTTTGCTCGTTGATTGCTGGAATGTACATTCAGACGGATCTGTAACAAAGAACGTTAGTGGGGCTGGAATTGTCTTGGTCAAACCTGAAAGTGACAAGGTGTTCGAGAAAGCATTAAGGTTTAAATTCCAAGCCTCCAACAACCAGGCCGAGTATGAAGCCTTGATCGCAGCTATTGAATGTGCCATGTGTTTTGGGGAGGCTAAGATAGTGGCTTATGTGAATCACAGTTGACCTACATCAAATCAAGGGGGAGTACGAGGTACTTAATCTGATTCTGGTCAAGTACTACGAGCTAGTCAAGAGGTTAAACCAGGACTTGGAATTTTGGGAAATTCAGAGGGTAGGCCGTGAAGACAACGAATTGGTCGACCTACTTTCGAAATTAGCCACCTCAGAGGAGAAATATGGCTAACTAATCTCATACTTAGAACAACTAGCATACGAAAGAGTTCATGTTCTATGCTCGGTAAACAATGCTAAGTGTTGGATTGAAGAGATCAAAACCTATATTGAGACAGGTGAGCTACCAGATGATGAGGAAAAAGCCAGAGTGATAAAGAAGAAGTCCCCTAGGTTCACTATCAATGGGGAAGCGCTGTTCAGGAGATCCTTCATCAAGCCATACTGAGGTGCGTTTATCCTCACGAAGTTCCAAACCTCTTATTATAAGTACATGGTGGGATATAAGGCGAACACCCGGGGGCCAAAAGATAGGCGGACAGAATAATTACATTGGGATATTACTTGCCTCACTTAAGAGAAGATGCTCTCGAGTTTGTGCAAAAATGTGACGAGTGTCAGAGGTATGCCGACATTCCAAAGCTACCAACCACCGAGCAAACTCATGTGATTGCTGCTTGGCCGTTCGACATGTGGGGGTAGACTTGATCGAACCCTTCCTACCCGCCCGTGGAAATCGTAAATATGTGATCGTAGCTATTGATTACTTCACTAATTGGATCGAAGCAAAGCCACAGGCCAAGATAACTGAGGAAAATTCCATCAACTTCATTCATGATTACATTTGGTGTCGTTTTGGGGTGTCACATTCAATCGTCTTAGATAACCGACTACAATTCTCAACGGCGTTTGAGACAGAAATGAACAGGTTAGGGGTCAAACATTGGAAGTCTTCAATCACTTATCCATAAGGTAATGGACAAGCAGAGGCGGCCAACAAGCTGGTGTTGATAGCCCTAAGCAAAAGCTTAGACGATAGAGCAGGTAGATGGTTGGACGAACTCCCCCTTGCTTTATGAGAAGTTCGCACAACCACCCGGGGGCCTACTGGGAAACCCCATTTGCTCTGACCTTGGGATCGGAAGCCATGGCACCGGTCGAGCTACAGATTCCTACAACAAAGGTTGTACTGTTTGATCAAAATCAGAATGACTCCAACAGGTTGATCGACATTGTCTTTCTTTTTTTTGGTGAATCTAGTCGTATTTTTTCTTTCTTTTTTTGGTGAATCTAGTCATTTAAATTTTCTTGAGGAAAGGCGGATGACGGATCAACTCAAAATGGTCAACTACAAACAGAAAACCAAGGGGTACCACGACAAGAAGGTCAAGAAAAGGTCATTCATCATTAGAGACTATGTCTTGAGGAAAATTGAAGCGACAAGGCGCAAATCTGAGCAAAACAAGTTATCACCAAATTGGGAAGGTCCTTATGTTATCACAAGGGTAGTCAGAGAACGGACCTACATGATTGGCAATCATGGAGGGAATGGGCTAAAATATCCTTGGCATGCTAGCCACTTGATTTTATATTATTTTTGAAGTCTGTTCTCTATGTAATAAACTACTTCTTCAATAAAAAAAAGGTTCACCCTAAGAAGTTCTACCCACATTATTGCCTCTTGTTTACAATGTAGTTAATTCAGATTCAACTCTTAGTCGATCTCGAACTCTTAAACATATTCGACTAAAGCCTTAGTCATCTCGTTTTTAAATAGATTCGACTAAAGCCTTAGTCCATATCGTTTTTAAACAGATTCGACTAAAGCCTTAGTCATTCTCGTTCTTTAACAGATTCGACTAAAGCCTAAGTAAATCTCGTTCTTAAACAGATTCGACTAAAGCCTTAGTCAATCTCGTTCTTAAACGGATTCGACTAAAGCATAAGTCAATCTCGTTCTTAAACAGATTCTAATAAAGCCTTAGTCAATCTCGTTCTATAACAGATTCGACTAAAGCCTAAGTTAATCTCGTTTTTAAACAGATTCGACTAAAGCCTTAGTCAATCTCGTTTTTAAACAGATTCCACTAAATCATTAGTCAATCTCGTTATCAAAATTGTTCCGATCAAAGCCTTGGTCGATCATTCTCTAACACTAGCTCGACAGAAAAATGAAAATACTTAAAATAAACAAAAATGAATGAAGTCAGCTCACATATAAAAAGTTAATTTCCCAAAAGAGGGCCAAGATTAACACGATACAATGAGTTATAAAATAGAATGCCTCCCAAACTGGGCCAAGGCATGACGATTAAAACAATATAAGTAAAGTGTTTGGTACTTGTTCATTATAAAAGATAAAAAGAAAAGATTAATCTTGCTGCTCCTACTGCTGCTGTTGTTGTTGCTTGGCTTCATCAAAAACCTGGTCCTGGGTGACCTCCCTATCTTTCTCGGCTTCATCGGCCTCAGTAAGCTCTTGGATTATAGAATAAAAATTCATTGGCTCAATAGCAGGAGCGACTCAGGGCTCAAGCCCATCCTCAACATCTTGTTTGGCTATCACAGCTAGGTTGTTGGCATAGTAAGGAACTAGGGAGTGGCCAGAGCAGGCGAGCTCATCGTAGCAATCCTTGAAACCTGCTGAGCTAACTTCTCAACACTTAGGTCGACAGAATGATCAAATATGGCCCGACGAGCCATGTGTTGGTGCCCAACATCAAAGAAGTCTCTAGCTTGAAACACTATAATATTGTAGCACTCACCACTAGCCTTGATCTGATCGACATCAGTTTTCTCCCTAGCATGGGCTTCTTCTTCCCACTTGAGCCTGGAAGCATGGTGGTCCTTGTACATCTGTTCAATCTGACTATTACGATCTTGAATCAAACCAGACAAATGCTCAAGCTATCCCTCCACCTTAGCCTTCTCTTACCTAGCCAGGGTGACCTCTTCCTCCATAGATGCCTTGGTCGGAGCCCAAGAATCCACCTGTGCCTGACGAGGAGCAAACTGCTCCTTCACATTCTTCAAAGCCGCGTAGGCTTCATCTCTCTCATTTTCCACATTGAAGTGAGCAGTCTGGAGAGCCCAACATTGGGAATTAGCATCCTTCAGTTTCTACCTCAGCTCAGCAGCTTCCCTGGCTTTCCTGGAGTAGCTGGCAGAAGTGATCTGCTCTTTCTTCAGTGCAGCCCTCCAACTGCACTTTGCTTGCTCGATGAGGCTAAGTCTTTGCCGAAACAAAAACAGTCCTATCAAGATGATGTCGAGTAAAACAAATGGAGCAAAAGGAAAGAAAGGGTGCAAGTAGTACCTCGGAATTAAGGAGGCTGGACCTGTCACTATACGCCTCATGAGTAAGCCCCCCTCCTCCGCAAACGGGCGAGCGAGTCCCTATCGGCCCGCCTTACTATTGCCTATCCCGAGTCCCATTTCGGGATACCGGCGACTTAAGGAGTTGATTCTAGTAAGGGAGGACTTCACCCAGCTTCTCCACTAAGTTACGCACTTCTTCAGTGCTTTTGGTGGGTGGAGCCTGGCGAAAAGGAAGGCTGGAGGTGGAGCCCGCTGCCCGGGAGGTTCTGGCCTGCAAAAAAGCCAACTCAACATGGCTCCTATTCTTGATCCGGTTCAGAGGTAGGTTATCCTCAGCATCATCGAGCTCCTCGACATCGAGCTCCAAGTCAACCACCTTTTGAGGATCTTTCCTCGTAGATCCGTGAAGTGGTTCGGAGCCTTACTCCTACTCCAACTGCATACTGGCATCGCCCTCTGACCTGAGGGCCTCAACCTTAGCCTGTAACTCAATGGGCTCTACCTTCCCATACCCATCTATGGGGACCATCCCCACTCCTTCTTTGGGAAGTAGGTCATTCCTAGTAGTGGCCTCAGCCTCTCTGCTCGCGCTAGCATTGGCCTTCCCATGCTTTTTCCTGCTCCTTCTACGATCACCCAGGTCGACTATTCTATCCATTAGAGCTTCTTGGCTCGGGGTAAAAACTGCACGACAAAAGGAGAAAGTCAACAGATGAATAAGCGAGTAAGATTTAAAGAAAAAAATAAAATGGGACAAGTATTTAACCTCAATAGTGAAAGAGACCCTTGCAGTGACCTGGCTTCTTTTTACAGTAATAGCATTGGGTCTTAAACCTTTCCCTCCCATGTATAACCCAGTCTGGATACCTAAGGCTCCTTATGATTGGAACCAGAGGGGCCACCTCTCCATCTCCTTCCATCACAATCCTTGTCTGGATGTAGTAGTCTTTGTTTGACCCCAGGGTGGCCCAGCTCACCGTGCTCCTACGAGCCACCAATGTCAACCTACGAGCGAGTTCATCACTCCACTCTGTGACCCATTAATCCTCCTCCTTCATTGATTCAGAATCTTCCTCAGGCAAGGGGAACTCCCATCCCTTCCTACTTTCTACCAAGATCAGGTGGCTATTCCACCCTGAGACCTTGTCGGGAAAATTAATGAACAGTTTTGGGGCCTTAGCTTTGGCTGGGGTGCTAATTCCCCATGCCTTGTCATTCACAACTACCTTAAAGAATTTCCTAAAAATGTACATACAAGGCGCGTACCTTACGAACCTACATACCATGGCAAAAGCCACCAACACCCTGACCGCATTAGCTCCGAGCTGCATGGGAACTGCGGCCATACACTTGAGGAACTCAAAGATGAAAGGGTCCAAAGGAAGTCTCAAGTCGGCCTCAAACTGGTCATAACAGAAAGCGACTTTGGTCGTGCTAAGGTTCCAATGCGACTAAGACTGTATCTTCCTCTACCTCTCCGTAAAATGGGTCGGCTGGAAATCTGCTCGAGGTACCTCGAAATAATCATGAAGGATCCGAATGCGAGACTTATAATTCTTCTTGCCAATAGCGGGCCTAGGGTCCACATACCCCCTCTCATTACGACCTGGGACCACCTTGGAGCAAAACATGTCCACGATGTCGCCAGAGGATGAGCTCGACGTTGTAGAGCCCGCAGTTTGTTAGTCGTTGACCGCCGTTTCTAAAGAAGACACAGAAACAGGGGAATTAGACCTAGTGGATGAGAAATCTGAGCTATCTAAGGACGACATAGATTCCCCTGAGAAAGCTAACCTCTCATGAGGATATGGTGGTTTATTGGACTTGATATAGAAGATGATTAGGTGGTCAATTAACTTGTTAAAGAGACGGAAAAGGATAATCTGTAGATCATCCGCCTCTAAATCTCCCATACTCTTAACTGTTGGATGACCTATTTCATTATAGAATAAACTCCACCTATCTAAGATGGTTATACATTCCTCTAAATTCAATTCCCTCCAGGGAACCTCAAACCGTTTATAAATCCTAAGGTTCACACAGTTGTATCCATACATAACCCCTAGCTCAAAGCCGAAGGTCCTAGCCATGGAGGAAAAGAGGGAAAACTTCAAATTCGAACACGAAAAATCAAAATCAGAAAAATACCTTAAGCTTGCGAAGGGGAGGAATGAACTTTGACGCCAAAAAGAAGATTGCTAACTGGTGGGTGGATTTTCCTTGCTGATTGCTTTTGTTGGGTTCTCACAAATTTGGGGATGGTAAAAGTTTGAGAAGAAGTCTAACTCTTCCTTTTATACTTTATTCTCCTTACCTGAATTGGAAAGGTTTGGGGACAAAACGGTTTGATTGTCAGAACGTGGGCAGAATTAAAGGCAAATGTCATTTTCCAAGGTGAATGTCCAATCACAGAATCCGTACCATTATGGCATATTTTATGGCCCATTAAAGACAACTCATCCAACCGCCAAAAGTCAATTGTCGGGAGCGACCTACGGTTAACAAATTGACATTCGTTCGTCGGTCCAAATATGTAATCGGAAATTTTAATATAACTTCCTACTCGACAAGTCGAGCTAGAAAGTTAGGGGTCAATGAACGGAATAAAAGTGATCGGTCAAGCCCAACGGGTTGGCCTCATGTCCAAGTTAGCCCAAGGGTCTGTCAAACAAAGTGGGCATATCAAGCAGCCTAATTCTACTATCCCATCAATGGAGATTAGTCAACTAAGCTCATTGTCCGACCTTCCTTGGTCCCGACCTAGCTTCGTTCGACATACGATACACTCCTAGTGCAATCTCTGCATAACCAAGGCACGAATTTAGGTCGAGCTCAATCATTCAGGTGACATACCAAACAACACGTGCATCTACCCATGTCGTCATTAGTAACCGCCTCCCAAATTCTCGGATACAGTTACGCCAACGCTATTTCTGTGATTTATGGGATTCGTAAACATCTCATATCAACACTATATATACCATACCACATCCTACGTAAAAAGGTAATGTTATCTTAACTATTTTGAGATTACGTTATTTTCTTATAGTTTATACAAACTCATAACATCACATCTTATTATCACGCTGTAGGGTATTATCCGGATACCATCCCAACAATTCGTTTGTAATGTTTGTTTTGATTTATAAGCTAGAATCCCATAAGTAAAGTACCACAAAAAGGTAATTTCAAATTTATTTTAATGATCTATTTAACTAAATTTATTTAAAAACTAATGCTTGGTTATTCTTAAAATTAATGTTTACTTTTTTATATAACATATTTCAAAATAATTACTTTTATAAAACTGAAAAGAAAAAATTTAAAAATATTCTTGTTATTTAATTTTACATTTTTTATTATGCAAAATACTCCCTCTCGTCCGACTTGAATTAGACTTTTGATCAATTTGAATGCACTTTGACCATTGATTTTATTTAAAATAATGATGCTAATGAAAATTAAAAAAAAATTATTGTATCAAGAATAATAACGCTCTCAATAAAAAATTTAGATTTTCATTAAGATAATTTTTTAATTCAAATTATTGATCAAAGTATAATTAAATTGATCAAAAACCTAATTTCAATCGTGGCGGAGGGAGTATATAATTAAATGTGAATTTTTTTTTGGTAAAAACACATACATTTAGGGACAAATGAATTGAAAAAAATACCCATTCATTAGTTAATAATATATCTTTTGCAATCCCTTTCTCTCATATGCTAGATATCGAGCATTTAACGATCCAATTTTTTTTTCTCTTCCTGCAGTTTTTCATTTTTCTTTTTATGGTCGCCATTGCCTTCTCCCTCCTCCCTAAACTCTCGGCCCCTCTCCCCTCACCTTGGTCTCCGATCTAATCCCGCTCATTCTTCCTCGACCTTTAAAGGTCGCTGCCAATGGTTTCATGTATACGGACACTTTGTTTCCCAATGTTTTCTTTTCTGTTCCCAATTTCCTAGTACTCATTCTTCTCCTCCCCATCTGGTCTCCTTCCAATCCCGTTGGTCCACAGAAAAACCTGCACTTTTACTACCCACCTACAATCTATACCGCCTCCACCACTACTCTCACTGCTTCTCTGCCTACTGTCTATACCGCCATCCCTACACTCGCCAACTGGCTCATTGACAGTGGGGCAACCCACCATGTTACCAATGACCTATCAAATCTTACTATTCACCTTCCTTATAATGGCATCGATGGACTCTTTATTGGAGACGACTCTGGTCTAACCATCTCAAACATTGGTTCTACCTCTCTCCTTACCCCTTAGTCATCTTTTACTCTTAAAAATGCCCTTCACGTTCCCGCTACCTCTCAAGACATTATTTCAATATCCAAATTTTGCCTAGATAACAATGCTTCAATCACCTTCTTACCCAACTCTTGTTTTGTAAAAGACATTGAAAGAGTAAGTTTTTAGGGAATATTTTACTTCCTATTTCGAATCAAATTGGTATATTTGATAAGTTGATTTTATAACTTTCTTGAAAAGATTTATATTGTCCTATTATGAAAAGGACATTGTTAATATTGTAAATATCTTTTATTTATGTATATATATTTATAATAGGACTAACATACTAAAAAATCTCTTTCTTTGTGAGTATGCTTTATGTTTCCTTGTAGGAATTGAAATCTCACTTAAAGAAGAGTTTGATTGACGTGAAGATCTTCTCAAAAGTGCCTATAAATACAAGACTTCAACACATTGAGAAGACACGGCTTTATAGAATTATTTGGAAGATAAATACTCTTGTTCTTCACGGATTCAATATATTGTCATTTAGGTTGTGCAGTGTAGGTTGTCTCTTACATCCGAACTCACATCTGAGATTTTTTCATCAAGTTCTTTGTTTTACTTCTGATTAAAATAGGATCTACTTGGAAACGGGAGACCTGTTCTTGATCGTAGAAGGTGATTAGAACTTGTTTAGTATTTTAATATATTTTCGTTTTCACTTATTTGTAATTTTTGTAAGTAACACATTTTTAATAGTGAAAAGCTTTTTGGGCGTAAGTTTCTTGTTTGCTGGGATTAGAACCACAAGTAAACGTTTTATAATTCGTGTGTTTATTTATTCTATTTCACTGCTTATTTGTGAATGTGTGGACAAGTTGTATCTCAGCATCTCGTTACTCAAATCCGTGTTCTGTTGCGTTGGGTTTCTAGCTACACCAGAAACTTTCAATTAGTATC
>JAFEMH010000041.1:1115000-1321829 GCA_022495995.1 Adenophora triphylla var. japonica | reverse complement strand
AGGGAATCCTTCCTAATTAAGAAACACGTTTTCTTAATTAGGAGGGAAGGTTCTAGAATAATGCCACCTTGCATGGTTCTAGAATGCCGAGTCATTCAATGGATAAGACCGCACGGCCTCATTTGCAAAGGACCTGCAGCCGCACGGCTTCATTAGCCTTATCCAGATTACCTATAAATAGAGCCCTCCTCTACCCATTTCAACAACAACAAGACACACAATAGAGATACAATACACTCACAAACACAATCAGACGTGAAGAACACCCTTGAAGGCTCAAGAAGGCGAAGAAGAAGCTCAAGAAGCCATCTCCCTCCTCCTTGAAGACCCAAGACGAACCTCTCCTCCTAGCTCCGTCCGAAGAAGCGAAGGAAACGATTGGTAACCTCGCACGCCCTAACCTTGCATTTTAATTGATATACTTGCTCATTGCATTCATATATCTTGCTTGGGACTTGGCATTTATTCATAAAGATCATTTCTTCATCATTCCCCTTCCCCTTTGCATGCATTAAGACCTCATTTGTCATAAAAATGTAGTCTTTTTCATAAAGGTGCATCCTTTGCACCTAAAACCCCTATTTTCAAATAAAAATGTTATCTTTATGCATCATTTGCATATAAAGATCAAATCTTTTCAATAAAAATGCATCCTTTGCATCAAAACCTTTTTCAATGCATCATTTGCATAAAAATCCTATCTTTATGCATCATTTGCAATAAAGATCCTTTCTTTAAATCAAAAAAGCATCATTTGCAAACATAAAAATGTCATCTTTTCATTAAAGAGTCATTTTTCATCATGCATTTCCCCTTTCCCCCAACCTTGGAACGGACCGGTGTAAAAGTTCTCATCTTTGCATCGTTCCTTCCATTAAAGGTTCATGATTTCTTTAGGAAAAGGATAACCTTGAACCCTATATCTCCGATTATCGCTTAAGAATGAGTATGAAGCCTCTATACGAACTCGACCGTCTTAAAGCGTAGGATTGATGGGCTAAGGACATTCCTTCTAAAGAACCTCATCTTTGACCATAAAGAGAGTCATTCTCTCGATCACGCAAGTCCCGAGGGTCCCGAGGTTTAAAATGCGATGATCACAAGTCATAAGATGAGGACGGGATCATAATCCCAAATACATAAATTCCAAGGAATCCCGAGCGACAACCAACAAATGGTTTGTACGTCCGGAAGATAACTTGGGACATTTCCCCTTTTACTCTCAAACACATGCACACAAAGAAAGCACGCAAGCAAGCACGATTAATGAAATCTTGGGAGACTTGCTCCGGCAAGGCACTTTGGGTGAACGCCAAACGTTCTTCCCAAGGGGTAACTTAACCTCCGAACCCATAAAAACCTTTTTTTCAAAGTTTTGAGGTAATCAAAATGGCGTGGCGACTCCGTTTTTCAAATAACTCGGATGTCTTCAAACTCGCGTGAATTCCAATAAACAAAATTTTGGGCACACATTCACAGTTTGGCGACTCTGCTGGGGAATCATCCCAAAGGAGAAAAGCTTTATTTTCAAAACAAAAGTCGATACTTGGTATATAGGTGGAAACCACTTACCCTTCCTGTACACTCCCTGACGTGGGAGTTGGGATAACCGGTGGTTTAACAATCCACGTACCAGTATCCCTTTTCGAAAAAAAAAATTTTGAAAAAATAAAAGAAAGCTTTTCCCTTTGAGCGGGTTAGACTCCCATCGCCGATTTCATTAATCGTGCTTGCTTTCTTTACCATGCATTGCATCATTTGCATCTTGGAATCTGTGCATACTTTGAACGGGAAACAACCCGAAAAATAGCAAAAGGAGTGGAACCTGGAAAATTGATCCATGCAGTCGTACGGCTAATCCTCATTGGATTCTGACCTGCGACCTCAGTGGCAATTCCACCAGAAAAATCATGGTTAACCCTGCAAGCCCAGCAGCTTGGGGCTACTCAGTCCACGACTGACCGGGGCTCCCAGAAATTTACGTGCTTATGTGTTGCATTCTTCCCGTCCCGAAAATCATTCCTTTAAAACACATTTATGAAAATCTCTGTTTTAACTCAAAAAGGAACATTTTTAGGAGACCGCACACTACGCGCACCTGAGATATCCTGCACACTTTTGCACGCACGCCCTTCAAACCCGAGGGTGGTTCCAGCTGCAGCCACGACAGCCTTACGATGCTCCTGCGCGCACGGAATCATCCCAACCTCCCATGGCAGCCAGTGTCGACCAATGCACAGCCCGTGTCACACGCTTCAAAACCGTGACTTTTGGTTGGTTTTTGGTCTAGTCCGTGTCATATAGCCCAGTCTGCATACCCACGTAAAGGTCAAGCCTTAGCTCATAACGGAAGCCAAGATTTTCGCTCAAGCGAAATTCTGCCAAATTCTCGACAAGGAAAAATTGTGGGATCTTGACTTTGACATTGACTATTGACCTTGACCCGCACGGAATGCGTAAGAGTCAAGACCGAGTCTTTGCCAAAAATCAAAAGATCTTTCACTCAAGCGAAGCTCTGCCAAATTTCCGACAAGGAAAAATTGGCAAGATCTTGACCGGCATTGACTTCGATTTTGACTCACGCACCGCGCATGCAACGAAGTTCAATGTGACACCGCGTCATCCGGCTTTTGCCGCCCGACCCATGCCTATTATTCTTGGACATTACCGAAAGTCAAAACCGTCATTCGCTCAAGCGAAACTCTGCCAAAGATCCGTCAAGGCAGAGAGACGAGACTTTCCCGGATTGCCTTGACTATAATCCGCATCGCTCGTGCGCTGAAAGGTCCTATGACCCGCCAGACCCGATAGGAGCGTCTTTACTCTCGGCCGGTGGGATCCGCGTGCCTATAGGACCCTCGCCCGGGGCCGCCCACCCTGGAGGTCGAAATACAGGTGGAATACGAGGGGCTTATAGACGTAGTGACGGAACCCACTGATCCAGGATCTAGAGTAGTTGTGAAAAAGAAGGGCAGAACCCCTTTTCCAACCAAATAGATATTAATAAAAGACACTGTTTTAAGTAAACTTGAAGATTCTAATTTGCATATTGCCTGAGCCTTCAGCCTAAACACCTACCTGAGTCTAAACCTTTCCTATCCCTTTCCCGCAGCGAGAAAGAAGTGGGTGAGAACACCGGGTCAGCGACTTGTTAGCACAGAAATCCTCAGGTTCGCCAGAATCCTCAGTTTTGTCAGCGTTTCAGTGTCAAAATGGCCAACATGGTAATACACAACGATAATGACCAAGCAGCTGGAGGGGCTATCCCAGTTCAATCCAAGCCTCACATCTGGTATGATGTATGTGATTGTGAAGACTGCCTAGAGTATGAGTATCAAGAATGGATCAATGAGGACGCTCCTTCAAGGAAGAAGAAGAAGAGAAAGTCCACACAGCAGAAGCTTAAGGAAAGATACGAAGCTGGGGACAAGAGCGTAGGAACTTTGGGAGAGCCTTCGGGCAAGTTCG
This sequence comes from Adenophora triphylla var. japonica, assembly GCA_022495995.1. Lineage (NCBI taxonomy): Eukaryota > Viridiplantae > Streptophyta > Magnoliopsida > Asterales > Campanulaceae > Adenophora > Adenophora triphylla. Next base: position 1,318,361 of record JAFEMH010000041.1, on the reverse strand, counting down.
ACTACTATGTCAATTATGCCAAGGAACCTGCCAGTAACCCGTCACCCCAAGCACAGTCCCAGCTGATACCCCCATATATAGTGATCCTCTTGAAGCAGAAAATGCAGAATTTGTGGCCATCGTGAAATTCAATGAGAAGCTAGCAGACTTAGAAGCAGAATACAGAAAGCCTATTGAATACGTAGCCAGTCAAGGAAGAATTAAGATCCCCTCTGAAGAAGACTTCATCAGCATTATCCAGGCCAACCCTCCTGCTGGCTACACTGACAAGGTCGTGGTGTCCAAGATCAGTAAAGAGAAAATGAGTTATCAGTGCATTGATAAGATGAGCCAGACCCTTCAGCCAATGAGTCCAGCCGCTACGAAGAGCTAGCTGAAAGATTGCAACAAGTTACTTTAGTTCCCCTCACCATCTTTCCACAGCACCGGCCTGCCAATGATTTCTGGCAGCTTTTGATCAGTTCAAGTCTCCAACTTTCTGAAGACGCTGGCAAGACTGCCACTCCCCAGGGGCAATAGCAAGAAGGAGTGAGATCCCAGCCCAACCCTTGTCAAGTCCCCTTGAGTCAATAAGTAGTGTAGGGTCCAGAGTCATGTTGTCTATTCAGCCGAGTCAGAATCTTTGAATTCCAGCCCCTCAGAGTCATCTGAAGGCCTCTACGCTGAGGATTATGAAAATGTAATCGATGTCATCTTTCCCCTTATCTTGAATGAAATGACAAATCTTTCTGATTATCCTCTTATTGCCAACTTAACAAATGATAAATTAACTCAAAACTTAACAACAGTTAATAATGAATCATTTGAACAAGATGCAAACACACTAAACGAACAATACATTAAAGAAATCTTTAAGCAGGTTTCAGAAAAAGAGGAAAACCGGGCCCAAGCTGCCGAGGAGGTTTTGATAAGTGTGAACTTGGGTACTATTGAGGAACCTAAAGAGACACAGATTGGAAGCTTCTTCCAGGGGGTTGAAAGGGATAGATTGATCGAGCTGCTCAGAGAATACGTCGACGTGTTTGCATGGTCATACAAGGACATGCCGGGGCTAGACAGTTTGATAGTAGAACACAGAATCCCTCTAGCACCAGATGCTAAGCCAGTAAAACAGAAACTGAGAAAGATTAAGCCGGAATGGTCTCTACAGGTCAAAGAAGAAATTGAGAAGCTACTGCGGGTAGGGTTCATCAGAGTTATTGAATACCCGACATGGTTGTCCAACATCGTGACCGTAACCAAGGCCAATGGGAAGGTGCGCTGCTGTGGATTTCCAGATTGAACAAGGCCAGCCCCAAAGACGACTACCTCCGCCAAACATAGACATCCTGTGGATTCCACTGCCAACTACGAAGTCAAATCCTTTGTTGATGGTTTTGCAGGCTACAACCAGATCAAGATGGCCGAGGAAGACCAAGAAAAGACAGCCTTCACCACACCATGGGGAACCTACCGTTACACAGGAATGCCATTTGGGCTCAAGAATGCCGGGCTACTTACCAAAGGCAGCGACCGCGCTTTTTCATGACATGATCCACAAGGAGATTGAGGTCTACGTAGATGACATGATAATCCACTCCAAAGGAGAAGGTGGGCAGCACTTTGTTGACCTACGAAAATTCTTTGAGAGGTTGAGACAACATTCCATGAGACTAAACCCTGCCAAATGCACCTTCGGAGTGACAAGGGGAAAAGTGCTTGGGTACATGGTCACGGAGCGAGGTATAGAAGTTGACCCCCGAAAGATCAAAGCCATCATGGATATGAGGCCACCTCAAACCCAGACAGAAGTCAAGAGCTTCATGGGTAAATTGCAGTACATCACCGTCTTCGCCAATCAGTTGACCACTATGTGCGAGCCCATCTTCAAGCTCATGAAGAAGAATGTGGACACAGAATGGACCGAAGAATGCCAAGATGCCTTTGACCAGATCAAGGCATACTTAGTACATCCCCGGCACTATGCCCCCCACAGAGACAGAAGCCTCTTCTGCCTCATCTCACTGCCACAGACACGGCAGCCGGGGCTATGCTTGCTCAGGAAAGAAAGACTCTCGGGTAGAAAACGCCATTTACTTTGCCAGCTGAGCTACAGGGGAGTGAGCTCAATTACTCAGCATGCTAAAAGACCTTGTGCAGGACTGGTCTGGTAGTTGGCAAATTGAAGCATTATATGCAAGCCCACCCGTGAATTTGGTCTCCAAAATGGACCCCATCAAGTACATCTTTGACAAGCCTTCCCTCTCAATGCGCTTAGCGAAGTGGTCCTTCTTCTTGGCAGAATACGACATCAACTATGTGACCAGAAAGGCCATCAAGGGTCAAGCATTGTCAGATTACCTGCGAGTTTCCCCAGCAATGAAGACAGAGGGCCTGAACCCCAATTTCCAGATGAAGGGATCTTTGCAGCCTGAGCCTTGAAAATAGATGGCAATTGTTCTTTGACGGAGCCGCTAACAAAAGAGGAAATGGTGTAGGAATGCTATTGGTCGATCTCGAAAGATGAGCATACCCCCCTAGCCCTCAAGTTGAACTTTCCTGCCACGAACAATGTCGCCGAGTATGAAGCCTGCATTGCTGGTCTAGAGGCCGCCTTAGAAAGAAATGTCAAGGAGCTCGAAGTTTACGGAGACTCAGCCCTGATCATCAACCAAGTCTCCAACAAGTGGAAGACTGTGGACCCTAATCTACAACGGTATCATGCCCATATGGAGGAGTTGACTGGACAGTTCAGAGAAGTGACTTTCCACTACTTGCCGAGGGAAAAGAACAGATTCGCAGATGCCCTAGCTACTCTAGCCTCATTGGTAGAGATCCCCGAGGGAAAAGCCATAAAGCCCTTCAGAGAAGCCCCAGCCTTCTGTTGTGAAGTGGACCTGGGACCCGAGCCCATAAAGGAACCTTGGTACAATCAGATTTACCAATTCCTCAAAGACGGAGAGTCAGCTTTCAGAGACGAAGAAGGTAGACCAAAAGAAGGTGTCAGAGCCAAAAGCTTGCGAGCCCTGAAAAGGTTGGCTTCCCATTATGTCATTCTAGGAGGCAACCTATACAAGAAGCGGTATCAAGGACCACTCCTCTTATGTGTCACTCAAGAAAGAGCCAGAGAGTTGATGACCGAAGTCCACAATGGTCCCTGCGGTCCTCACATGAATGCCAGAGCCCTGATGCAAGTGATCCTCAGAATGGGTTACTACTGGATCTCCATGGAGACAGACTGCGTTCATGTCCGAACCTGCCGAGAATGCCAGCGGTTTGCCAACCTCAACCATCTCCCACCTCATGACCTGTACTGCATGACGACTCCTTGGCCGTTTGCAACTTGGGGCATTGACGTGATAGGGAAAATAGCCCTGGTAGGAAGCAATGGGCATGAGTTCGTGTTGGTAGCCATCGACTACTTCACCAAGTGGGTAGAGGCCAAGTCCTACAAGGTCCTCACTTCCAGAAAAGTGGCCCAGTTCATCAAAGAAAACATAATGTGCAGATATGGGGTGCCCAACGAGATCATTTCTGATAATGGGTCACACTTCGAAGGAGACTGCGAGAGACCGCTGTCATTTAGAGTTACTCGCCACAAGCCGTCCCCGACAGACCTCAGACCAATGGAGCTGTGAAGCCGCCAATAAGACACTCGAGCGGATCATCCGGAAGATGGCCACCCGTGGTCGTGATTGGCCCGAAAGCTGCACCTAGCACTCTGGGGGCTAGAGAACGCCCGTCAGAACAGCCACAGGAGAACTCCTTTTGCCCTAACTTACGGGATGGAAGCAGTGTTACCAACTGGAGTTGGAAATCCCGTCATTAAGGGTCCTCCTGGAAAACAGTGTCAATGAAGTGGAATGGTTGCGCAGCCGGCATGATGAATTAGCCCTGCCTGACGAGAGATGGCTAAAAGCCATGGAACACACCCGAGCCTACCAGAGGCGAATGGCCAGAGCGTTTGATAAAAAGGTCAAGGCCAGAGACATCAAAGAGGGTGACTTAGTGTTGAAAGTAAAGCCCCCTACCAGAGATAACCCTTGGGAAAATGGGAACCCGTTTGGATTGGCCCTTATGTGGTGCAGAAGACACTGCCGGGAGGAGCAATGAAGCTTGCAGACTTGGATGGCAATCCCTTTGTCCACCCAGTCAACGGTGATAAACTCCGAAGATACTATGTCTAATAAAAAAAAAAGAAAAAAATCTTAGTGCAAAAAGAGTAATGCCCAGCTAGGCTGAAAACCCCAAAAAGGGCGGTCTAGGCAAAAGACAGGGTTGCACATATATAAAAAAAAAGAGAAAAAAATCTTAGTGCAAAAAGAGTAATGCCCAGCTAGGCTGAAAACCCCAAAAAGGGCGGTCTAGGCAAAAAACAGGGCTGCACATAAAAAAATTGGTTCACCAGAATGAACTACGTAGACCTGAGCCCCTTAGCCTTTCTTGTAAAAGGGGAACGTAGGCAGCCATATATGGTTCGGTCTAAACAATAAAAAGGACGATTAAGTTTCCATGAAATATGTCCTGATCAATAAAAAAAAAAAGACATTTGAATTTCCATGAAATGTGTCTTGATTAATTTTTAAGATAATATTTCTTGTTCATTACAAGTTAAAAACTTCTTGATGAGTTCAAGCACGGTCTACCTCTTAACTCTGCTAACCTGCTAAAAAGATCTAAAATACAATAAAATGCCTAAATAAACTAATGTGTTTGCAAATGGCAATAAGGGAATCCTAAGAAAAGACTTGTCAGCCGTCATCGCCGAGTCTTCTTTGGTCTTCTTCCCTTTGCCTCGGCCTCGTCGAGTCTTCTTCCTTTTCTTCTCAATGATGTCGGTATCCTCATCCCGACCTCTGGTATCCTCATTGGAGCCTCTACCAACCCCGTGTCAATGAGTGCTCTCTCTATCTGAGCACGAGTCCGCACCTCCTCCCTCTGAGCCTCAGCCAAGCAGCGACCGACAACCTCTTGTACCGAGCCTCCATATCTCTGACCAAGTCACCTGACTGGTTATGGCAACTCGCCTTAGCCTCAGTCTCCCCCAGAGTCCTACTCGAGTCGGAGCCAGTTCCCAATAAAGCTCGACGCTCATCCTCCAAGAGAACCTGAGTCGCTCCCATCTCCCTCTCGTACCAGCCCAAGTAGACAGCTGGTCAAGATGGTGCTCTTCCTGCCTTGAAGACAGCCCTGGGTGGGAAAGCAGCACATGTCCAAGCCCTCGAGAAGAAAGAGAAGCGGGCTGGATCTCTCATGTACAATGACACCACCTCCATGGTCCGGATGTCCTCCCAATCACTCAAAGGATCCTGTAAAGCCCCAAACTGCCTGGATACCAAGCAGGGTATGTAGAAGGATGACCAGCAGAATCCTGGAACCCTCACAACATAAGACTCCTGAAATATCCTCCTGGCTTGCAACCTCCAATGTGGTATCCACCAACGGATGTCCGAAGTGGACAGCCTAGCCATCATCAGCTCCCAGCTACCCTGCTCCGCTGCCTAGGCGCACCTCTCCGAGAAATCACCCAAGGGCACTGAGTCGGCAAAGCCCCAGCAAAGCCCCGAGCCTCTCCTGAGCCACAAAGTCAACATAGCCGGACTCCCGGACCTCATGAAATGGTCTCCCGAGCCATCCGCCCATCCCATGAAATGTCTCTCCCAAAACCAGCGGGACAATATCCTTCCCAGCCTGAGCCTCTGACCATGTCCAAGAGGCCACTATGACAGATCTCACTGGACTCAGGAGCTGAACAAAACAGAGAATACGCAGAGAATGAAAGCATCCACAGCCACCGTGGTCGCAGCCATATCTGGAGACCCAAACCTGCCCGGATATCAGAAAGGTCAATCCTATCCGGGGCTACCATCATCCTCTCACCCTCCCAAAGGAATCTGCAGAAAAGATGCAAGCTTTACTGTCACCGGCACGTCTCCGATCAGCCGGAATAGATATAGCCTCAGCCTCGGGACCCCCAATCAAGGCTCTGAAGTCTTCGTGCGTTGGGACAATTTCGTTGTAAGAGAAGCAGCAAACATGTCTCTGACGTCCCAGAACTTTGCCGCGGCTCTCAACAGGTCCCAATCGGGCGGGAGATCCCTCAAATGCCATAAAGACTTGATCTTGAAGGAAGAATCAAGCAGTCCCTCGTGATTTTGGAAGTTATGTCTCGCCCAAGATTGAAGACCGGATAGAAAATGGTCTCGCTTCCCCTTTGCAATCTGACGGCTTCTCCATCGCAAAGTGTTCAAAGATGGTGCTTTTAGGTCCAAAATATGCTCTGGAACAATTGGGACAAGTCTAGAGTGAAAATGAAATGAAATGGCCAAGCCTTGCTTTTATTCAGAAAATAACCAATTAGACAGACTTCAGCCGCACGGCTTCATTTTCCCTCAAGGCCATGCCGCACGGCTACATTAGCCCTCTGCAGAAAAAAATTCTGCAGCAACCAAAGTTGCTGCCCAAGGGAGTTTTCACCCCACTTTTTCAACCAAAACCTGTACAAAAACATATCCAAAAGCCATTCAAGCATTTATATACCATTATAAATCATTTTGGCCCAGTTTCAGCCCCAATTCCAAGCAAAAAAGTCGCCCCAAGGCTCAGATAATATGCAAATTGAAAAAGCATAAATTAGAAAAGTAAATAAAATGTAAATACAATGTTTTCGCCCCATCGGCGCCCAAATAAAGCAAAAAATAAACAAAGTGTGCATAAAAATTGTTCATTGTTTGTTTTTGTTCCAAATCTATTCTAGAGACCTCCTAGGCCTCCGATTCTTCTTCCTCCTCATCGTGACTCAACTCATAAATGCTAGCCTCCCTCATCAAGTCCTCCTGGTCGCTCTACGCCAGACAAATGGACATTATCGTGCCCGACTCAGCGGCTCTGCTCGAGAATGTCAGTCGGGTCCCCGCCTCGAGGCATGGCACTGGAAGAGTACTCCGAGGCCGATGAGGTAGACGCTGTGCCCCGACGCGCCGTCTCTGCGCCCAGGCTCCTGTGCATCCGCCGCCGCCTTCCAAGCGCAGGCCAGCTTCCTCATAAGGGACCGGCACATGTCCTTCCAGCCCATCTGCCTGACCAGCCTATCGTAAGTGCGAGCTGGAACCTGAGAAAAGAAGAGAAAAATCTCAGAAAATCTCAGAAAATTGCAAAAGCAGAAAATCTGAAAGCTAAAAAGGGAATAAGACCCTAAGAGTACACTTACAGTGCTATCAGGTGGCAAGGTGTACTGGGGCTCCCTAGCATCGGGGACAGGTATCCTCATCCTCCTCGGCACTCCATGGACCACATAGGACAGATGTGCAGGAGGGATCGGCGGGTCAGTAGGCTCATCCTCCCCATATCCCTGAGTGACCGCCAGCTTCACTAGCTTCTGGCGTCCTCAGGCGCCGCTCCACAAACACAGCTGAGGGGGTGTCCATGTCAAAGTGCCTCTGCAGCCACGCCTGCGCGCGGACCTGCTATCTCATCCTCTGGCCAATCCCTGGGCTGCAGCATCCGTGCTGGAGGATCCTGAGGAGTAATGGCGTCCAATGGAGGGACATGGCCATGCTGCCTCGAGAAACGGTCCCCCAAGTAAATGACATCACATGTCAGCCCAGTGAGCCACCTCCTCTGCCTCGTTACCTCGATGGCATCTCCCAGCAAAATCTCCGGATACCTGCCCCAAGGGTAGAAGTCCACTCCGTCGTGCCCATCCCTGATGACCGGCCTCACCATTTTGTAGTCGAAAGTGATCCGGGTCTTCCTCGTGAATTTATCCCTCGCATCTCCCCTCCAGCGAACCATAGCAGGGAAGATGGTGATATCACTCTGCTGGTTCCAAGGGAAGAACCCGATCACCTCACAAAACCAGGCCTGCATGTTCAAAACATCAAAAGGTCATTCTCTCTTATAAAAGTCTCAAGACAGGAAAAGAGAAAAGGAAAAAAGAAAGGAGACTACCTCAAGGGCAAATGAGAAGCAGTCCATGGAAGCAGCTTTGTTTGACTTGCACATGTCCAACGAGAAGTACAACTCCGCCAATCTGGCCTCTCCCCAAGAGACCGTCTATCCCATCCACATCCTCCAAAGAGTCGAGGAGGCAAGTCATGGCCAGCGTCCCAGAATTAGCAAAGATAGTGACTGACAGCATCAACCATATGAATGCTCTAGCCAGTGCTGGCAGCCACATCATTAGCAGCAAAGTTCTGCATGCAAGTCTGGGCTGCCACCTCCACGTTCCGCGCTCCATCCCCAGCCCTTTGGGAATCAGCTCAAACCCTACCAAAGCCTGGAACTCCTCGGCTGTAATGTGGTCTCTCCAGTCACGGGCCTCCCGGTGAACCTGAGGCCAGCAATAGCTGTGAAATCGGCACAGTCACTGCCAGCTCTCCCAGCCTAGGTGAAAGCTATGTGTACTATCCCATCATAAACTCAGAAAGGGCCTGGACCAAGCCCTTGCTCTTAGAGGTGATGTGAACACCCTGCGATGGCCTCTACAAACGCATTCCAGCCGGTAGCCCTCACCAAATTCTTGGGGTTCACCCCATTCTTCTCAAAATCCGGCATCCTCTGCCAAAGCTTAACCGCCATCTCGATGGTCCTCTAGACTTGTTCTCCTGTAGACAAGCACAAAAAAAAAAAGAGAAGTGTCAGTCCTTCATCATTTTCAAAAGCATGCATATATTCACAAAAAATGCACATGTTTTCAAAAGAAAATCATTCACAAAAGTTTTTCTAGCATTATTTGCATCAAAAAAGCGTCTTTCATCACTTGAAACGCGTCATGTCAAGTCCCGTTGCTTTCTAAAGCACAAAATCACAATTTTCACAATTTTTTGCACATAAGCATTATTTTTTCAAATAAAATGGCATGCATGAATCATTTTCATCTTCCAAAATCATGTTTTCTCATTGAAAATCAGAATTTTGACCTAGTTCTAGCACAAGGCAAGAACTCCGTCTCATATTTTGAAAAATTCTCATTCTTACTTCATTTGCGAGAAAAAAGTGAGTCATTCTCATAATTTTCATCAAACAAGTTGCACATGCACATTCTTAGCCTCATAGGTTGTTCATGCATCTCAAAATCATTCAAAAAATCATTCAAAAATCCTAAAATTCGGGTTAAGCCCTAAATCATTCAAAATTCAAGCAAAATCATCGGATCTCTGAGCAAATGAGAATGCTTACCCCAACTGATCGCGGGTTCGCTGATTTATGCTCCCTTCTCCCGGGTAAAGCTCCGATGGAGGCTGTAAGGAAAACCACACTTCCTCTTCCGCCCGAACGATCTCCTTTTCTCCTCCTCTCGGAGCCCGCCGAGATGTTCCTGTCTGGCTGCCCTCCGTTGTTGGATGGGATTGCACGCCTCCGGATCCATTCCATATCAGGAGAAGCAAAGGGAATCTGAAGGAATTTTGAAGAAATTTCTTCTCTCTTCCTCTCCCTCCCTCCCAGCTCTGGGCGGCAATAATGCCCAATGCCGCGTCTCAAACCCGCTTTTAAATAATCCTGGAAAAAACAGGCTCAGAGCCGCATGGCTCTCTTTTTCTCCATCTCATGCCTGGTTGCTTCCATTCGCTCCTTGAGTAGAAATTACAATCCTGCCCTGACCTTCCACCTTGGCATGTGCAATTTCCGCTATCTTTTAACCAAGATAACATACTCTTTTCACAAAATATCCCTTATCTATTGAAGCATATCAAGCTTTATTTTAGCCAGTTATTTCTGCCAGTTTTTGCTATACCTGTATATACGAGGTGAGAATCTTCGAATTGTCACAAACTTGTGCTTAAAATAGAGAATACCCTACCTAATTTCTGCTCCTACTTCAATTCAAACACTCACATATTCAAGCCTCATACACAAACACAAGGAAGATAGGTAATAACCTCCCTCTCCTTTCCCACTTGGTAAGTCTCTTCCATCCATGCATGCATTTTCAAACTCCAAAATGTAGTTTGTTCATCTTCTTGCCCTAGATCCAAGAAGATCACCATGGAAGTTCATCTCCATGGTTGATCTTCTACAAGTATCAACATTCTCTCCAAAGTGTTCTTACTTACTTTCAAACATGTTTTCAAAACCCTAAAAACCATTTTCATACATCAAATCTTCATTTTCAAAGGATAAAATTTCCCTTCCCAAGCAAATGAAGTGCTTAGTCCTAATGTACCCTAAGGATGGCTTGATATAGTTGATTCACCACTAAAATGTTAAGTGATCACTAATCAAAGCCTAAGGAAATGGGGACAAGCATGGATGCAAAACCCCCCTTTTAATCATGTTTTTCTTCCTAAGAAAGTTGCTGTCCAGTAGCAATTTTCTAAGATCTCTGTCCATGGTCTAATTTTTTGGACATAGATAAACTTGGAATTTGGTGTTGACTACAAAATACTTTTTGTAGCCAACATCCAGATATTTCCATAAATATTTTTACTTTATTTCTTACGTGAGTAAAACTCCCCTTTTTAAATTTTCTTTTAAAAGTCAGTTCCTCAATCTCTGGAAGTCCAGATTTCATATCTGAGATTTCCAGAAGGTTTTGGTCCACCAAATCAACTCCAAATTGGACAGTTCTTTTACAGAAACCTTATTTAAGGTGTTTTGAACAACTTTCATTCTCTGAGTTTCCCCATATTCTGGAGTTTTGAAGCCCTTAAGTCCATTTCAAAATAAAGTGTCCACTGCCTTTTTCATTCTGGCAGAAATGTTTTTCAACTTCAAAAAATCCTTTGAGTCCCAAAACTCAACCCAAAAATCATACCAAAAATCATAGGATTTTTTCAAAGTCTAATAAAGAATTCCCAATTTTTACTTTTCTCAGTTTCAATTTATTTTGGCCAAAGTAACACACACACACACACACACAAATGGTTTTTAATGTTTGGAAGACTCGTTTCTGAGGCATTCCGGGTGAACACTAACGTTCTTCCCGGCGTGTAACGTGACCTCCGAACCCAAATCTCTTATTTCGGGAATTTTTCAAAGTTTTGGCCCTTAAAACAAAAATGGCGTGGCGACTCCGTTTTCCGGTTTTATTTGGTTTTCAAAGAAACGAAAAATCGAATTTTTTTCCGCGAAGGGTACACATCGTTACAGTGGCGACTCCGCTGGGGAAAAATAAGCTTTATCTTAAAAAAAAATGATATTTGGTATATCGGTGGAAACCATTAAACTTCCCGTTGTCGCCTCCTAACACGAGTCGGGGATAAATTGTGGTTTAACAATCCCACGTACCGGTGTCATTGTTTTCAAAAAAAAAAAAAAAAAAAAAGCTTTTGAGGGTCAAGCTTCCGTCCCGGCATTTGAAATCATTTGTGGTGTGTGTTGATTTTTCACATTTTAGTGTTGTTTTGGCCGCCTCGGAAAAGTCAAAATTTTGACTGTCGGACCCGTTGCCTCGGATTTTGAATTATGTGCTTATGTGTGCATTTACTTTAAAAAAAAAAGAATTTCAAAAAAAAAAGGAATTTCAAAAAAAAAAGAATTTCAAAAAAAAAAAAGAAAAATTTCAAAAAAAAAATCATGCATCATTCTTTTTAAGACACATGAAAATTTTCTATTTTACTCAGAAAAAGAAGATAGACTGCTTGCACACTACGCGCACGTGACCTTACACTACACAATACGTCCCTAACCCGGGGAAATCCCTGTAGCGGCCCGTTTGGTCTTATTACGCCTCTCGGTGCAAGCACGGGACTACCCAAACATCCCATGGAGCCTCGTGTCGACCATGCACTTGTCCGTGACACACTTTGTCCGAGACCCGGTTGGTTTTTAGTCCGGGTCCGTGTCATGCCCTGTCTCGTGTATAGACCTTTCCTTTCAAGCCTTAGTCGGCATACCAAGTCAATATCTTTCGGGGACCCTAATCGCCGAAGTTCTCGCCGGTTTTCCGTCACGGACTTTGACCGATATTGACCGGCGCCTTGACTTTGACTCGACCGGCACAAATTATACACTGACTCCCAGCATTGACACTGAGTCATCAAGGATTAATGATTATTCCATGCCTAATTACGGCCTAATTGACGACAAGTCAAGATCAATTGTGGACATTTATCAGTCCAAATCATGCAGACTTTTTTGTCGAGCCCTCGGACATGATCTTGACTTTGACGTCAACTTTGTCCGTAATTTACATCGAATGCTCGTTAAGACTCGACTACCCACCAGACTTTTAGGATCGTTTTTCTTTCGGTCGGTGGGACCCGCTTACCCTATAGGACCCTCGCCCGGGGCTGTCCACCCTGGGAGGTCGAAATACAGGAGGAATACGAGGGGCTTATAGACGTAGTGACGGGGCCCACTGATCCAGGATCCAGAGTAGTTTGCAAAAAAGAAGAGCAATCTTTTCCAACCGATTAGGTTAATAAAGCATGTTTTAAATAAACAAGAATAAATAATTGCATGTTGCATGAGCCCAAAGCCCAAACACCTACCCTCCTTCGTTCCCAAACATCTGAACCCTCGTGTCTTTCCCCCCGCAGCTCCGCACAAAGCTTGGTTTCGGACACCGGGTCACCGTTTGATCAGTTGGGAAGAGTCAAGCGCATCATCAGCTTCGCCGTTTGTTCCGACTCCGGGTTTCAGAATGTCTGCATCGCCTCGGTAATGATGGGGACAACGTCACTCTCGCCTCCCGGACCCCTCGATGCAACAACAAAGGGAATCGGTTAGCGGAACGAGATGAGATTACGACGGGAAGCACTGTACTGAATAGCCTTATGGAGGCTATCAAAAGCCATGGTTTGGCCGCCGCCTCAATCCCGACTGGCACCTTCACCGTAGAAGAAGAAGAGGATGCCAATCCCACTCTCGCCGCCACGATTACTCAGGATGCCACCACCCACCTCCTATGGTACCACTACCAGGAACCCATGCTCCTCGATCTTCGGAGTCACCAGCCCACTCCCGAGCTTGACCACTTTGGATCCACGCAGGCTGATGGTACAAATCGGTTAGCTCCTCGGGGGCAAATCGATGCGGAATGTCTTCTCATGGTTGGGGGTACCTCGGAATGCCACAGACTAATTGGGATCCCGCCTCGGTTGGAACCGATCAATCCGGGCCTTCGCGGCAGCTCAAAGGGCCACAACAACAGTTCGGCATGCCTCAACAGCCGTCAGGAGCCCCTCCTCAGAATGATGCTAGCTCAGCTGCTCCTCCCACAGCTTTCACAAACCCATTTCTCACTCAGGGTTCGATGGGTTACCAAACCTCCATCCCAGTTTCATCAGAATCACCAAGACCGCGTTAATTTCCCCGGGTTATACACCATCGCCTCAGCCAGCCATGCAATTCAACAATCAGGGACAGCAGCCCGCACCTAAGCCTACTTATGGGTCTCACTCCAGAAATCCAATCTACCCGGCTACATCAGGACTGCCTCCACCCACTTTGCCAGTTGAAAATCAAACAGGCCGCAAGAGTTCTATCCCTTCGCCCGAGCTCCTACTCATGCTCCTGAATTTGGGCCAAGGATAAGTTTTCACCTACGTCCCCGGATCGGCCGTTCCCTCCACCCGCTACCGCCGCGTGGTAGCTCCTCTCTCTAGCTCAGCCACTAGTTTGAACGCAATGGCTCCGCCACAAGACCCTCATCTGGCCTGGTTCATGGAACAGCATAAAGAAATGAAAGCGCAGATTGCTGAATTGACCGCTAAGAAGTCTGCCTTCCGGCCTACGGACCCGGACTCCATCGTTCCCCTGCCTCACAAATTTGTTATGCCGAATCTGGACCTCTTTGATGGTACTGCATGCCCGAAAACTCATCTGGACACGTATACCTTGGCGATGAAGGCCAAAGGGTGTACCAATCAGCAGTTGGCTGACTATTTCAGTCTGTCTTTGAAATCCAGTGCCTTAAAATGGTTCTTCCGCTTAAAACCCGAGGCCAGAGCTACATGGGACCAGATTACTAATGCCTTCACAGAAAAGTACAAGGCCAACTTGGAATGGGAAACAAATAGAGTTGATCTCCAGAGCACAATGGCAGTGCGTCTCCGACGAGAATGTTGGGGATTTCTACAAGCGATGGAATCTGAAACTCAGTGAGATGGCAATCCCTCCTTCTGAGGAGGAACAACTGGATATCTTCCAGTCATGCCTGAAAACACATCTGAGAGCCTCCCTCAATCACTTCCCGTACTCAGACTTACGGGCCATAGTTAACTCCGCAGCTAAGTTTGAAAAGGCTTACAATCAGCAGTAGAACAGATGTGCACAGCATCGCTACGGGCTCCTCCTTCTAACTTGCCGCCCTGCTCTGCTAAAGAATCAAAGAGGTGATTAACTACGCGGGACGGGAATGTAATAACACAACTCCTTTTGCTCCCGGAAAACAGTAGGAGCCCAGGCCACGGGTCATGAACCTCGAAAACTTTGGAATGCCTCACGAGCAACATCTTTAGAAATTTTGGTGAAAGAAGGCTTCTTTGACCTTTGGAGAATTTTCAACCCGGGAATCCGAATGCTCCCGTGGATACCTCGAAGTATTGCGCTTTTCATCAAGCCCATGGACATCTAACGAGATAAGCTGCTTTACTGAAAAGGCAATCCGAGGGCTTGATAGAGCAAGGAAATTTGGAAGGCCACGAAGGGCTAATACGATCAAAAATCCTGCGCCAAGGAACCATAAGGATAAATATGATTGAATGCGGAGAACCTTCGAATGCCCGGAAGATGAAGGTTCCCAAATACCCATGGCCAACCTTGCCGAGGATCTCTAATTCGGATTCCCTCATACCTTGAGGATATCCGAATCAACCCATGGTCTCATGTCAGAGATTTCTACGACCAAGAATACGAGGCCCGCTATTTCTCGGATGAAGGGAAGGCCGATACTAAAGAAGCTGGGGTACATTCGGTCAAAACATGAGAAAACCATTTACACAAGATGGTTAGAACAATCAAGAAGAATCGAGCAAGAAAGCTTCGGACGGGCGCTGTCATGGGGGTTTATCGGCCAAAGAGGCGAAGAGCATACGGAGCTAGTACACTTTTGCAAATTGGTTTTGGGAGAGGCTGAATATGATCCAGAGAACAGCGAAGAATCGAGGAGGAGGAAGATTCCTTCTATATCCTGGGGGAGTCAAATACGTGCCACCCCTCTGCACTCTTCCCCTTTACGGGAGGAGAAGTTGAGTCACAATTACCACTTCCGGAATGGGAGCATATGACAATTTACGTGGTTGCCTTGCGCCCATATTCCCTAACGGGTTTGATCGGCGTTCCCTCTCGGCGAAATCCCGGTGTAGTATGGGAAGATGATTCCGATGACAGCGATGACGATGATGATGACGACAGAGCGAAGAGTCAAGCGAGGCCCCGGATCGGAATGAATGTGGAACAATCGGTAGGAAATGATACCATGGGAGCCAGACACAATGGTTGGTTGTCGGCAAGCGACGATGAAGAACCACCGGAAAATGCAAGTCAAATGCCAATAGGGATGGGTCCCCAAGGCTGCACCTCGTAAGATGCACATGCGGTCGGTGTCAGGATACTTGAGAGGATGAGGGACAGCAAAGTCCGCGCCCGAATCCGTACACATTCGAAATCCTAGAACACAATGTTCCTTATAAGAACCTAGCCGGTGAATGGAGAGGGTTCATTGAAGCGTTGGTCGAGAATGGAGGGTTTCAACGACCGGAAGATGAGGAATTCGTGAACGTCATCGGATCTTTTTCTTCTTTCCGAGAACGGATGGCATAACAACCGTGAGGGTCACAGCCGAGCCGCTTGAGCACGGTGAGTGCTGCAATCGAAAAGGGTTATTGATCTAAACGTCTCCCAGGTGGCCTTCATACCCATGAATCCACATGACGCCTTCCTAATTGCTCCGGTGCTGACAATGGACCCGGGTGATCCTTATTTGGACCCCGGATCTATCAGTGCTACATCGAACTACGAGGGAACGTTGCCTATCCTTTACTTGTGGTGCCCTACTTGCGAGGGTGAAAGAAAGAAGATGTACGATGAGATGGAGGCGATAGCCATGAGACCGAAGACACTTCGGAAGACGAATATGAAACCGAGGACATGAAGGCCATGAAGTTTCACTGGGTGCGAGCACGTGGATGTCTTAGAGTTCACGCCTACCATGCTTTGGGGAAAGGGTTTTTCGGGCATCCGATCCGGGTGATAGTCGAAGATCGATAGAGAGAGGAAACTAACTCCCATCCGCCCAAATGAGAAAATAACCATGGTCGAGATCAAATCCACCCGGAACAAAGTAACACTCCTTGTCGGGGTTACCCGAAGAGGTCACCTTCCCCGAATGTATGTCGGCTCTCGAGAGAAGTCACGGAAACCGGCATGATACGGATGCGCCCCCCACACGAGTGCTATAATCATCTCCGGCTACGAGTATTACGAGAAAGGAACCCAGAATGGTTGCACTATCTAGGGGATGAGATCGAAAAGCCGCGAGCCCACGACAATAGCGACTCTTGTTGTATGATAACTATGAGCAAGGCGGACTATGGGAGCGAATCGGAGGACGCCCTAGCTCTGTGGGCCATCCGAGGGAGCAACAATACAACCCAGAGACTCAAAAGCCCGTGACTTGGGAAGCGGTTATAAGGGCCGCCCGGGGAAGGAGCCGGTACGGCTCAAGCTCGGCCCCTCACCGTTGCTAGACTCCGTCGGGAACCCGGTGGCCGATAGCCAAAAAGGCTCCCCCATTGACCTTAGCGGCATTGAAGAAATCTAGTCAAGAAGCAGGCGATGAGGAAGTCAGCTTTGTTGACCCGATCCGGGCAAATCTTCCAAGGGAATCCCAAGGCGAGATAAGAAGGCCACGAGATCAAGCACACGAGGAGAACCGCCGTAATCACATGCTAAGAGTGGCCAGAAGCTCTGACCCGGAAAGGAGGATCTCGTGCTCACCCGGTTGAAGCAAACACGAGGCCAACATCTCTCTATGGTCCACTACTCACCTCATCCTATCCCCACAAGCTAAAGTTTGGAAGAAAGCACAGCCCGCACCTTGGTCCACTATTGATGCTACTCCCGATGACGTGGTACAGTGATTGGAAACATCAGCTACGGGGAACATAATCACTTTCACGGATCTCGATCTCCCTCAATTTGGGGCGATCATAACGAGCCTCTGCTTCATCACGGTCCAATTGGATGAACGACGCCTCCCTCGGGTCTGGTCGACAATGGGTCAGGAATGAATATCCTTAGGCAAAGATCTTGAGGCACCTTGATATCAAGACTACTGAGACTTGAAGCCTTCCTCCCTCACAGTCAAAGCTTACGACTCGACATCTCGGCGAGTCCTTGGAGTTGCTACTTTGGACCTCTGGTTTTGGCGAGAAATTGATACCGGTAGAATTCCAGGTTATCGATATTCCGATCACTTTTAATGCCTTATTGGGAAGACCTTGGCTGCATCAGGTCAAGGGGGTTGCCTCAAGCCTCCACCAGTGTGTGAAATTCGTCTCGAATGGGGACCTGACGACCATTTACGGGGATCTAGTCACCTTGGAGGGCACGGATACAGGTGTAATACCTATTCTAGAAATCAAACATGATGAGGAAGGTCTCATGCTAACAGGCTTCACGATCAAGCCTCCCAAAGCCCAAGTGTGCAACATAGATCTGACGATCACTCGGGATAAAATCCCTCTGGTCTTGAAAATGATGAGAAAGATGAGCTATCTACCTGGCCTCGATGCAGGGAAGCACCAACAAGGAACTCACAAACTCATCGAGGTGAAAGGACGAGAAAACTTCGCCACGGCACAGGATATGAGGCCTCCTCGGTGGACACTGCGAAAGAAAAAGAATTTGCTCTACAAAGGAAAGAAGCTATCACGGGGAAGGGTCCGGTCGACGATCCTAAATCTCTCCCTTTCGGTCCTAATTTGGTGACTACTTTGTAAAGGGTCCCACACAACCGGGTAACATCCACGAGCCCGCTCCTACGGAAGGGTGGTGAAGCTACGGGATAGCCTCAACAAGTTCGGGGAGCCAAAGCTAACCCGGTCCGTAGAATGTTTGGACCTACCCAAGATACCGGGGCTACCACTACCATGAAGAGTGAGTACACTTTCAAAAGGCGTGCCAAGCCTAGTGGAACAGGTTCGAGAAGCTTACTACCACAATTCCTCTTTTGCCGGGAAGCCCGAAGCTGAGTTTGAATTGACGATGCGAAAGCCAAAGCCACGAAGTCTTTTCGGATGATTGGGATGGTCGATTATGCGCGATTGTTCGGGGAAGAGATCAGGTGCCGGACACTGATTGATTTCGGCTCGATCAAAGAAATGGTAGCGATGATCGAGGAAGGAGGACGAAGCTTGAGTATAATTCCAGTCGTGAGGTCCTTTGGCGGCGATGCCATTAAAGAATCGGGAAACTCTCTCGGGCCGTCCGCGACCAAAGAAGAAATGATCACCAAGCACTGGATTGGTCCCCACGTCCCTTTGTGTCAATCTAGGAAGGAGTCCTCAGAGTCTCTCATTGTTAAGGTCAAGTCTATAGGGTCGTCAGGTGGCCTTACGCTGAAGACTTCAAGTACGTAGCAAATCTTTGTATTCCTTTTCGTTCTTAATGAAATGACCTTTCTGAGTATCCCTTGATTGCCACTTTAACTAATGATAAATTAACTAAAAAAACATTTAATAATGATTCATTAGATAAAGAAGTAGACACATTAAATAAACAAAAAAAAAGAGAACAAAAATCTTTAAGCAGGTTGCTCGGAAAGAGGAAAATCGAGCCCAAGCTGCCGAAGAGATTTTGACAAGTGTGAATCTGGGAACTGCGGAAGAGCCTAAAGAGACACAGATTGGTGGTTTCTCCGAAGGAACTGAAAAGGATGCCCTACAAAATCCTACAAAGTCCACAACTCAAGGAAAGTAGCCCTCTTCATCAAAGAAAACATCACATGCAGATACGGGTTGCCAGCCGAAATCATCTCAGATAATGGATCCCTCTTCGAAGGGAAATGCGACGAGTGGCTGGCGAGAATGAGAATAACCCGTCACAAGTCATCTCCCTACGGGCCCCAAACCAACGGGCCGTCGAGGCGGCAAACAAGACTTTGGAAAACATCATCCGAAAAATGGTGTCAGGCGAGAGATTGGCCCGAAGCTACACGGCACTCTGGGGCTACGGGACATCGATTAGAAGCACCCAACGGGGGAAACACCATTTGCTCTTACCTACGGAATGGAAGCCGTACTCCCAATCGAGTTAGAAATCCCCTCACTCCGGTGTACTTGTTGGAAAGTCGAGATCAATGAGGTCGAATGGCTCCAAAGTCGCCATGATGAATTGGCCTGCTAGATGAACGACGATTGAAGGCCATGGAACATATCCGAGCATACCAAGGGAGAATGGCGAGCCTTCGACAAGAAAGTGAAGCATCGGGAGATCCTAGAAGGTGATCTCGTTTTGAAAGAGAAGCCCCGATCCGTGTCAACCCGCTTGGCAAATGGGAGCACTGCAGGTCGGGCCATATGTCGTCCAAAGATCTTCTCGGAGGAGCCATGCAACTTGCGGACCTCGACGGAAATCCCTTTGTACACCCGGTGAATGGTGACAAGGCTGCGCGAGATACTACGCGTAAAAACAACGAGTCAAAAAAAAAAAAAAAAGAGTGCCAAAAGAGTAATACCCAACTAGGTTGAAAACCCGAAAAGGGCGGCCTAGGTAAAAAACAGGGTTGCACAAAAAAAAACAACAAAAGAAAAAAAAACAACAAAAGAAAAAAAAAACAACAAAAAAAATAACAAAAAAAATAAGAAACAAAAAAAATTAACAAAAAAAAAAAAAAAGTCGGGTCGAACTACGGAGACTGAGGCCCTTTGTCAGAAGGGAACGTGGCGGCGGAAACGGTTCGGTCTAAAATACAAATAAAAGTCATACTTTGACATCAATACAACGATCGAGACCATGAAAGCGTCTCGAAAAACTCTAAAGCAATTCACATATTCATTACGGTTAAAAGCTTTTTGATGAGTCTAAGCCCGGTTCATTCCTACAAGCGGCAACTTTGCTAAAAGAAAACTAAGATACATAATCAAACTAATGTATGCCTTATAACAAGAAAGGGATACTCGGAAAACTTAGAATCACTCCAAGCCGCTCAAATCTTGGCATCCCTCTCTTCTTCCCCCTTCGGGTCTTCTTCCTACGAACGGGAAAAATGTCGGTCTTCCTCCTACCAAGCTACGGGTGTAGGGACGGGATCTATGAAACCGGCCTCTGTCGGGGCCTTAGTGGCCCTAGCATCATCTCTCATCTCCTGTAGCCTAGGCGGTAGCATAGGAGCCATCCTCTCTGTCTCTTGACATAAGCCTCATAGTCGGTCACAACATCTCCGCTCTGTCGTGAGGGTTGGCCCTCGCCTCGGCCCTCCTCCTCTCCGGCTGTCGGGTCCTCCGCACCCACAATGGCCTCACGCCGTCTCAAAATAGCCATACGAGTCTCTCCCAAATGCCTCTCGTACCAATCCGGGTACCAAGTGGTCAAGAACACAGGCCTCGGACGCCTGAGGATAACCCGAGGAGGAAAGACGTCATACCTCCATACTCGGGAAAGAAAGGGAAACACCGAAGGATCCTCCATAGAAGCAGAAGCCACCACCCTAGTGGCTATATCATCAAAGTCCTCCAAAGGAACTGCTCCAAAGCAGGCTGTCTCGGAACCAAAGCCAGGAATGTAAAGGCGGGTGAGAAAGCCCGGAAGCATAATCACGGGAGATCCATCCTGAAGTATTCTCCGAGTCTCCACCCACCAATGAGGCACCGACCATCTGATATCTTCAGTCTGACGGCCAGCCATCCAATGCTCCCACGAGCCCTGATCATCAAAATCCACCAAAACCCCTCTCATGGCGAATGTCCAAGGCTTGATCATATCAGAAGTTTCCCGAAGAACCCCCAGGCGCTCCATCAGCCACAAAGTCAAGAGAAATGGGCTGCCCCGTGCATATACCGCCTCCGTGCTTGACTGTCGAGAGCATGAAAAGTCTCTCCCAAGATCAAAGGGTACAACATCTACGCAGCGACGGTGAACGACTACATCTAGCGAGCCCGATGACGATCCCAAAAGAATAAACCATGAACAAGGTCCCGAACATGCAAAGTGCAAAGGCATCCCAATAGGCATTGTCAAACAAGCCTAAGCCCCTAAATCTACCGGGAGACCAGAAATGTTAAAATGATCGGGACCACGAGATCATACCTTGTGCTTCCTCAGGGAAAGATGAAGAAGGTTGCACGGCTTGTCAACAAAAGAGGCTCCTCGGGCAAAGGAATTGCAATCTCCTCCACCTCGGGACCACCAAGCAAAGCCCGAAATTCTTCAACGATCGGGACCATTTCATTGTAAGAAAAGCAAAAAACATGCCTTCTAGTGTCCCAAAATGAGGAAGAAGCTCTCAAAAGATCATAATCCGGAATCAATTCCTTGAGAGACCACAAGCATCGTATCTTGTACCTTTCTTCAAAGAATGGCCTCCTCTCATGCATAATCTCCCGGCACCACTCTTTAAACTTGGTGAAGAATTGCATTTGAGAATTTTGGGATAATTTGGGTGGATTTTGCATGCTCACAATTCTCTCCATGGTTTTTCTCTCCTTCTTCCCGAAAATGGCTGTTTGAACTGGTGGTTGAAGAAGGTGTTTGAATTTGAAATAAAGGAAAACCAGATCTGAAGCAAAATTAAAGGACAGTGTCAGATTCCTGTCTTGTCCGCGCGGACATAATTGCCACCATCAGAAAAAAAATCTGCAGCAGTTCAAAGCTGCTTTGCACCACGGAGGAATATTTCATCCCGGTCACTCGAAACCTGTGCAAAGCCTGCCCAAACAGTTCACATACCAAACATTCACACCCTTACCAAAAAAACCGGGCTCATGCAACATTTACATGCATTAAAAAAAACATAAAAAAAAAAGTAGGTTATTACATTCCAAAAAAAAAGCAAAAAAAAAATGTGCATAAAATGTATCTGTTTGAATAAGTACAATCCCAGCCCCAGTCCCAGAAATCAATCTCAGAAGTCAATCAGAATCCTCGGTGGCCGCTGCTTTCCCCCGACCCCTCTTGCGGCTCAGGTCCGCCTCCTCGGTAGCCATGAATGTCTCGGGCTCAGAATCATCGTCCTCATCTCCGGAAGAAGGCTCGTCAGGACCAACCGGCACGCTCTGATGCGTCAAACCAAGATCCGCAAAGAAGTCATATTCGAAGGTGAATGCGTCGGACTCCTGGACGTGTGAAGAAGACCCACCGTGATGCCAGACATGCCCCTGCCCGTACGGATCCCCGAGAATGATGTGGTCCGAAGGCAGCACCACGTTGGGATCTATGAGAGGAGAAAGAGGAGTCTCGGAAGAGCGCTCAGAAGGCTCAGGGGAAGTCTCCCGCTCGACAGGCGCCGAGGCTGTGCTCGCCTCGCTCTAGCACGAGGGGCTCCACAAGCAACCATCCTCCTAATGAATCTCTTAGCCCGATCACTGCTTCGTCGGCTTCTCCACGACCACCTTCGGAAGCGCACGGAAGCAAAAACGTCGAGAAATAGTTGAGGCGAAAAATGATGACGGGAAAGAAAGGAAAAGACGAAGCAAAAAAGAGGTGGGAAGGAGAAGCCATACCTTCATACCGGACGAGGCGAAAAGCTCGTGGAAGCCGCTCAGTGAGGGATCTGCACCCTCAATCGGACCCCATCCTGGACATATGAAAAGTCCGTCCGCGGGTGCCGTACGATCCCTACCCCCTCTCTCTCAAGGACTGGGGCATCCTCGGCCTCCTCAAGATAAATACCGGATCTTGCTCAATCGCCACGAATGCCGAGAAGTGCGGCCACCTCGATAATCGCCCGGGTCTCAGGCCGCTCGCTTGGATGCATCATGTCGGCGGGAGGCTCCACTGGAGCCATCAGCGAGTTCACGCCATCTTTGGCGCGTCACTCTCTCCCGGATAATACACGTCGCAAGTCAAGCCCCTCAAAATCCTCATTGCACGGTCCATCTCTCGGCACCCTTGGTTGCTCCACATCGAAGCGGCCCCAGGGGTAGAAAACCATCCCCTCATCCGTCTCAGCCCTCGTCAAAGGAAGGCACTCCCTGTACTTAAGGGTCGTGCGCCCCTTAGAACCTATCTTCTCCCGAGCATGCTTGCTCCAGGAGAGCATGGCCGGGTATGCCCCGATGTACTCCGCCGCCGCCACATCGTGACGATGAAAGAACTCCGAGCCCATACTGCGAAAGGGAAAAATCCCATCAATCCGGTGAAAAAAAAAAGAGGAATACGTGCTTAAAGAAAAGAGAGAAAGCAAAAAGAAAGCTTGTACCTCCAGAGGAAACTCGAAGCATGTCAAAGAGGTGACGGCCTTAGGCTATATCGATCCAAGGCAAAATAGAGCTCTGCCCGACCACTGCCTCTCCCCAAGAGACCTCCCGACCATCTCCACATCCTTCAAACTCCTCGTAAGCAAACATCGCCGTCCCTCGGCGTGTCCAAAAGTGTGCTCGAAAAGGCAAACCACAAGAAAGCCACGGCAATGCACCGCACCCACTCTCTAGTCCCCGGCCTCGTAATTCTCGATGGTCTCCACGATCTTCCCGTAGACCACGGCATACTCCATCCCCATCCCCTTTTTGGGAATGGGGTAAAGCCAAGCTCCTGCGGGTCCCGATCACTTTGTAGCCGTATCTCCACTCAATGCTCCGTCCTTTAAAGGACGGGCGATGTCGCGGCGTAATCGGAGGGTGTAGCGTGGCCTCGCCCCGAAAAAGTGAAATGTGTGGGTCGCGTCCCACCAATCTTGTGCCAAAGCAAAGATCAGACCCTTGCTCTTGGAGAACTTGACCAACCCCTCGGGCACTCGATAAACTCATACGGCCGGTCCCAATGACGATCTGTCTCGGACTCATCAAAGCTCCTCGGCCCAAGGCGGAAGCCGGTCCCACGGGTCAACCACGAGACTCCACGATCCTCGAGTCTTCATCTTGTTCGAATTCTTTGCGTCACAAAGCGATCTCCACCCTGCAATTGAAAAAAAAAAAAAAGAGAAAGAGTCAAAAAAAAAAAAATTGCATTCAAAAAAATTGCACTCAAAAAAATTTGCATTAAAAAAAAATTGCATTAAAAAAAAAAAGAGAGAGCATACACATGCATCATAGACATAAAATTTTGAAAAAAAATCGGACAGCATAACGGCATACAATGGACTCAGCCCCATTTTTCTTGCACAGAGGAAAAGAGTTTTTAACAATCACCATTCATTCATTCATACATTCATACAAGGAGTCGACGGAAGTAAAGACTCCGTCCCATTTTCATAAAATAACATACATAAATAATTTTTTATCATTCAATCAATGGGGACGAAAAATCCGTCCCACTTTTCACAGAAAATCACATTCTCAAAAAAAAAATGCATTCATATCATTCATCATCCCATTACAAAAAAAAAATCCTACAAGAGTGCATACATGCATACATTCATGTCCGTCCCGAATTCGGGCGAATTCCTTATCATTTCATATTTCAAAAAAAAAATGGCAAAATGCCCATTCTTTTCAAACACATTGCAACATGCAAATCATCAAAAATCCAATTTCAGTGTCAAAAAAAAAAAACATAATTTTTGAATTTTAAAATGCAATTTTCGAATTAAATTTTTTTTTTTTTGGCAAAATGCCCATTCTTTTTTCAAACAAAATGCATTACCCATATACTCATTACAACATGCAAAGCATCAAAATCAAAATCCAAGCCCAAGAGCATCACAATTTTCGGATATTCAAAAAAAAAAAAAAATCAATCACAAAATCAATTTCAAGCAAGAAATAAACAAAAGAAGTGAAGAGATTCGAAATATACAGTTCGGAGACTCGGATCAGTGGCCCAATGTTGCCACGCATCGGGATAGTGCTCCTCCGCAATCGATTGCAAAAGAGTATAATGCCTCCTCATTCGAACAAGCTCCAATTGCCTCTCCGCTACCGGGCCACGTCTTTGGCCTTGGATAGCAGCTTCCCCGTGTTCCATTGCTTGAAAATCAAATAAAATGGAAGATTTTTGAAGGTTTTTTGGCCAAAATGGCTTCCCTCCTCGGTTCTCTCTCTCTCTCTCGTAAATGCAAAAAACTGGAAAAGGGTGAGGAAGGAGAAGGAAGGGCGTTGGCCCTCATTTAAAACCAGTCCAGGTCGCGTTCTGATTCGCGCGGACCAAAATGAAGGGTCAAAATGACCCTTTTGCCCTTTAAATTTTCAGGACTCTGCGATTTAGTCCTCAACTTAACAGACTTAACCAAAGTCAACCAAAGTTAACCCCCTTTCAAAGGAACCCTAACGGCAGTCAAACGTAAGTCCGATTTCTCCGAGAAAGATAACGAAATCCCGTCTCTTTCATCAAAATCATCA
Source organism: Adenophora triphylla var. japonica (assembly GCA_022495995.1). Classification (NCBI taxonomy): domain Eukaryota; kingdom Viridiplantae; phylum Streptophyta; class Magnoliopsida; order Asterales; family Campanulaceae; genus Adenophora; species Adenophora triphylla. The sequence goes on along the minus strand of JAFEMH010000041.1, from coordinate 1,293,000 downwards.
ACGGCAATCAAACGTAAGTCCGATTTCTCCGAGAAAGATAACGGAATCCCGTCTCTTTCATCAAAATCATCAACGGCAGTCAAACGTAAGTCCGATTTCTCCGAGAAAGATAACGGATTCCCGTCTCTTTCATCAAAATCATCAACGACAGTCAAACGTAAGTCCGATTTCTCCGAGAAAGATAACGGAATACCGTTTTTTTCATCAAAATCATCAACGGCAGTCAAACGTAAGTCCGATTTCCCCGAGAAAGATAATGGAATCCCGTCTCTTTCATCAAAATCACCAAACGGCAGTCAAACGTAAGTCCGATTTCTCCGAGAAAGATAACGGAATCCCGTTTCTTTCATCAAAATCATCAACGGCAGTCAAACGTAAGTCCGATTTCCCCAGCAAAAGCTAACAAAATCCCCAGCGAAGTCAACGGAATCCCGTTTCTTGCCTCATTATCATCAACGGCCGTAAAACGTAAGCCCGATTTTTCTTCAACGAAACACCCAGCAGCGTTTCGAACTACGATTGGCTTGATTCCTCTTAAGGATACGTAGGTAGCCTATCATTAGGTCCAGCCACCCGACCAAAATGGTCACCCTCTCCTTCGGCAGCAGACGAATGAAGTCCACCGAAGGACCATCCATCCCAAACCATTAAGGGAAAACATTTCAAATCAAGGTCCGAGGCACCTAAAAAGCCATCATCTTCAAGGTCCGAGGCACCTAAAAAGCCATCATCATCTAGGTCCGAGGCACCTAACAAGCCATCATCATCAAGGTCTGAGGCACCTTAAAAGTCATCATCATCAAGGTTTGAGGCACCTAAAACGCCATCATCAAGGTCCGAGGCACCTAAAAATGCCATCATCAAGGTTTGAGGCACCTAAAACGCCATCATCATCAAGGTCCGAGGCACCTAAAACGCCATCATCTTTAAGGTCTGAGGCACCTAAAGCGCCATCATTACCAGGTTGACGCCTCAAAATAGTCATTCCAGGGTCAACATCCAAAGACCCGGATTACGACCGGCTTGATTCCCATTCGGGGTACGTAGGTAGCCTATCACCAGGTTCAGCCACTCGATCACTTGATCATCCTGTCAAATATGGAGCCTTACTCTTATCGACGACCCCGCTTCCTTCGAAAGCGCCATCGCCGAGGGGCTACTGTAAGTGCTCCAATTTGAGTTGTTAGTATTTTCGTTAGAAAATTAACGAAAGTTTTAACATTTCTAACAATTCCTAACATTCCTAACAAAGTGAGGGTAGATTAGGGATTGCCATTTAAAGATAAACCAAGAAAAAGAATCAAAAAAGCAAAAGAAATGGTCAAAAACCAAAAATAGAAGCTGCTGGAACAAAAACTGGCTGCCTAATTTGAATTCAAAAAAAAATATTCTGTGTGTCCAAAAACTGCAGCTGTAATTAATGAACAGTGCACGCTAAGGGTTTGATTCGCGCGGACATCTTTGGAATTTTCAGAGGGCTATAAATTGAGGCCTTCAGTCACAGAAAGAAAGAAGCCACAACACATTTCACAACTGCACCATGGCGAAAATAGGGAGAAAACAGTGAGAATTCTCTAGAATTGTCACCTTTTTCTCTTAATTATTTTCCCAAATCCCACTCACTCTCAAATTCAAACACTCACATATTCAAGCCTCATACACAAACACAAGGAAGATAGGTATAACCTCCCTCTCCTTACCCTAAATCTCTCTCATCCATGCATGCATTTTCAAACTCCAAAATGTAGTTTGTTCATCTTCTTGCCCAAGATCCAAGAAGATCACCATGGAAGTTCATCTCCATGGTTGATCTTCTACAAGGATCAACATTCTCTCCAAAGTGTTCTTACTTACTTGCAAACATGTTTTCAAAACCCTAAAAACCATTTTCATACATCAAATCTTCATTTTCAAAGGATAAAATTCCCCTTCCCAAGCAAATGAAGTGCTTAGTCCAATGTACCCTAAGGATGGCTTGATATAGTTGATTCACCACTAAAATGTTAAGTGATCACTAATCAAAGCCTAAGGAAATGGGGACAAGCATGGATGCAAAACCCCCCTTTTAATCATGTTTTTCTTCCTAAGAAAGTTGATGTCCAGTAGCAATTTTCTAAGACCTCTGTCCATGGTCTAATTTTTTGGACACAGATAAACTTGGAATTTGGTGTTTACTACAGAACACTTTTTGTAGCCAACATCCAGTGCTTTCCATACATATTTTTACTTTATTTTTTGCGTGAGTAAAACTCCCCTTTTTAAATTTTCTTTTAAAAGTCAGTTCCTCAGTCTCTGGAAGTCCAGATTTCATATCTGAGATTTCCAGAAGGTTTTGGTCCACCAAATCAACTCCAAATGGGAAGGTTTTTTTACAGAAACCTTATTTAAGGTGTTTTGAACAACTTTAATTCTCTGAGTTTCCCCAGATTCTGGTGTTTTGAAGCCCTTAAGTCCATTTCAAAATAAAGTGTCCACTGCCTTTTTCATTCTGGCAGAAATGTTTTTCAACTTCAAAAAATCCTTTGAGTCCCAAAACTCAACCCAAAAATCATACAAAAAATCATAGGATTTGTTCAAAGTCTAATAAAGAATTCCCAGTTTTTACTTTTCTCAGTTTCAATTTATTTTGTCCAAAGTAACACACACACACACACACACACACAAATGGTTTTTAATGTTTGGAAGACTCGTTTTACGAGACATTTTGGGTGAACACTAACGTTCTTCCCAGCGTGTAACGTGACCTCCGAACCCAAATCTCTTATTTCGGGCATTTTTCAAAGTTTTGGCCCTTAAAACAAAAATGGCGTGGCGACTCCGTTTTCCGATTTTATTTGGTTTTCAAAGAAACGAAAAATCGAATTTTTTTCCGCGAAGGGTACACATCGTTACAGTGGGTCACATCCCACCAATGCTCTGCTAGGGAAAAAGTCAACCCCTTACTCTTTGGCAACTTGATAAACCCCCTCAGACAATCGACAAACTCATACAATCCCATGTCAATCACAATCTGTCTCGGACTCATCAACCCTCCTCGGCCCAAAATCGAAAGCTGGTTCCACATGCTAATCACTGCCTCGATCGATCCCCGGGTCTTCAGCTTATTCAGCTGATCCTGTACGAATCGATCACCACCCTGCAATTGAAGAACAAAATGTCAATAAATAGTTGCATTTGTAAAAGCATATACAAGCATCATAGGCATAAAGTCTTGAAGGAATTTCGACAGCATAACGGCATGTGATGAACTCAACCCCACTTTTCTTGCACAAAAGACAAAACTTTTGAGATTTTAGCAATTACAATCACTCTTTAACATTCATTCATTCATAAAGGGACATGTCAATGACAGGAAGTCAACATAAACAAAATTCCGTCCCATTTCATAAAGTTCTCGCACATTTTTCACACAAAATCCTATTTTCACAAAATGGCACGTATGAATAATTCTTTACATTCATCGCATTCGCAAAAACATCATCTCATTGCAAAAATCCCACATGAAAAGGTCCGTCCCGGATTCGGCAAATTCCCGTCACCTCATTTTTCAAAAATTGCAAATCACCAATTCTTGTTTCAAACAAAATGCATATTTAAATTACCCGTATACTCAACAAAGCATGCAAATCATTAATTTCAGATTTCAATGGCAGGAATATGGATTTTCTAATTTTCTAAAAATTAAAATCCTATTTTTAGCACAATGACAGTTCGAACAAAAATTGACAAAAACAAACAAAGAGATTCAAAGTATACCGTGCAAAGATCGGGATCAGTGGACCAGTGTTGCCACATATCGGGGTACGATTCCTCCACCATCGATTGCGAGAGTGAATAATGCCTCCGCATCCTCACGAGCTCCAGCCTCCTTTCTGCGATTGGGCCGCGTCCTTGACCTTGGATGGCTCCTTCCCCTTGCTCCATGACTCACAAATTGAAGAAAAACAAAGGATTTCGAAGCTTTTTGGGCGAAAATGGCGTCCTCTCTCTCTCTCTCTCTCTCGTAAACTGCGAACAGGAGGTGAAAGAGGAAGAAGAAAAGGCTACGGCCTTTTAGGGGCTCTCGCCTCGTCATTCTTGCCCGCGCGGATAGGAATGAGGGGTGAAATCCCTGTTTTGCCCTTTAAAATTTCAGAACTTTGCAAACTGATCCAGGACTTAGCTAAGGATAACCAAAGTTGACCCAAGTTAGTCCCCTTTCAAAAGAACTCTACGACAGTAAAACGTAAGCCCGATTTCTTCGACGAAAGTTAATGGAATCCCGTTTCTTTCCTCGTTTCCATCTACGGCAGTAAAACGTAAGCCCGATTTCTCCGACGAAAGCTAACAGAATCCCGTTTTCTTCCTCGTTTCCATCTACGGCAGTAAAATGTAAGCCCGATTTCTCCGACGAAAGCTAACGAAATCCCGTTTTCTTCCTCGTTTCCATCTACGGCAGTAAAACGTAAGCCCGATTTCTCCGACAAAAGCTAACGGAATCCCGTTTCTTTCCTCGTTTTCATCTACGACAGTAAAACGTAAGCCCGATTTCTCCGACGAAAGCTAACGGAATCCCGTTTCTTTCCTCGTTTCCATCTACGGCAGTAAAACGTAAGCCCGATTTCTCCGACAAAAGCTAACAAAATCTCGTTTTCTTCCTCGTTTCCATCTACGGCAGTAAAACGTAAGCCCAATTTCTCCGACGAAAGCTAATGGAATCCCGTTTCTTTCCTCGTTTCCATCTACGAGAGTAAAACGTAAGCCCGATTTCTCCGATGAAAGCTAACAGAATCCCGTTTCTTTCCTCGTTTCCACCTACGGCAGTAAAACGTAAGCCCGATTTCTCCGACGAAAGCTAACGGAATCCCGTTTCTTTCCTCGTTTTCATCTACGGCAGCAAACATAAGTCCGATACCTTCAAACGAAGTCCACCAAAAGACTGTCTATCCCCACAGAGTCCGGATACGAACTGTCGAAGGAGACCGTTTCAAAACAGTAAATCCTCATTAGGCTGATACCTCCGGATCATCATTCGCTAAGGCTTGAGGCACCTAAACGCTATCACTAAGGCTTGAGGCACCTAAACGCTATCACTTCGATTTGAAACAGCCACACGAAAGAAGACTGTTTCGATACAGCAAATCATCAAAAGAAGACAGTTTTTCGATTCGATTAACAACAATCGTCTTCTGATTCGATAAACCGCAATCACCTCTCGATTCGATAAACCGTAATCGACTTCTGATTCGATAAACCGCAATCACCTCTCGATTCGATAAACCGCAATCACCTTTCAATTCGATAAACCGCAATCGTCTTCTGATTCGATAAACCGCAATCACCTCTCGATTCAATAAACCACACTCGTCTTCTGATTCGATAAACCGCAATCATCTTCTGATTCGAAAAACCGAAATCATCACCAGGTTGACACCCTAAAATAGTCACTCTAGGGTCAACGTCTGAAGATAGTCTAAAGACCCGAACTACGACCGGCTTGATTCCTCTTAAGGATACGTAGGTAGCCTACCATAGGTTCAACCATCAGACCAAAATGGTCATTCCTTTCCCCAGCGGTGTGGATATACAACTCTAGCCATCAGATCAAAACGGTTATTTTCTATCCCCAGCAGAGTTTCTTTCAGTAACCGGCTGCAGAACTCACTCACCAGGTTGACACCCCAAAATAGTCACTCTAGGGTCAATGTCTGAAGATAGTCGAAAGACCCGAACTACGACCGGCTTGATTCCTCTTAAGGATACGTAGGTAGCCTACCATAGGTTCAGCCCTCAGACCAAAATGGTTATCCTCTTCTCCCCAGCGGGGATTGGGACCTCACTTTTATCGACGACCCCACTTCCTTCGGAAGTACCGTCGCCGAGGGGCTACTGTAAGTGTCCCAATCTGAACCACCAATACTCCTTTAGCCCAATTTAACGGTTTTCACATCGAATAAATATTTAAGGGAATTTTGGTCACTTTCCGAGGATTTTTAAGCAAGGAAGGACCTTAAGGGAACAACAAATGTGGATTGGATCTCGCTGGAAGGAGTGGCCTCCAAGAAAATTGACCAGTTGCAAACAGCCAAAACTGCTTTTCTGAAGAGTCAGGCACGCCTTCACTCCCATCCGCACAGACAGAATGGAGGACCTCATCCCTATCCGTGCGGACAGGATGGAACCCTAATCCAGCCTATAAATAGAACCCTTCTCTCTCAGTTTAAGGAATCCCTTTTGAACCCTACTATTACATTATCGAATTACTCCAGAAAACAACCTAAACACAACTCCAAACACTCATCCCAAACACTAAACCTAAACACAAAATCCTTGATAATCTTCAAGCCCTAAACACAAACCAAAGAAGATAGGGTACAACCATTGGTAAACCCTCCTTCTCCTTACCTTAACCTCTCATCCTTAAGCATTCATCTCATGTTTAGCATTGTTATCACACTTTGTTTATTATAAATCTTGCTTAACTACTTATTAAATCTTGTTTATCTTGTTAAGCTTACTCCCTCTTTGTCATTAGATCTAGGAAGGTCTCCATGGAGTTCATCTCCATGAATGATCTTCCCCAAAGATCTAAATCTTTACATTTATGTTAATCTTTATGTCTCCATTTCTTACTAGCATTTGTATCATTTGACCTAAGCATGGTCATCTTGGAGCTTAATCCCCATAGTGATCATCTTAGTGGTCTACATCTTATTTTCTTGTGATGATACTTTATTAAAGCCTAAGATCTCCACCTTGGAACAATTTTCATGGATGAAGATCATTAAGGTTCCTAGGTTACAAAAATGTGTAGTTGATACATTGAGTTTAAGATCTTAAGGATGGCCATCTTAATGACCACCTTAAAGATCTACTCTAAAGTTGATACACCTTTAACCTAAATTTCATTTTCATGCATTAATCTTTATCTTAAACACTTTCTATTTATATGTCAAACCCCCCATTCCAAGCAAATGAAATGCTCCTAAGTCCTAATGTACCCTCATGATGGCTTGATCTAGTAGATCACTATTAATCATGTTTAGTGATCACTAATCAAAGCCTAAGGAAAGTGGGGACAAGCATGAATGCAAAATTAAAAAATTCTTTTATTTGACATTTTCTGTTGCAACTCCAGTTCTGATTCTGTAAATCCAGTTAACTTTCTGAAAATTACAGAATCAGACTGGAAAGCTGCAAAAAGGAAAAATCACTGCCTTATCCGCGCGAATAAGATTGAGCCTCATCTCAATCCGCGCGGACAGAAATGTCACTGGCAGATAGTTTTTGTTTCCAGTTCCTTTTCACTCACAGAAGCACACTGTTTTGATTAATCCCAGTCCAGTCAAACTGTTTATTCTCAAAAAATCCTTTGTTTGGTCAAACCCCTTTTGCAAAACACACACACGTACAAATGGTTTCAAGTTTGGAAGACTCGTCTACGAGGCATTCCGGGTGAACTTGCTAATCGTTCTTCCCGGAGTGTAATGTGACCTCCGAACCCTTTTTCTCTTTTACGGGATTTTTTCAAAGTTTTGGCCCTAAACTAAAATGGCGTGGCGACTCCGTTTGAACACTAAAGTTCGCTAGATTGACCCGAGTTCATTAGTCACTTGGAAACATCCAAGTCGGCGGGCGCCAAATCGGATCCGGGGATAATCACACAAGGTTGTCTCCATATAATTTAGAATATCAAATGATGCTCGGCGATTGGCATAGAGCCGAACTACTACTTCAAGATAAAAGAAGTAGTTCCAAGGAGGAGGAGGCCTTTGATGAAGATACATCGGGGAGCGAAGCCGAATGAACTACGCCGCTCTTTAGACTTTAGATTAGGTTAATTGTAATTTTATAGATTAGACTTTAGATTAGGTTTATTTTTATTTAATTGTAATAGTTAGGTTGAGGTAAAGGCTCCTAAATGTCCCCCCTTATTTATAAAATAGTAAGGTTGGTTGTCCTCTTTTTTTTTAATTTTATTTTAATTAATAAAATTTAAGGGTACCGTCCCATTTTTTTTATATACTTTCGTTTATTTTTAAAAAAATTAAGTTTTATTTCTTTCAAAGTTCATAACTTTTTTTATATAACTTTTTGCAAAAAATGTATGTTTATAGTAAACAAAAGTCTAAAATAGATTTATTTATCCAAAAAAAATTAAAAAAAAAAATTAACTTTTTTATAAAACTTAACAGAAACTGTTAAAAATTTAACTGTTTTTTGAAAAAACTGTTAAAAATTTAACACTTTAAAAGTTAGGGCTAGACTTGGGTGACCGCACAAATCATTCGGCCCTCTTGGGCGGCCGCCGTAAAAATTTTATTATTATTATTTTTTTTTGAAATTGACGGTTCCAAACCGGAATCGAAACCGGTATGGCCGGTCCGAACCGGGAACCGAAAACGTGAATAATCGAGCCGGTTTCGGTTCAAGGGGTGGTGGGCTGGTGAACCGCCGGTTCAGAATCGAAACTGCCGATCTGAACCGGCTGGGCAACTCTAACTTCAAGTAGAGTTATATTAACCATTAATTCAAAAAGTGGATAAATGAGGCAAAATCTCGGCCCTCTGCAACAGGCTTAAAGAAATTCTCGCAAAGAACAGCCCAGAGAGAGAGAGAGAGAGAGAGAGAGAGAGAGAGAGAGAGAGAAAAGGGAGTGTTTGTTCAAACGGAATGAAGTTAGCCGCCCTGAAAAGATTTCTGGCCTCGATTAGGCCACAGACATAATTCAAGTAGTTTGTCAGAGAGTGTACGTATTGTTAGAAATAGAACACGGCATATCACAAAAGAGAGAGAATGGAGAATATGAATTTCCTTTTTATATCATTCCATAGAAAGAATACATATATATACACTACTCAGATACACTAAAACATGGAATAAGAACAGCCACTATCTATACATGAACCTAAAATATGAATAGGAAGAGGACTGTACAAATGCTGATCAAATACTCAGCACAACACACAACACTCGGCTAATACCCCCCCTCAAGCGAGACGGCCGAAGGGGAGACGAAGCTTGACAGAAAGGTTGTGAAACCGAGGTTTTGGTAAGCCATTGGTAAAAATATCAGCGAGTTGATCATCGGTTGACACATAGTGCAGCTGCAAGAACCCTTTAGTGACTAATTCTCGCACAAAGTGATAATCAATCTCAATATGGCGAGTACGGGCGTGAAATACTGGATTACGAGCCATATGAATAGCTGAAATGTTATCACAAAACAACGTCGGAGGAGAGAAAGGAAGACGAAGTTCTCGAAATAGATATGAAAACCATCGCAACTCAGCTGTAGTTGTAGCAATGGCACGATACTCGGCTTCACTACTTGACCGAGAAACCGTAGGTTGTTTCTTTGCTGTCCAAGAAACCAGGTTTGGACCAACATAGACACAAGAACCAGTGGTAGAGCGTCTGTCATCGGGGTCACCAGCCCAATCAGCATCAAAGTACGCAAGGAGTGAAACATCGGGAGAGCGATGAAAAGGTAGACCGAGAGTGAGGGTACCTTTGACAAAGCGAAGAATCCGTTTAGCAGCAATGAGATGAGTGGATCGAGGCTGGTGCATAAACTGACAAACCTGGTTAACAGAAAATGCTATATCTGGCCGAGTAAGAGTCAAATACTGTAGGCCGCCGACTAGACTACGGTACGTAGTGGGATCGGATAACAAGTCTCCCTCGAGAGCTGACAATCGAGAATGAGGGATAGATGGAGTAGAAGCTGGTTTACAATCGGACATGTTGAATCGATCAAGAAGGTCAAGAGCATAGCGTGTCTGACATAACCGAAGTGTTGACTTGTCACGTGTGGCCTCGAGTCCCAAGAAGTAGCTAAGATCACCCAAACGACGATCACAAACGTCCCACAAATAGCATCAATAATAGAGGAAACCTCGTATGAAGAAGACCCAGTGACAATGATATCATCAACGTACACAAGTATAATTGTGGTAGAGTCGAAGAATGTCTCGACAAACAATGAGGAGTCCGAGCGAATCGTTGAAGAACTGATGATTAAGTAAAAACTCATGAAGACGTTGGAACCATGCCCTAGGGGATTGTTTCAAACCGTAAAGAGCTTTATGTAATCTACAAACCGCATCAGGATTAGAGGAGTCGACAAAACCAGGAGGTTGCTTCATATACACCTCTTCGTGAATGACACCGTTAAGAAACGCATTTCGGACATCCAATTGCTTGATATCCCAAGAACGAGAATGAGCAACAGATAACACCGTGCGAATAGTGGAAGGCTTAACGACAGGACTAAAAGTCTCATCATAATCTAGTCCTGCCTGTTGAGTGTAGCCTTGAGCAACCAAGCGGGCTTTGTGTCGACCAATAGAACCATCTGCATTACGTTTAACCTTAAAGATCCAACGACAGCCAATTACATTCATCTGGGTTTGATGAGGAACCAGAGACCATGTATGGTTTTTATGCAAAGCTGAGAGTTCTTCTTGCATGGCCGCAGTCCAATGAGGGAATTTGGAGGCCTGTTTGAAGGTGCGCGGTTCATAAGACAATGGATCATTCTGAATTGCTGTCATAGCAGTTGGAAGAGTGTGTGGAGATGTGGCAACATATAGCTCAGAAAGATTTTTATATCGTAGAGGTGGAGGGGAAGAAGTTACTGAGTCAAAACCTGGAGGTGACTGAGTAGTAACTGGAGAGACAGAAGGAGTCTCTGTGGGTATTGTGGAACTGGGAGGAGTATTGACACCATTTGAGAAGTATCGGGAGTGGGCCGATCCACTCGAGAGTTGAAACGAACCGGGCCGTGTGAGAACTTTGGCCGAGCAAAGCGGTCCAGAAAAGGAGGACAGATTGATGCCATTTGAGAAGTATCGGGAGTGGGCTGGTCCAAATTTGAGAGTTGAAACGAAACTGGGCTGTGCGGGAAATTGGGCCGAGCAGACAGTCCAGAGAAGGAGGATGGGCTACTGGTGTGGTCATGCCGAGTATCTGATGATGATCCAGTCGGCTGAGCTACAGGAGCAGGTGGGCCAGAGTGAAGAGGTGATCCAATGGAAGAAATAGCAGGCCCGGATAGTGATCCAATAGTGCTGTCCAGATGAACATATGGCCCAAATGTCGCATGATTGTCACCTGTCAATAGTTTATTTGTGCTGCTATCTTGCCAAGGAAAATGAGATTCATCAAAAATAACATGTCGAGATAAATAGACTTTGCCATTAGTTAAGTCTAAGCAACGGTATCCTTTATGACAATTATCATAGCCAAGAAAAATACAGTGAGTTGATTTTGGCATTAGTTTATGGGCATTAGTAGGGACACGATGAGGAAAACACGAACACCCAAAGACTTTAAGATGACGATAGTCAGGATGACATTTCCACAATTTATGATAAGGAGAGATGAATTTGTGTTGCCGCATGGGAAGCCTATTTATGAGATGAACAGCAGTGTTAAAAGCTTCAAGCCAAAATTTGTAGGGAACTTTGGCTTTAGCCATAAGAGATAAGCCTGTTTCAACGATATGACGGTGTTTTCGCTCGACTGTACCATTTTGTTGGGGAGTGTAAGGGCAGGTTATTTGATGTTTAATACCCTCTTTTTGGAGAAAAGAAATGAAGGTATGACTAGTAAATTCACCCCCCCATCAGTTTGAACTGTTTTGACCGTATGAATAGCAGAGATACGACGAGACAATTGCTTTTCAATTTGAGTTTTAAAAGAAGCAAACACAGATGTAACATCAGATTTATGAGTCATAGGAAATAACCACACAAATCTAGAGAAATCATCCACAATGGATAAATAAAAGCGAAATCCATTCAAAGAAAGAACTGGAGCAGGGCCCCAAACATCTAAATGTAGCATATCTAAAGGATTAACTGCATTAAATGTTCTAGGGGAGAAGGGTAATTTGCTAGATTTCCCTAACGGACACGAATGACAAAAATGTTGTTCATTTATTTTATGACTCAAAGGTAAACTAAACTGACGACACAAAAACTTTAAAAACCGGAGTTGACGGATGGCCCAAGCGGGCATGCCAAATATCCCGACTTGAACGTTCACCAAGTAAAGCAATGGGATTATTCGCGATCGTGAATTGAAAGAAAGCTTGTAGAGTCCGCCAAAATTACTGCCAGTAATGATAGTCTCCCTCGTGCGATTGTCCTTAACACGAAAACCACACGAGTCAAGTTCAAAGAAGCAATTATTATCCTTAGAAAATTGTCGAATGGATAGTAAAGGTCTATGAATATGTGGAACGTATAAGACATTATGAAGATTAAAGGAACGATTATTGACGTAAATGTAAGAATTACCAATGCCACAAATCTTTAACTTATGACCATTACCAACAGTAACTGTATTAGTACCTGAGTATGGATAATAGCCAGAAAAGGAGGACGGATCCGACGTCATATGATGTGTAGCCCCGCTATCAAGTACATGAGAATCTGAGTGTGTCATATAAGCAGCAGTAGAGATCGTCGGACAGTCCCTAGCACCATGACCCACTTCGAGAACACCATTGACATGTAACCGGGGAGTAGGCAGAATACCATTACCATTATTTCGTGGAGGACCACCACGACTGTGGTTATATGAAGCCCCACGACCCCAATTTGAGCCTTGCCCTCTCGCCATAGCCACCTTGATTATTTCCATTACTACGATTTCCTTGGCGATTACCATTCCCGTTCTCGGCCACCCCGATTGGAACCACCACGATTGCCGCTCCGCCACGATGAGAACCACCACCACTACCGGAACCCGCAAAGTTAGCTTCAGGAAGAGATGCGGAGGAGGAAGTCGCCGCAATCGTGCCGCCGATTGGGTTACCGGCACGGCAAATTTTGCAAGAAGCATCTCTTCTTTAAGTAACAAATCTGTCAAAATGTCAAGGGTAAGGGGATTCCTTGCGTGAATAGCCGCCGCCGAGGTGAGGAATTCCTTATATTCTTGACCTAAGCCTCCACAAATACGTTGAATCACCACCGAATCATCCACCGGGTCACCAATGGCTGTTAGGGCATCGGAAATTTGAGATGCACGGAGCAGATAATCGAAATTGAAGTGTCGGTAGCTTTCTTTAGATCGTGCAATTTCTCCTTAAGAGTCTCGATTTGGAGTGCAGAGGTTGCCCCAAATCGTTTAGCCAATTCCGCCTGGCACTGCGGAGCGGTCACGCTGGAGTTAAGATATGGTTGAACGGTGGGAGTAACAGCCTTTAATCCAACCACAAACAAGGTCTGTGGTCAAGTCGATCAAGTGGTGTGATCTGGGTTGGTTTTGCCGTCGGCAAGGTGAGTGGCTGGTGGTGTGGGTTCAATCACAAAGAGAAGTTTGTGAGTTCGAAGGAGGGTTTTGAACAAGGTACTCCAATTGACATAGTTTTCTTTGGTTAAATAGGTTTGACCCATGATTGCCGTTGGGTTGTAAAAGACTGGAAGGGAATTGTAAGAAGAGACGATCTGATTTTGGCCGGAAACACCCGAACCACCGCCGGGAGTCATATCAGTATCACCAGACATGACGAAACAGAGGGAAAAGGTGAAAGAAAGAAAGAGATTAAGGTATGTCTTCTGGATCTTAGAGATTAGACTGATACCATGTTAGAAATAGAACACGGCATATCACAAAAGAGAGAGAATGGAGAATATGAATTTCCTTTTTATATCATTCCATAGAAAGAATACATATATATACACTACTCAGATACACTAAAACATGGAATAAGAACAGCCACTATCTATACATGAACCTAAAATATGAATAGGAAGAGGACTGTACAAATGCTGATCAAATACTCAGCACAACACACAACACTCGGCTAATACGTATTCCCTCTCCCCAGTTCCAAAATATGAGTGTCATTTTTGGCTCATGGTCCTAAATAAACCAAAAGCCACAATTTGTATACACTGCTCAATACATTCACCTACATGCCAAAACTCACCATTATAAACATAGTGTATACACCAATTCCATATCTGATAAAGACACGATAAAACACGAAAAATCTTAAAATAAATCCCTCTTAGGTGGACTTCCTCTTCTTGGGAATTCTCTGCAGTTTCTTCCATTTAAGGTAGATTTGGTATGGCAATCCGGAGAAGACCATCACAACATAAAACGCAACAGCTTCATAATCGCTTGCAAACAAGATCGCCGCATTTTAAATACTGCCGCCACAAATGCATTCCATGCATTATATCCCAAGTGCTTGTTTTTGGATACCTGAGAACAAGTTGCACTTTAGAACAACGTAGATGCAATTATCAGAGGAATGAAGTACTAGAGGAATGAAGTACTGAGATTGCAGCGACCAAAAAGAGGCTTCTTCTATGAAAGAAATCAGAACTAGGACTGGTGTGAGCAGCCAGAATCCACGACCCACATATTGAGGGTCCATGTTTGCATGTCAAGCATCATGATTTATTATACCCGAGGTGAGTCTCACTCAGATATAATTTGCTATTCAGGGCTGTTAAACGAAATGAGACGGCTCAAGCTCGACTCGTGCTCGGTTCGTAAAAGTTTGAGTTCGAGTGGGCTCGAGGTGAACTCAAGCTCGAGCTCGAACCGACTTTTTAAGATCGTTTTGTTATCGAGTTTGACTCGTTTGTTCGACGAGCTTTGATCGAGATCGACTCGTTTGAGCTCGGCTCATATTTAGATTATTAAAAGCTCGAATGATTTTTGTTCGAGAATAACTTGAGCTTGAGTTCGCCTCAATAAGCTCGTTACACGTAAATTTATTGTTCGAACTTGGCTAAAACTCGACTCGTACTCGGCTCGTTAAGCTCAAATCATTATTATTTTTGTAATAAATACACATATAATATACCTATGATATACTGTATGCATGTACAAAATAATATATTTATTTTTCAACTTGGCTCGAACTCGACTCGTATTCGGCTCGTTAAAACTCGAGTTCGTAGCTCGCAAACAACTCGCGAGCAGCTCGAAACTTGACTCGAGACAAGCTCGAACGATCAAACTAGATTTAAGCTCGATAATTTTTAAACGAGCTCGAGCTCGAAACTTAAGCTCAACTCGGCTCATTTACAGCTCTAGTGCTACTCTCTCAGTTTCACCTAAAGGTTCAAAATTTCCCGAAAGGTTATCCCATCTCTAAAGATACAAAATCTCAAAATGAAAATTTTTTATTATTTTTTTATTTGTGGACCCCAAATATTATACTAACAACATTTATCTACTAAATATTTTATATCACTTTCTTACTTACCTCACTTTTTATATTAACAACCGTTCTAACACTTACACTTTTCTTAATTTTTAAACTTTAAGCTAGAAATCCGAGCCTCCGAGGGAGTATATATTAATCATTAAACAAGAAAGATATAGCACCATCATAAAAAGAAAGATGTGGCACCATCACATTAGCTGCAACTCAATAAGTAAGGCTCGCTCAGTTTCTCATCAATTAAATAAATGGAAATATGTTCTTAAAACGGTCATTGAGGTTTATTATATGACAAAATTTGGGGAAAAATGCGTTTTTTCGTCGCTTATGAAGAAACGGAGCAACGTTTGTCGCGCGACATACTTAGCCACAACAACTGGACATCCTTTCCAAAGCTTCTGGATATCCAAAACATTGAATATGGATATCCAGAAGCTTTGGAAAGGATATCCAGAAATCAAATATTTTTTCTGGCTATCCTTTTCAAAGCTTCTGGATATCCAGAAGTTTTGGAAAGGATATCCAGAAAAAATATTTGGTTTCTGGATATCCTTTTCAAAGCTTCTGGATATCCATATTCAATGTTCTGGATATCCAGAAGCTGATGAAAGTGATATCCAGAAACAGGCTAAGTATGTCGCGCGACAAACCTTGCCCCGTTTCTCCAGACGCGACGGAGAAACGCGTTTCTCCCCAGACCGACTCTTATTATATTTTAATTTCATTTAGGCTCAAATTAACTTTAAAACATAAAATGTAGACTTTTAGCTCGGGGTGTTCACGATCCATCCAGATTGATCAAAATTTTTCAAAATTTTAGAAAACTAGGACCGAACCAATAATTCGGTTATGTAAAAATTTAAGATCAGAATCAGACCATTACATTATAGGACTGGTCCCATTGATCCGGTTCTAATGGTACGGTTCCGATCCAATTCCGTCGGTTATATAAATTACAATTTACTATAATTTTTTACAATAATAAATATTCAATTGAATATTATCACTAATTAAATAAACAAAAATAAAATAAAAAATAGTCACAAATATTTAATATTCGAACCACAAAATAGACACCATTAAACATTAATTGTTCACCTTCAAACTTAACCATATCATAGAAAAAAAATTAAAACTAAAAGCTACAGATTACACCATCAATTTGACTGTGCCACCTTAAAGTTTCAACTTTGCAAGACAATTGTTTGCAGCATAAACAAAAAAAAATATATATATAAATCAATGTAAAACTAACAAAAAACAAAGGTCGTATTTTCTGGAATTTTAAAAGCAAAAACTAAGAGATGCATAAATTCTTTTCTGCTGCAGCTACGCCGTGGATGAGAGATAGATGGTGGTGCCGTGGTGGGACTGGTGCGTCGAACTCAGGGCGCCATGTAGCCTTGAAAAATAATATATATATATATATATATATATATATATATATATATATATATATATATATATATATATATATATATATATATATATATATATATATATATATATATATATATATATTATATATATATTATTGATGACGCCAAAATGTCGATTCAGCCCAAATCCAAGCGATTGGTTGTACTCCGGCGATAGAAAATAAGAGAAAACACGTAAACTAAGCCGGGGCGAGTCAGGCGAAGGCCCTCCGGCGTGAGAGTAAGTTTACGATTTGTAGAGAGAGAAACTAAATTGACAGAGTTTCGGAATATCAAAAATAACGTACCAAATAATGTGATATATGGCTTGTATTTATAATCATGGATTAATAGAATCCATATAACGACCCTAACCCTAGGCACTATTTTAGCATTCCTTTATATGCATTTTATGATATTTGTTGACTTTATTTGCTTATATTATGTCTTTGACTTTTATGAAGAGTTAAGATCGTTATGAATTAACTTTAAAGCTTTATGATTTAATTGGAAATATAAAATAAAGTAGTATGGTGAAGTTATAATAAAATAAATAAATAAAATGTTATGAGTGGTTGGGGTGTCTTTGTGTAAAGGAGAGAAGTTGAGGTGATAGTTGTACTACCTTAGATCTTGGGGGACTTAATTGGAGATAGTGGAAAGATCTCATTTAATTTAGTCAAGGGAGGCCATGCCTCTAACTTTTTCATCATTCTCTACCTTAACCTCCCCATTCCCTCAATCATCTTCTTCAACCTCCTCAAAATTCTCCATGGAAAGCCTTTTCTAAATCCTTCCTTCTAAAAATCATAATAAATCCAATTTCTTCTCATTTTACGATCCGTTGGCATACTCTTGTTCGGGGCGACGAGGGGAGTGCATCAAGCTAGAAAAATCGTTATTTCATCTCGAGGTGTTAAGGTGAGTTGTTATGACTTCCCTTCAAACTTGTTCATAAAATGTTTAAATGTTGATATTGTGTGTTATACTTGTTGTTTGATGATTTGGAACACTTTCTTGGAGTTGAGAAATGGGTTAATGACATAAATATAGTGTTGTTGTTCATGGAAGATGATAAAGAGTAAGAGAGTATGATTTAAGTTGAATTAAGGATGTTCAACTTGGAATGTAGAGGTGTGATGGGTAAAATAATCAAGTTGTAAGTAATCTAGGTTATCTTACTTGGATTAAAATAGTTTGGTATCATTTTGGAAATGTTTGGGACTGATTTTTGGTTACATTAAAGCAGAGTATGTTGGTGTTTGGTACTTGGTAATGGTTGCTGATGTTTGTTCAGCTATGTTCTGAATTATGGGTTCAGGGCACGAGTCGTGCCCTGTGGCACGAGTCGTGCCTGAGGGAGGGATGAGTCGTGCGACTTGGTAAGCTGAAGCGTGCCCTATTTGGGACGACTGTATCTGGAGGTGGTCAAATGGGCACGAGTCGTGCCCTGGGGTACGAGTCGTGCCCTGGCCTGGTGACTCTTAACCATTTTGAAAGTTGTCTAAACCTAATCTAACTAGGATATAAATGAACCCTCTTTAACATAGATTAAAGTAGAATACTTTAGCTATACAATGATGTCTTACTTGGTGAAAATGGATTAGTGGAAGTAGTTTAAATATTGCTCGAAAAATGCTTGGCAGCCTTGTTTGGCAACTTCACCAAAGTGACTACAACTTGGTAAATTGATCATGGACCCTTTTTGGGATAATGTATTGTTACACATTGATCATGTATGACTGGTTTATGACGCATTGTAGCCTTACTTGAGTTCATATCCATGGTTGTGATATAAATGGTGTATAGAATGTATATTACACTATGATATTGATTTGTACATGAGTATGATTTACCATGTAGTTATATTTCTTATTCCTTGGGTGGATTTTATTTCAAGTAACTATCATATGCTTGAACTTATGTTAATCAACTGATGTTAGGGGTATAGCGGAATACGATCAATTACGGAAAGTGCGACCTAATGTGATCGGATTACGTTATACCTGTGACTGTCCCCTTCTGTGGCCACAGACTGGGGTTATAGCATATGTATTGAGCCAAAATCCTTACAGAGTTGCTAGTATCTTATATGGTTCCCTGAAAAATGGGTCTTATAAGAGTGAATAATGCTTAAGCAGTTCACAGATGAGTGGAGTTTTATCTCCCGATGTTGTACGACTTATTGGTCAGACGGAAAAAGGTAAACCAAGGTAATGTAATGTGTTACGGCTTTTCCAATGTGTTATATGTGTTGTGAATATGGCCCTCCACACCCAAGCAAACCTACAAGAATAATAATCGCACACAAACCAAGCACAAGAAATTAAAGAAAAACAGAAAAGAACACAAGAAATTGTCAACCCAGTTCACCAAATTGATTGGCTACGTCTGGGGGCACTACCAAGCCAGGATCTTGCACTATGTATGTAAAATATGTGTTACAATGAGTTGGGGGGGCGGAATACTACTTAAATATATACTAGGGCATCAAACCAAGTCCTAGATTACAAAGGAATCCCGAAAATACGCCAGAATCAGAGTCCAGATTTACTTCTCCCGACACATGGGCGGTCGCCCAAGGTCCCATGGGCGGTCGCCCAAGCCAAGTTTTCCGGATCAATGTTTACGTACAGGCGAGCGGTCGCCCTCCCCTAGGTGTGCGGTCGCCCACAGCAAGGATCAACAAATGACGTACCTACTGCCTTCATGGGCGGTCGCCCAACACAGCCTGGGCGGTCGCTCACCACGACAGAAACTTCAGACGAATTTCACCCCTTTTGCTCGTAACCTTTCCCGGTTGGTTCTCTATCCCAACAATCTCCCACCTAGAGATCAACCATACAAATAAGCCCCGTATCCGTCTTCAACTCATCCTTGGTGTCCTCCTAGTGCTCACCTCGATCATGGTAGTGCCATTCTCCTCCCTCATTCTTCAAGCCCAATTGAAGCTTTGCACAGCTTCAACTTTTCAAGGTTCACAACCTTCGTCAACATGTCAGCTGGATTCTCCGATCCCAATATCTTCTCAAGCCACAAAGTCTTCTTCTCCAAGAGATGTCTAATGTAGTGAAACCTTAGTTCAATATGCTTTGTCCTCGAATGAAACGCCGGATTCTTTGCCAAGTGAATTGCACTCGGCCCATCCTTTGTAGAGAATATTACCACTTCGCGTCTTCCCAAGTTCACCCAAGAAGTTACGCAGCCAAACCATCTCTTTACTTGCTTCATCACTGCCACATATTACGCCTGCGATCGGCGAGCCACGATCTTTTGTAACTTAGAAGCCCAGGAGATTGCTGTACCACCCAATGTAAACACGTAACCCGTAGTACTTCTCCTCTTATCAAGATCACTTGATGCCAAGTCCGCATCAACATAACCCGCTAACACCACTTCCTTGCTCGAAAAACATAGAGCCTTACCAGCAGTACCCTTCAAATAACGTAGGATCCACTTAACCGCTTCCCAATGTTGCTTTCTGGATTGCCCATGAACCGGTGACTACTCCCACCGCATGTGCAATGTCCGGCCTTGTACACACCATTGCATACATGAGACTCCCCACGAGTGAAGCATATGGAGTTCTCTCCATCTTGTCACGCTCTTCCTTGTTCCTAGGCGAGTCTCTCTCGGATAGCTTGAAGTGCAAACCCAATGGCGTCCTGTTGGCTTCGCCTCTTCCATACAAAACCTTGCTAAGACCTTCTCAACATATTCGATTGTGAAAGAACCAACTTGCACGACTCCTATTCCGATCAATCCGCATGCCCAAGATTTTCCTTGCCTCTCCCAAATCCTTCATCTCGAACCGTTCGACACCCGAGTCTTCAACTTTGTTTACCTCTCTCTTGCTAGAGCCCGCTATCAACATGTCGTCCACATATAACGACAAGATAATATACCCATTGTCCGTGTTCTTGAAGTAGCAACAATGATCCGCCTCACATTCGATAAAATCAATGTCGTGCATGAATCCGTCAAATTTCTGTACCCTTTGCCTAGGAGCTTGTTTAAGGCCATACAAGCTCTTAGTCAATCTGCAAACTAGCTCCTCGCTACCCTTAGACAAAAAACCCTCTTTGTACCATGTAGATCTCTTCCTCCAAGTCCCCATGAAGAAAGGCCGTCTTCACATCCATCTGTTCAAGCGGCAAGTTGTCCGCCACTACTATCCCCGAACCATTCGATAGTGGTCATCTTCACAACCGGAGTGAATACTTCGGTGTAGTCAATACCGTACTTCTGCCGAAACCCTTTTACAACCGAGTCTTGCCTTGTAACGCTTGCTACCGTCTGCTTCCTCCTTGATCCCGAAAACCCATTTGTTATGCGGTGCCTTCTTCCCCTTAGGTAGTTCAGTCAACTCCCAAGTTTTGTTTGCCTTCAATGAGACCATCTCATCATTCATCGCAGCTTTCCACTTATCACAAAGCACACTACGAACCGCCTCCGCATAACATTCCGGTTCCCCATTATCATCAACAACAAATAATAATTCGAAGGAGTATACTGTCGGGTGATCCACGCAATCCGCCGGATCTACGCGGCGGAATTTCCGGTTCGAGTACGTGGTTCATCTTCGGTGACCTCCCCGACCATGGTCAACATGAACCTGCCCCGCTCCCACCCGAGTCCGGGAATATCCACCTCTACAACCTCCGGTTCCGAACTAGTACCATCAGATGCCCCCTTTCTATCCTTGTACAAAACCTGTTCATTCAATACCACATCTCGACTACGAATAACCTTATGGTTTTGATCATCCCAAAATTTATACCCGAAGTCATCCCCGCCATACCCAATAAATGTACACTTAATGATTTAGCATCTAATTTAGTTCTCTCGGCGAGAATCAACATGAACATAAGAAACGCGACCAAATATGCGAAGAAAGGACAGATTTACACCTTGCCACTCCAAGCTTCCTCTGGAATTCCATTCACCAATGGAACCGATGGTCCCCGATTGATCAAGAAAGGCTGCAGTGTCAAGCGCATATGCCCAGAACGTCTTCGGAAGTCCACACTTCAATCTCATACTTCTAGCCCGCTCATTCAATGTTACGTTCATCCTTTACGCTACCCCCGTTGAGTTGTGGAGTCTTCTTTGGAGTCTTCTCCATACGAATACCATTCGCGGCACAATATTCCCTAAACTCCCCGAGCTCATACTCCCCACCATTGTCGGATCTCAAGCACTTAAGCTTAAGTCCCGTTTGATTCTCCACCAAAGCCTTCCACTTCTTGAACACCTCGAAAGCCTCATCTTTCCCCTTCAAGAAATAGACCCAGACCTTCCTTGTAGAATCATCAATAAAAGTCATGTAATATGACGCACCACCTAGAGACGTTACCGAAGATGGCCCCCACAAATCCGTGTGAACCAATTCCAACTTTGCTTCCCTCAATCCCCTACCTGTCCTTGAGAAATTATTCCTCCCTTGTTTGCCAAACATACAATCTTCGCAGATCCCCACGTTGACTGTCTTGAGCCCGGTAGTAGACCCTTGGAACAAAGTACCTTCATCCTGTCTCGCTCATGTGACCCAATCGACGGTGCCACAAATCGGTATCACCCTTAGGTGCGCCACCGCAATACTATCCTTGGTGTTGTTCGCCAAATACAAAGTACCCTCCTTATTACCCCGAGCGATCTCACAATCCTCCTTGGTAATAACCCAGTTCTAACGGCCGAAAGTCACCTTGTAACCCTCTTCGTCCAGCGCTTGGCCCGAAAGTAGGTTCTTTTTCAAACCCGGAATGTGTCCGACCCCGTTCGAGATGTAGAACCTTCCCGTCCGATGCTCCTATCTCGACATCCCCTTCCCCTTGATTTCCAAAGGCTCGCCATCGCCTAGATAGACCTTCCGAAATCACCGGAAGTGTAATTATCCATCTCTTTCCTTATGCCCGCAAGAGTGGAATGATGCCCCGAATCCGGCACCCATGATTCTAGTGCACTACTAACACTCGTAACCGAGTACATCGTCACCTTCGATCGCCACATTCGCACGATTGCCCTTACGATTTGGACAATCCCTCTTAAAGTGTCCCAACTCCTTACAATAATAGCACTTGAACAGTATCCCTTCGCAACCTTCGGTTTGTCCTTGGTCTCATCGCCTTTGCCACTTTCCACTCACCGCGTTCTCCCTTGATTCGGTCCTCCCTTGTTTGCTAGTACCCGGCTTCCCCCTACTGGTAGTAGCTAAAGCCGCTCCCGAAGTACTTGATGTCCCCAACTTCTTCATGCGATTTTCCTCACCTAAAAGAAAGTCTTTAACATCATCATATTTCAATTTTTTCTTACCTTTGAAGCGTTGATTGCAGCCACCGTTCCGCTCCAACTTGCCGGTAAAGAAGCTAGCAACAAGCATGCATGAACCTCATCATCGAACTTGATCTCCACCGCTGTCAATGAATCTATGACATCCATAAATTCATCGATGTGCTTAGCCAAGGATCCTCCCTCTTGCATCTTGAGACTACCCATCTTACGTATCAAATCAACCTTATTTGCGGCGAGACGGAGTTTCAAATCTCTCGGTAAGATAATCCAATAGCTCCTTGGTGGTTGTCGCCTTCTGGTAGTCTTCGCGATCCACTTTGACAAAGTAGATCTAACCACCCCTAAAGCCTTCCGATCCATGAGTTCCCATTCTTCACGATCTTCATCTTCCGGTTTGACACCCTTCGAGGCTTGTAGAGATCCTTGTTGTACAAGAGTTCCTCGATCTGCATCCTCCAATATCCGTAGTCAGACCCATCGAATTTCTCCACCGCCTGTTTGTCCTTGCCCATTCTTGATTGCTTGAAACAACTCCCTTGATCCTAAACCAAGAGCTCTGATACCAGTTGTTGTGAATATGGCCCTCCACACCCAAGCAAACCTACAAGAATAATAATCGCACACAAACCAAGCACAAGAAATTAAAGAAAAACAGAAAAGAACACAAGAAATTGTTAACCCAGTTCACCAAATTGATTGGCTACGTCTGGGGGCACTACCAAGCCAGGATCTTGCACTATGTATGTAAAATATGTGTTACAATGAGTTGGGGGGGGCGGAATACTACTTAAATATATACTAGGGCATCAAACCAAGTCCTAGATTACAAAGGAATCCCGAAAATACGCTGCGTAATCAGAGTCCAGATTTACTTCTCCCGACACATGGGCGGTCGCCCAAGGTCCCATGGGCGGTCGCCCAAGCCAAGTTTTCCCCGGATCAATGTTTCTGTACAACTGAGCGGTCGCCCTCCCCTAGGTGTGCGGTCGCCCACAGCAAGGATCAACAAATGACGTACCTACTGCCTTCATGGGCGGTCGCCCAACACAGCCTAGGCGGTCGCTCACCACGACAGAAACTTCAGACGAATTTCACCCCTTTTGCTCGTAACCTTTCCCGGTTGGTTCTCTATCCCAACAATATGCACCTTGTTATGTGTTGCATCTTACTTGGCATATTGCTGCATTCATAATAGCTTGCTGAGATTTATTCTCACCCCTCTCCCTTTAATATTTTTAGATCCCGAGACAGACGTTCCGGCCAAGTAATGACGGAAAGGAGTTTGGAAGTGGTATTTTGGGATTGTCGGGGTATGTATAGGTTGGCGTAGAAAGATGTATTTTGATATAATTCCTTTACGGGGTTTGTGTATATACAAAACTTAGTTTCTACGTTATAACCAAAATCTTTTGTAACTAAAACAGGTTTTTACTTTTAAAGTTGTTCAACTCTTCCTCCAAGTGGAGAGGAATGGAGTTAGTTTATAATGATTTTGTTAAGAATGTTTAAGTGTGCAAGTTAAATCAAAGTTCTTAAAAGTTTAGGTGATTTGAGTTCTTTTGGGGACGCTCCAGCTCGGGACACGTGTTAGGTTCCGGGTCGGGGTCCTCACAGTTGGTATCAGAGCTCGGTTAGAGTTCACGGGTAGAGTCTAGTTGAATGAGAGTGTGCGATAACTGACGCCGAGTGTTTAATGCAGGAGTTTGTTCTAATGGCGGGAAATGATGACGATCAGACTCGGGCTTTGGGCAATGTTGGTAATCCGAATGCAGAAATGATGGACATGTTCCGAGTATTTCTACAAAATATGGCGAATCAAGGTAGGGCTCAACAGCAACCGGAAGGTAGATAAGTGCACGGCCTAGAGAAATTTGTGAAGATGGCACCCCCGAGTTTCAATGGAGATCCGGATTCGTTGAAGGCAGAGAGATGGCTTGAAGCTATGAATAAGATTTTTGCAGCAATGGAGAGTCCGGATGCAGAAAAGGTGAGATGCGCTGTCTTCAAGTTAGAAGGACCTGCTGAGCATTGGTGGCAAGTAGTGAAGGATGGCTGGGATCGGGACCTTACAGCGCAGACATGGGAGAACTTCACACGCAAGTTCTGGGATCATTTCATTCCGGTGGTTACAAGGGACAAGAAGGAGGTCGAGTTTTTGAAATTGGAGAAAGGGACAGTGACCGTAGCACAGTATTCTGCAAAGTTCACAGAGTTAGCCCGATATTGTCCTCACTTGGTGCCGGAAGAAGAGAGATGGGTCTACCAGTTCGTGAAAGGATTAAGGGTGGAGTTCCGGAAGCAGTTGTTAACACATGACTTCATCAACTACCAAGCGGCCGTGAATATGTCATATCGGATTGAGAATGATATAGAGGAGCATCGTAGTAAATCTGAAGGTGGAAGTAAGAATAGATTCCAAGGTCAGGGTTCTGGGCAGAACAGAGGGCAGCCGAGGTTATCAGCCCCGGGGGCAGGCAGAGGAGGAAATGTTGCGGCTTCAATAAATCGTTTGACTTCAAGTCAGTTTGGCACATTATGTGGATTTTGCAAGAAGCCAGGACATTCGGAGGATAGGTGTTGGAGCAAGCAAGGAAAATGTTTAGAGTGTGGGACAACAGGCCATTTTAGGAAGAATTGTCCTAAGTGGCAACGAAGGCAAGCTTCGGGTAGCGGACAAGGAGGACAAGGTGGTGGTGTGAAAAGATATATCGAAGGGAAACCCAAGGATAGAGTGCAAGGTCGAGTGTTCGCCTTGGGTAGAGGAGAGGTCGATCCTAATGCTATCATTAGAGGTATAGTTCCTGTCTCAGGAGTTAAGGTCCGCATCCTTATAGATCCCGGGTCTTCCCATTCAATTGTGGCATCTCATTTTGCATTTTCATTACATAAATTGCCTGAATCTATGCCTTATGTGTTAGAGGTTTCTACTCCTATGGGAGAGTGCCTCGCATCTTCTTTGATCTATCACGGTTGTGATGTGACTATATGTGGGCATGTGTTGCTAGTGGATTTGGTAGAGTTACCAATCCGTGACTTTGATGTGATCCTTGGGATGGATTGGTTGAGTCAGTGTCATGCTTTAATAGACTGTCGTAGAAAGCGAGTCTCATTTGCTATGCCTGATGTGCCTACTTTTATATTTGATGCGGACAAATCTATGTTCGGTATACATGTTATTTCTGCTTTAAAGGCTAGAAAAATGCTATCTAAGGGGTGTGTGGGGTACTTGGCTTATGTGGTAGATTCAAGTAAGAAGTCCCCTGAATTAGCTCATGTCCCGGTTGTTAATGAATTTAGTGATGTGTTTTCAAGTGAGTATTTTATGCCTCCGGATCGTGAGGTAGAGTTTTGTATTGACCTAGTGCCCGGTACCGCACCTATTTCTAAAGCACCCTATAGAATGGCTCCGGCTGAATTAAAAGAGTTGAAGACTCAGTTGCAAGAATTGTTAGACCGGGGTTTTATTCGCCCAAGTGTGTCACCGTGGGGAGCACCGGTTTTATTTGTCCGAAAGAAGGATGGTACCTTAAGATTATGTATTGATTATCGTTTGTTGAACCAAGCAACCATAAAGAATAAATACCCTCTTCCTCATATAGATGATTTGTTTGACCAACTTCAAGGTTCCGTTATCTACTCTAAACTTGATTTGAGAAGCGAATACCATCAGTTAAAGATTAGACCAGATGACATTGCAAAGACAGCCTTCAGACAAGATATGGTCACTATGAGTTCGTGGTGATGCCTTTCGAGTTGACTAATGCTCTGGCCGTATTCATGGATATGATGAACTGTATCTTCAAGCCGTATCTCGATAGCTTTGTAGTGGTGTTCATAGATGACATTCTTGTTTACTCTAAATCCCGAGAAGAGCATGAAATTCATTTGAGGATTGTCTTATCGGTTCTTCGTGAGAAGCAGTTGTTCGCCAAGTTCAGCAAATGTGAGTTTTGGCTCGAGCAGATCTCTTTCTTGGGGCATGTAGTGTCGAGTTTGGGAATATCCGTGGATCCTTCGAAATTCGAAGCTGTAGTCAATTGGAAGCAACCTTCAACTGTGACTGAGGTTCATAGCTTTCTTGGTTTGGCGGGGTATTACCGAAGGTTCATTGAGGGGTTTTCTCGAATTGCAACTCCGTTGACGAGGTTGACTCGGAAAGATGTATCTTTTGTATGGGATTCCAAATGTGAAGCAAGTTTCGATGAGTTGAAGAAAAGGTTGACATCGGCTCCCGTTCTTACTCTTCCAGATGGTTGCGAGAATTTTGTTATTTACAGTGATGCCTCGAAGGCAGGGTTGGGATGTGTACTAATGCAAAATGGGAAAGTAATTGCGTATGCCTCTAGGAAGTTATCACCGGCAGAACAGAATTATCCTACTCATGACATGGAATTGGCTGCGATTGTGTTTGCGTTGCATAAGTGGAAACATTATCTTTATGGGGCGAAATTTGAGATTTTCACTGACCATAAGAGTTTAAAGTATTTGTTCACACAAAAGGAGTTGAATAACCGGCAAAGAAGATGGCTATAGTTCTTGAAGGATTTTGATTGTGTAATTTCCTATCATCCGGGGAAGGCAAATGTTGTGGCGGATGCGATTAGCCGAAAGGCTTACGTGTCAGCTTTGAGTTCCCGAGAGTTGAGGAGTGAAATAATAATTGCGAACATTGCGAGAAGTTCCTACTTTGTATGGGGATTTGAAGGAAGCTCAACAAAGTGATCCGGAGTTGAAGAAAATTTTGGGCCAAGTGCTAGATGGGAAAGCCAGGGAATTCGCGTTGAATAGAGATGGAATTTTAACTTTTCAAAGCCGGATTTGTGTTCCTTCATCACCGGAAATCAAGAGACGTGTTCTAGAGGATGATCATAAGTTCAAGTTTGCTATTCATCCGGGTAGTACGAAAATGTATCAAGACTTGAAACGTGGATATTGGTGGAGTGGAATGAAAATAGAGATTGCAGATTATGTGTCTAAGTGTTTAACTTGTCAACAGATCAAGGCCGAGCATCAGAGACCGGCGGGACTACTTCAACCGTTAGATATTCCGGAGTGGAAATGGGAAGGGATTTCAATGGATTTTGTAACGGGTTTGCCTCTTACCGCGAAGAAGATGGACGCTATTTGGGTTATCATGGATAGATTGACAAAATCGGCTCATTTTCTTCCCGTGTCAACTAAATTTTCGATGGAGAGGTTAGCTCAGTTGTATATGAAGGAAATTGATAGACTTCATGGAGTTCCCGTTAGCATTGTTTCAGACCGAGATCCGAGATTCACTTCGAGATTTTGGAGAGCATTGCATGAAGCTTTGGTTCCAAACTATGTTTTAGTACGACGTTTCATCCTCAAACCGACGGTCAGTCTGAGAGAACTATTCAGATACTTGAGGATATGTTACGGGCTTGTGTGATGGATTTTCAGTTGTCTTGGGAAGATCATCTACCGTTAGTTGAGTTTGCTTACAACAACATTTATCAGTCTAGTATTGAGATGGCTCCGTATGAGGCGTTGTATGGTAGGAAGTGTAGATCTCCTATGTGTTGGGACGAGGTTGGTGAAGCAAGGCTTTGGGGCCCGGATTTGGTTAGAGATTCAACAGAGAAAATCAAGGTGATCCGCGATAGATTGAAGATAGCTCAGAATAGACAGAAAAGCTATGTCGACAATAGAAGACGAGATTTATCTTTTAAAGTGGGTGACTTCGTGTTTTTGAAGGTCTCTCTGAGGACGGGAATTAAAAGATTTGGTAATAAGGGTAAATTGGCTCCGAGATTTGTTGGTCCATTTGAGATTTTAGAAAAGATTGGGAAATTGGCTTACCGGTTGGCATTGCCTCCATCCTTTTCATTACTTCACGATGTGTTTCATGTTTCGATGTTGAGAAAGTATTCTCATGATCCCTCCCATATATTGAGTTCTCCTCCCGATGAGATTCAAGCGGATATGTCATATATTTAAGAACCGTTGAGAGTCTTAGAATTTCAAGTTAAGGAATTAAGAACTAAGAGCATTCCGGTAGTGAAGATCCTATGGAAGAATCATACCATTAAGGAAGCAACGTGGGAGCTAGAGTCGGAAATGAGAGAGAAATACCCTTGGTTGTTTGAGCGTGCAAGTAAGTCCTTTTAAAATTTGGGGCGAATTTTCTTTAAGGGGGAGTGAGTGTAACGACCCTAACCCTAGGCACTCTTTTAACATCCCTTTATATGCATTTTATGATATTTGTTGACTTTATGTGCTTATATTATGTCTTTGAATTTTATAAAGAGTTAAGATGGTTATGAATTAACTTTAAATCTTTAGGATTTAATTGAAAATAAAATAAAGTAGTATGGTGAAGTTATAATAAAATAAATAAATAAAATGTTATGAGTGGTTGGGGTGTCTTTGTGTAAAGGAGAGAAATTGAGGTGATAGTTGTACTACCTTGGATCTTGGGGGACTTAATTGGAGATAGTGGAAAGATCTCATTTAATTTAGTCAAGGGAGGCCATGCCTCTCACTTTTTCATCATTCTCTACCTTAACCTCCCCATTCCCTCAATCATCTTCTTCAACCTCCTCAAAATTCTCCATGGAAAGCCTTTTCTAAATCCTTCCTTCTAAAAATCATAATAAATCCAATTCCTTCTCATTTTACGATCCGTTGGCATACTCTTGTTCGAGGCGACGAGGGGAGTGTATCAAGCTAGAAAAATTGTTATTTTATCTCGAGGTGTTAAGGTGAGTTGTTATGACTTCCCTTCAAACTTGTTCATAAAATGTTTAAATTTTGATATTGTTTGTTATACTTGTTGTTTGATGATTTGGAACACTTTCTTGGAGTCGAGAAATGGGTTAATGACATAGATATAGTGTTGTTGTTCATGGAAGATGATAAAGAGTAAGAGAGTATGATTTAAGTTGAATTAAGGATGTTAAACTTGGAATGTAGAGGTGTGATGGGTAAAATAATCAAGTTGTAAGTAATCTAGGTTATCTTACTTGGATTAAAATAGTTTGGTATCATTTTGGAAATGTTTGGGACTGATTTTTGGTTACCTTAAAGCAGAGTATGTTGGTGTTTGGTACTTGGTAATGGTTGCTGATGTTTGTTCAGCTCTGTTCTGAATTCTGGGTTCAGGGCACGACTCGTGCCCTATGGCACGAGTCGTGCCTGAGGGAGGGACGAGTCATGCGACTTGGTAAGCTGAAGTCATGCCCTATTTGGGACGATTGTATCTGGAGGAGGTCAAATGGGCACGAGTCGTGCCCTGGCCTGGTAACTCTTAACCATTTTGAAAGCTGTCTAAACCTAATCTAACTAGGATATAAATGAACCCACTTTAACTTAGATTAAAGTAGAATACTTTATCTATACAATGATGTCTTACTTGGTGAAAATTGATTAGTGGAAGTAGTTTAAATATTGCTCGGAAAATGCTTGGCAGCCTTGTTTGGCAACTTCACCAAAGTGACTACAACTTGGTAAATTGATCTTGGACCCTTTTTGGGATAATGTATTGTTACACATTGATCATGTATGACTGGTTTATGACGCATTGTAGCCTTACTTGAGTTCATATCCATGGTTGTGATATAAATGGTGTATAGAATGTATATTACACTATGATATTGATTTGTACATGAGTATGATTTACCATGTAGTTATATTTCTTATCCCTTGGGTGGATTTTATTTCAAATAACTATCATGTGCTTGAACTTATGTTAATCAGCTGATGTTAGGGGTATAGCGGAATACAATCAATTACGGAAAGTGTGACCTAATGTGATCGGATTACGTTTTACCTGTGACTGTCCCCTTCTGTGGCCACAGACTGGGGTTATAGCATATGTATTGAGCCAAAAGCCTTAAAGAGTTGCTAGTATCTTAAATGGTTCCCTAAAAAATGGGTCTTATAAGAGTGAATAATGCTTAAGCAGTTCACAGATGAGTGGAGTTTTATCTCCCGATGTTGTACGACTTATTGGTCAGACGGGAAAAGGTAAACCAAGGTAATGTAATGTGTTATGGCTTTTCCAATGTGTTATATGCACCTTGTTATGTGTTGTATCTTACTTGGCATATTGCTGCATTCATAATAGCTTGCTGAGATTTATTCTCACCCCTCTCCTTTTAATGTTTTTAGATCTCGAGACAGGCGAACCGGCTAAGTAAGGACGGAAAGGAGTTTGGAAGTGGTATTTTGGGATTGTCGGGGTATGTATAGGTTGGCGTAGAAAGATGTATTTTGGTATAATTCCTTTATGGGGTTTGTGTATATACAAAACTTAGTTTCTACGTTATAACCGAAATCTTTTGTAACTAAAACAGGTTGTTACTTTTAAATTTGTTCAACTCTTCCTCCAAGTTGAGAGGAATGGAGTTAGTTTATAATGATTTTGATAAGAATGTTTAAGTGTGCAAGTTAAATCAATGTTTTTAAAATTTTAGGAGATTTGAGTTATTTTGGGGACACTCCAGCTCGGGACACGTGTTAGGTTCCGGGTCGGGGTCCTCACAATCCATGTTGATCTTGGACTGTAAAGAGATAAGATATAATCCTAGGAGAATTATATTTGTTAAGGAGTCCTTTTTTGACTTAAATTGTTGTAGGTGGTTACAATATTGATTAGATTATAACTACTTATTATCCTTGTTTGATTAGGATTGTATAAGCTGCTGCCGGAGTGTCGAGATAGCAAAATGTCTTTCCTCATCATACGCACGTATGCCGAGATGTGATTAATCCGTTCCTCATCATGAATGGCCGTTTAGGCTCATTATGAGCCGGGGAAGGAGTTAAGAGCTGAAGAGCCTGGTGAGATAGAATAGCTGAGATAAAGATATTTGTCTCCTCGTCATACACCATTATACCGAGATAAATGAATTCTCTTCCTCATCATACATGACCATCTCGGTCCATGATGAGCCGGGGAAGGCAAGGTGTGATAGACGAGATTCCAACATTTCTCTCCTCGTCATATGATGATATGCCGAGGTACGAACATTTCTCTCCTCGTCATACATGACCTTCTCAGTCATGATGAGCCGGGGAGGAAATGAGAATGAAGTGGAGCCCGTCGTGACAATGTTAAGGCCGAGGAAGGCACCTCGTCCTCTGGGGAGATAATCTCGGCCTACGAGGAAGGTCTCCTCGGCCCCTCACGTTCAGTCTTGCTGATGCTTGCTGGGCCTGGGTCGGCGTTTGTTGATGACAAGATAGAAGGACGAGGAAGCCCAAGCTCTATCTCGTAATTAATGTTTGATGGATTATGTTTATGGCCCAATCCATTTGGGCTTTACCCGGACAAGACCATGTTCGTATCTCGGTTTATCTCGTTCAGTGGCCCCCGACTTTCTAGCTCGGCTATGACGAGTAGAAAGTGATCTCGTCCTCGGCTTATGAGAATACGAAAAGGTTGCCAAGTGCCTACGTCACTTTAATCTTGGCGTCATTTCATTACCCGCCGGTTAATAGTACAATGATGAGCCCGTTCCGCTATGTTCTGACACTCCTTGGAAATCGTTACACGCATTTAATTTTTGGGGCTCCATACCCGTTAGCCCGCTTTGCCTTCGGGTTTTACCCGATTAAGGGAGTATATAATCGAAAACCCTTTTAATTTTAATCCTTTACCAGTCTTGACTCTTTGAGAGCGAATACCAGGAGAGAAAACCTTCGTGTTCTTGAAGCTTTGCGAGTTGCCCAGAATCACCGGCGACGGTTACCTTACCGTTCGATTTCGCTCATTCTCCACAGCAACAGGTATATTTCCTTCTCCCATTACGATTTCTATGTTTGATTTGTATTTCGTAAGGTTTTAGTAGGATGTTGCGCTTTGAATCCGTCATTGTTGACACTTGAAGCTTTTTCTTAGATTTTGCACATATGATTCTTGAACCTTCTTGTCCCTTCATTCCCCTTTAGAAATGGCTCGTTCTTGGGACCATAGCCCTCGATTCCGTTATGGATACCACAAGGGCAACCTGAGGGTTTATTGGAGAGAGAGAGGACCATGGTTGCTGGTGAACTTGACAGAAATAGGAGAAATGTTGACGAAGTATGGACGTACGAGAATGTACATTCAGTATCTGGACAAGACGAGGATAGATAGGGTTGATTCACTATCTCTTAGTATAGTGTTGTTTGAGAGCCGAGTCGAGATGATTGAGCATATCAATTTGTTCTACCCATCGTCGGATCATCTTGATCGTCTTCATTTGAGTGGTAAGGTTCCCTCCTCGGCCTTATTGTAAATGACGAGGAGGGGCATTCCTCTTCCCCGTCTTAACATAAGCCTTGGACGCTTTAACTAATTCTTGTTCCTTGGCTTCTTGCATATATGACGGGAAGAGGGAGTGCAGCCTCCACGTCCACCAAGATTGTGGATGCCTTCGTTGAGGGAGAGCAAGTGGAAGGATGAAGACGGGGGAGAGGTGGCCGAGGTAGAGGAGGACGAGGTGGAGTTGCTCGGGTCGGGGATCCCATGTTGGAGGCCCTATACTCAAAGTACGGGGTGGATAGGAACGAGTATAAGTTAACATATGTCGGCCGTCCAACCTTTGAAACTGACGAAGAGAGGGAGGCGTTCTATTATAATGACAACCACGCTCACTTCTACTTTAAGAAATTCCAGCAGGGACTTCGTCTCCCTATTGATCCTTTCATAAATGAATTTTTGGGGGACATGAGAGCCGTCCCGGCTATGCTGGGAGCCAACGGGACTAGGGTCCTCGTCAGTTTTATCGTCTTATGTCGTAGTTTAGGTTTCGAACCTACCCAAGCTGCCTTTCGTCATTTCTTCAACATCAGTTACATGAAAGAAACTAAACTTGTTGTGATAAGGAGTGACTCCCATAAACCCAAGATCATCCTTCCAACGTCCAGTAAAGTGACCGACTGGGATAATCATGCCATTAGGGTAGAGATCCGACAAGGCTGGGAGTTCCCCTCTCCTTCTGATATGCCTGTTGTGGCTAAGAAAGTGGTGCGAGCCGACTGGTCCAAAGACCTAATACATCGTCTTACAGAGTTTGCTGAGGTTGGGCTTCTCGAATGGTCGGCTTTGGAAGCGGATGACCGTTACTATGTCCAGGCCGGATTAATGCCGGGACCTAGGAACGGTGTTGTGCCTCTCGTCCCTGTTAACAGGGGGAGACGATTAAATGACTGGAAGGTCCATCCCGGCTTGGTCTTCTACTCTGAGTGTGCTCGTTGCAAGATTAAACCCGTAGATCAATGTCTGAGAGATGTGGACGTCGTAGGATGTAATTGCTCCCTCCTCGTATTTTTTACTTGTCAATATCTTTTATTATTTTTCTCAAGTCATAACTTGACTATCTCTTCCTCGTGATTGCAGATTTAACCACTGAACAAGAAGCCGAGATGGCCTCTCTTGAAGACATTAGTGCCAAGGAACTAATCAAGATGAGAAGGCGATTGGCCAAGACCTCGGCCCTTACTCTGAGCAAAAACGAGGCTACTTCTCGTCAACTCCTGCTGTCAACTAAAGGTGATCAACCCTTTGCCGTCAAGCTAAGAGGGGGGGCTGTCGAGGTCAAGGAGGAGACCTTAGGAGGCCAAGGTAATCAACTAATAATCGAGGGGCATAGCCCTCATGTTGGAGCTGCTGGAACTGAAGTGGAAGCAGACGTTCCTCCTGCCGAGGAAACATATCTTGTTTAAAGGAGCTTGGGCCAAAAGAGGCCCCAATCTGGTTCTGCTGAGGGCCCCCTGCAAAGAAGCCTGCTGCTGCCTCCTCTTCTCGGTCAATCGACCTTGAAGCCATTAAATCATATTCGGAGGCCGAGCTTCTAGCTCGCCAACTCATCCCCCAACCAACTCCCCTAAGGGGCTTGAACGTGTTAGCTAGGGAGGGAGCTCATGTCAGGCTGGGCCATGCTGTCATCCACCAGGCCATGGACGAGGAGCTTCTTGAGAATCTGGTGAAGCTCAAGCATAGTAACGAGCACATGGATACTAGGCAGGGTCTGATGATCTCTGAGGTGATTATCTCGCTATCTCTCTTTCGTATCTTGTACTTAATATTTCGTTAATGCCCTTTATTTCTTGGTTACAGTGGGCTACTCTGGTTGCTCATCAATCCATCTATGGCAAAACCATGGATAGGCATATAACTGAGCTCAAGGCCAGCATGAAGAGAGGAGAGGCCGATATGGCTGTAGCCGCTGAGTTGCTAAAGACCAAGGATGCTGAGCTTGACGCGGCCAAGGCCAAGGTCGAGGATGAGGTACAGAGGGCCGAGGAGGCCAGCCTGAGAGCCGAGGAAGCCCTTCGGCTAAAATACGCTAAGATTGCTGAGCAAGAAAAGCTCCAAGCCGAGGTCCTGAAGAGAGCCAAGGTGGCTGAGGCCAAATGCCGAGAGCTGGAGGCCGTCATTCCCTCTAAAGAAGAGGAGGATGTTGCCCGGTTCAAGGCCAGCTCGGCCTTCAAATATGCTGTTAATGAAAAGACAGCCACTATGTTCGAAGATGGCTATCAGCACCTTGCTCGTCGGCTCCTGGTGGATACTTCCCACGGTCTGGACTTAGAGGCCATCGCACGGCTAATATGCCAGGATGCGTATGATGAAGCTGCTAGGGCTCTTCACCACGTCGTTCCTTATTCTGAGTATAACCTGGGCATCATGTGACAAGTGTCGCTTCAGTTGTCCGCTGGTTCAAGTATGAAATGATGAGGCGGATGTTGGGGTGCCGGCCGAGGAGACTAATGTCGAGGAGAAAGCTCAAACCCAACAAGTCATCATCCCGGATCCTTGCACGGAGGAAGATGATGAGGCGGATGCCGAGGTGCAGGCCGAGGAGACCAATGTCGAGGAGAAAGCTCAAACCCAACAGGTCACCATCCCGGATCTTGATGATGAGGTGGATGCCGAGGTGCAGGCCGAGGAGACCAATGTCAAGGAGAAAGCTTAAACCTAACAGGTCACCATCCCGGATCCTGATGATGAAGCGGATGCCGAGGGGACCAATGCCGAGGAGAAAGCTCAAACCCAACAGGTTACCATCCCGGATCCTGATAATGAGGCGGATGCCGAGGCACAGGCCGAGGAGACCAATGTCGAGGAGAAAGCTCAAACCCAACAGGTCACCATCCCGGATCCTGATGATGAGGCGGATGCCGAGGCGCAGGCCGAGGAGACCAATGTCGAGGAGAAAGCTCAAACCCAACAGGTCACCATCCCGGATCCTGACATGGAGGACTTCCTTGTCTTCATTTATTGCTTTAGTATAAACTGCTTTGCTTATTTGATTTGCTTTGCTTGAATGCCAGTATAAACTTTTGGGAAGCCGAGGAAAATCATCTCGTACTTCAACGCAATTTTTTCCGTTTGGTCATTGGTCCGAGGGATGTTCCTCGTCATGACACTTAGGCTATACTTCTTTTATCTACCTATGCTGAGGAAGATGACTCGCACATAGGTCGTAGATGTTTTGCCGATAAGGTCAGTGAGCCGGGGGGTTTCCTCGTCATGACGCTTAGGCGAAGTTTTGCCGATAAGGTCGATGAGCCGGGGGGTTTCCTCGTCATGACGCTTAGGCGATGTT
This sequence comes from Adenophora triphylla var. japonica, assembly GCA_022495995.1. Classification (NCBI taxonomy): domain Eukaryota; kingdom Viridiplantae; phylum Streptophyta; class Magnoliopsida; order Asterales; family Campanulaceae; genus Adenophora; species Adenophora triphylla. Next base: position 1,256,560 of record JAFEMH010000041.1, on the reverse strand, counting down.
TTGCCGATAAGGTCGATGAGCCGGGGGGTTTCCTCGTCATGACGCTTAGGCAATTTTTTGCCGATAAGGTCGATGAGCCGGGGGGTTTCCTCGTCATGACGCTTAGGCGATGTTTTGCCGATAAGGTCGATGAGCCGGGGGGTTTCCTCATCATGACGTTTAGGCAATGTTTTGCCAATAAGGTCCATGAGCCGGGGGGTTTCATCGTCATGACGCTTTAGGCGATGTTTTGTCGATAAGGTCGATGAGCCGGGGGGGTTCCTTGGTCATGACGCTTTAGGCGATGTTTTGCCGATAAGGTCGATGAGCCGGGGGGTTTCCTCATCATGACGCTTAGGCAATGTTTTGCCGATAAGGTCGATGAGCCGAGGGGTTTCCTCGTCATGACGCTTTAGGCGATGTTTTGCAGATAAGGTCCATGAGCCGGGGGGTTTCCTCGTCATGACACTTTAGGCGATGTTTTGTCGATAAGGTCCATGAGCCGGGGGGTTTCCTCGTCATGACGCTTAGGCGATGTTTTGCCGATAAGGTCGATGAGCCGGGGGGTTTCCTCGTCATGACGCTTAGGCTATCCTTCTTTTATCTATCTATGACGAGATGAGGGGCTATATCTGGGACGGACATAACTTTATCATGAACGTCTGGTATCTCCATCTGAACTAGTTCGTCTACGTCCTGCAGCTCTCCTTGTCTCAAGTCAGGATCTAACCGCTGACGAGATGAGGGGCTATATCTGGGACGGACAAAACTGTGTCAGTGTTGTCATCCTCCTGAATGTCTGGCATCTCCATCTAAACTAGTTCGTCTACGTCCTGCAGCTGTCCTTGTCTCAAGTCAGGGTCTAGCCGCTGACGAGATGAGGGGCTATATCTAGGACAGACAGAACTGTGTCAGTGTTGTCATTCTCCTGAATGTCTTGATGGTTCTCAACATGGCTCTTGGCATATCTTCGTGCTCGTCCTGCAAGTGTGTTCGTCCAGCTATAGTACTTGACATGTGAGTTAGTTTAGTTCAAGGTTTTGTTTTAAGCCTGGTCGGAGGGCATATTGACTGCTCGGTTTTTCTGTCCAGATTGTATCTAGTAAAAGTTTGTCGAGCTCAGCTAACTATTTGTATTTGGCAGTGAGTTGTGGTCCACGAATTGCACGAATTGATTGTGCGCTGGTACGTCAATTCCGGTGAGGAGGCGCGCTACTCCGTTGACCACCCAATTATGTTCTTTTGCTCGATCGATTGGGGCATTTGGTCCTCCAATGCAACAGACCGAGCTAGACCCAAGCTTGCATGGGTGGCGGCAATCTCATCCAAGTATGAAATGCTTTCAACTTCACAGAGATACAATAGATAGAACTTCGGCCTTCAGTCTGTCTATGGAAGCCATAAGGAAGGGCTCCTTAAATGATGGTAAAATATGCAACTTCATGATGTCTTTGAGCCAGTAAAAGAACACCCCCTTTTTTACATAGTTCCTCATTTCTGACTGCACATTCACGGAACAGCTTTTGCAGGCACAGAGAATGAATGAACTGTAGTGAAGCCTCACAATGCCGAGAAAGATGGTTCACTAACTCTTTCTGCAGAAGGACTTGAACTCGTGCAGGAATTAGTAGTACATTGATCAGAGAGCTTGATCTGAAGATGGATATTCATGCGCACTTAGGGTATGCAAGCAGAACATGAACAAGCTCCTGCCGTTGCGAAGAAACACATACTCGTAGGTAGCAGACAGAGACTGCTGGTCACCAGAGCTGAATGTAATAGAGTTTTATGACCTGAAGCTAAATGCTCCTAGCATAATAGAGAGAGAAGCATTTATGCGGTTGTTTATGGCGGAGAGAATGCAAATCGCCACCGGAACCGTACTTCATAACGACGCAAGAGAATAGCCTGCCAAGACGACTCGCTAGACTGTTGAGCTTTGGCTTGAATTCAAAGCTTCGGAATATGCACAGGAAACCTTGCACTGGAGCTTGTTTGTGGTTGAAAGGAGTCATCATCAACGTGATCTTTAATTTTGCGTGCATATGCTGAAACCGATTGGTTTCCTCTTCGTTGAATCGGGACTATCTGGAAGACTTTTACGAAAAAGTCTGAAGTCAACGAAGATAAATTTCTTCGAATTAATAAATTAAACCGACTATCTGGAAGACTTTTACGGAATATGCACAGGAAACCTTGCACCAGAGCTTGTTTGCAGTTGAAAGGAGTTATTATCAACATGTTTCGAAAAGTGATTTGACGGCAATTGCAGACGAGTAGAGATTAGGGTTCCGTACTGCTAGCTTGAATTGCAGAGTTTGGTTATGAGTTTTATTCTCTCACGAACGCTGTTGTGCTATTTCTGTTGAAGATGGGAATACAATTTGTGTTAATTCAATTAATGATAATACATACATGTTAGAGTGAAAAACTTAAGTATTAAAATCTCCCTCTGTAATGTTGTTGAACCAAGACTGGCACACGAAAGTAGGGAGATTGTCCTCCTTTGTTTGGCTGCCTTGGTTCAACGTGCACTTCTTCACTCTTCTTTCTCAATGTCATGAAAAATAGCTTATGATGTCATGGAAGTCTTGATGTAGATCATCTATGAGTACGATACTTGTCGGGGTTATACCCAAACACGAGTCGAATACGTTTAATCATCTCCTCCTCAGTATCAACGTCATCGACGACACACTCCTCTAATTATCGATTTTTGGTCCGAGCGTCTGCCATTGTAGTTCGGCTCAATATTTCAGCTTTCTTCTTGCTCATAAATTTGAACTGCTTAGCCAAACCCTTCAATATTTCAGCTTTCATCTTCCTCATAGATTTGGAAGAATCCGATTTGACCCGAGCAGGGGCTTCGACCAAAGACAATAATGAATAATCTTTTGCCAATGTATTTACCTGATCAGCTTTAGATTTTTTTGACAGCCGAACCCTAGTAACTTTCTCCGAATTAGGGTTTTGTAAGTCGGTAGCCATTGACACTTTGTTTGTGTGTGTGTGTGTGCATTAGAGAGAGAGAGAGAGAGAGACGGAGGGGAGATCAACGTAGCTTCCTCTCTTGCTATCATTAGCTTTAGAATTTGTCCGTTCGTCGTTCGCCATGTGTTAGTCTTTGTTCCCGGCAATGGAACCAAACTGATGACGCCAAAATGTTGATTCAGCCCAAATCCAAGCGATTGGTTGTACTCTGGCGATTGCTTGGCCTAAAAATAAGAGAAAACACGTAAACTAAGTCGGGGCGAGTCCGACGAAGGCCCTCCGGCATGAGAGTAAGTTCACGATTTGTAGAGAGAGAAACTAAATTGACAGAGTTTCGGAATATCAAAAGTAGCGTACCAAATAATGTGATATATGGCTTGTATTTATAATGATGGATTGATAGAATCCATGTTGATCTTGTACTCCGGCGATTGCTTGTATTTACAATCCTGATTAGATTATAACTGCTTATTATCCTTGTTTGATTAGGATTGTATAAGCTGCTGCTGGAGTTTCGAGATAGAAAAATGTCTTTCCTCGTCATACGCACGTATGCCGAGATGTGATTAATCCGTTCCTCATCATGAATGGCCGTTTAGGCTCATTATGAGCCGGGGAAGGAGTTAAGAGCTGAAGAGCCTGTTGAGATAGAATAGCTGAGATAAAGATATTGGTCTCCTCGTCGTACACCGTTATATCAAGATAAATGAATTCCCTTCCTCGTCATACATGACCATCTCGATCCATGATGAGCCGGGGAAGGCAAGGTGTGATAGACGAGATTCCAACATTTCTCTCCTCGTCATATGATGATATGCCGAGGTGCGAACATTTCTCTCCTCGTCATACATGACCTTCTCAGTCATGATGAGCCGGGGAGGAAAGAATGAAGTGGAGCCCGTCGTGACAATGTTAAGGCCGAGGAAGGCACCTCGTCCTCTGGGAGATAATCTCATCCTACTAGGAAGGTCTCCTCGGCCCCTCACGTTGAGCCTTGCTGATGCTTGCTGGGCCTGGGTCGGCGTTTGTTGATGACCAGATAGAAGGACGAGGAAGCCCAAGCTCTATCTCGTAATTAATGTTTGATGGATTATGTTTATGGCCCAATCCATTTGGGCTTGACCCGGACAAGACCATATTCGTATCTCGGTTTGTCTCGTTCAATTATATATATATATATATATATATATATATATATAGATAATCGGTCTGATTCCGATAAAGTACCGTGTATATTTTTTTCAAAATCAGGAACAGACCAAATAATCGGTTACATAAAATTTTGAAACCAGGACCAGACAAATACTATTATTTTGGTCCGGTTTTTGCTGGTATGATACGGTTATATCGGTCCATTATATCGGTCCAGTCCGATTACACAGATTTTTTGAACAACCATTCCTTTAGCACAAAAATAGTCTTGGCAGAAAGTAACTCACTTAGCACAGAAATGGTGTTGGCTAAAATTGACTTGCTACCCTCAAATTTAGGTGTATACAAGACCATTAATTTGGATTGTCAAATAATAACAAGAAAAGATAAATAACACAAAGATTTACGTGTTTCACCTTAACAATTATGGGCTACGTTCACGAAACGATCAATGACTTTAACTATATCGTCTAGGAATTACAAGAACGCAAGATTTTATCAAGATACTAGAAAAGACTCACCACTCGCCCAAATTTACGGTACTACAAAAATGGAGGTATTCTCATTCTTCTCAACATTCTTGAATACACACGCAAACAATGTACAACTCACTCATGACTATACATTTTGCAAATACGCCTCATCTCCTAAGGGAATCTCTCTTGGTACCTGTTGAGATATTGACAAAGATATTATCAATATCTTTTCCTTTTGTACATGATTATCGTTTTCTTATTTGATATATTTAAATTAGATAGGATATATGATTAGCTTAATTCTAGGCATTAGTTATGGTATTGGTAGAATCCTTCTCCAAGTAGGAAACTCATGTATATATAGAGTTGTAATCAATTGAATCAAGCAAGGCAGTAAATAATATTTTCTGCTTCACAAATCAATTCTTAACTTGGTATCAGAGCACCATGACCACCGAAGCTAGTGGCAAGAAGAAAGATGTGGATGAGAGGCGCTCTCCATACTTTCTATTGACAAGTGACAATCTAGGAATGATTCTCACCCATGTCCAATTGAAGGGGGAGAATTATGAATAATGGGCTAGGGTTTTCAAGGGTTCATTAAGGGCCAAGACGAAGACCGCCTTCATTGACGGAACAATTGAAAAACCCACCATGGAAGATGAACTGGAACTTTGGAAAACTGTGAACTCAATGGTGGTTTCATGAATCATTAACACCATTGAGCCAAGCCTTCGTTCCACGGTGAGCTATGTGGATGATGCAAAGACGTTGTGGGATGATTTGCGGGAGAGGTTTTCAGTTGGAAATGGACCAAGGGTTCAACAATTGAAGTCGAATCTAGCAAACTACAAACAATAGAAAGGTGAAAGCGTGGCAGCCTATTTTGGCCACGTAAAGAAACTGTGGGACAATCTGAATGATTTTGACGCACTCCTGACGTGCTCATGTGCGTGGTGCAGGTGTAATATCAGCATGAAGCTGGTCCAACGACGTGAAAAAAAGAGGGTTCATCAATTCGTTATGGGCCTTGAAACACTGAAGTTTAAGAACGTGAAGTCCTACATACTGAACACAAAACCCTTGCCTAATGTTAATAAGGCATACTCCATGGTTGCACGAGAAGAAATAGTACGAGGCAGTGTGCATGAAGATTATCCTGCACCTGCAAGCTTTGATGTTCAGACAATTGTGGGAACAGATGTGCGCACAACTGGTTCAAAGGGGAAACGAAAGGATGTGAGCAGTGTTATCTGTTCTCACTGCAAGAAGAAGGGACATGATACAGATACATGCTATATGTTGGTGGGGTATCCAGAATAGTGGGGAGAACAACGCTTGAGGAACACGAAGGGAAGAGGCGGAGGCCAAATCACTTCGGCTACAGGAAAACACTCAAGCACATCCAATCTATGAGTCAACACGGTGCATACCAATAGAGAGGAAACTGCTGGAATGACAGATGATGATAGGGCTGGCTTGCTAGATTTCACGCCTGAACAATGGAGCCACTTCAAGGAGTATGTACAAACACATGTGCAGTCAACTGATCAGATAACTGGTCAAATGAATGGTAAGACAAATAATGAGTCTTGGCTTGTCGATATTGGAGCTAATCAACACATAACATGCAATATTTCTTTGCTGAAAAATGTGCGTCAGATTAAGGCTAACCACATAGGTTTGCCCAATGGAAGATACATGATCGCCACAAAAGAAAGCGATGTTGCCATCGGACCACATCTACGTTTGAGAAACGTTTTATATGCTCCCACATTCAACTGCAATCTGTCTCTCAATTAATTAATGATTCCAACTATATAGTGCATTTTCTGACAAATTATGTGTTGTACAGGATTGAGCCATGAAGATTTTGATTGGAACGGGTGAACAAGACGGGGGGTTATACTACTTGAGGGGACCAACATGGACGCAAGCTTACAATATCAGAGAATCTAGGAGATATTAGTTGTGGCATCAGCGACATGGACATCCATCAAGTAAAGTGGTTGGTTTATTGCCTTTTATTAGTCGTAGTAGTATTAATAAAGACATTTGCAAAATTTGTTTCCAAGCTAAACAAAGTAGAGACAAGTTTTTGCTTACTAACAGTAACTCTATTGAAAATTTTGATTTAATTCATTGCTATATTTGGGGTGATTATAGAAAGCCCGCAATGTGGGGAGCCATTTATTTTTTGACCATTGTGGACGATTGTTCTCGTGTCGTGTGGGGTTACTTGGTTAAATCTAAAAGTGATGTTTCTCAAATCTTGAAAATTTTTCTTGGCATGATAGAACGGCAATTTAATAAACGTGTCAAGAAGATTAGGAGTGATAATGGGACAAAATTTACTTGTTTAGAAAAATATTTTATTGAAATTTTGGGGAGAGTGTGTACTAGCAGCAGGGTACTTAATTAATCGTACTCCTTCGAAATTGTTATATGGAAAAACCCCCTATGAAATTATTTTTGGAAACCCCCCTTCCTACAAACACATTAAGGTATTTGGATCTCTGTATTATGTTCATTATTCTCGAAAAGATAATGACAAATTTTCTAGTCGAAGTAGACGATGTATTTTTCGGGGTTATCTTTTTGGGAAGAAAGGTTGGTTAGTTTATGATCTTGATGAGCATAAAATGCTCATTTCTCGGGATATTGTTTTTGTGGAAAAGGAGTTTCCCTTTGCTAGTAACATGAAAGATCTAGAAGAGGCCTATACAGATTCAGATATATTTATTTATGCACCTACTGATGAAGTTACTTATGAGGAGGACAATGCTTATGTGGGCAATCAGTTGCCTGAACAGTTTTTTGGACAATTTCCTGAACAGTTGTTTGGATTGTTGCCTAAACAGTTGTCTGAACAATTGTCTGAACAATCTAATGAACACGTTTCAGCACAACAGGCTGAACAGGTTACAGATACTGCTCAGAGGCCCGAACAACCTCCTGAACAATTGCAAGTGACTGAACTATCTGCAACAGAGAATTTGGGTCGAAGTCAGAGAGCTAAATGTCCTCTACAAGGTATCCATAATCTGAATATGAGTTGGGCAAGGCTCACGTCGCACAAGTCCCCTCCCTATCGCGTTTGCGTGTCAAAAAAAATCTTCAGGTACTCACTATCTTTTATCACACTTTGTTAGTTGCACTAACTTCTCTATGGCACATTGTTGTTTTTGGGCTGTTGTTGACTTAGGACATGAACCAAATCATTTTGGAGAAGCAGTTAAATATCCTCATTGGTGTGAGGCCATGAATAAAGAACTTGCTGCTCTTGACCAGAATGGTACGTGGGAATTGGTAGATGCTCCCATTGATAAGAAGGTGATTGGCAATAAATGGGTGTATAAGATAAAGTATAATGCAGACGGATCCATTGAACGTTAAAAAGCTCGCTTAGTCATCTTGGGAAACCGCCAAGTTGAAGGTGTGGATTTCAAAGAAACTTTTGCACCAACAATCAAGATGGTCACTGTCCGAGTTTTTCTTTCCATTTCTTCAGTTTATGGGTGGGAACTTCATCAATGGACATTCACAATGCTTTTCTTCATGGTGATCTTAGTGAAGATGTGTATATGAAGGTACCCTTGGGTCATCATGCTTCTTCTTCAGGAAAGGTTTGTAAACTCAAGAAATCATTGTATGGCTTACGTCAAGCACCTCGCTGTTGGTTTGCAAAGTTGTCAACTGCTTTGAAGAAATATGGCTTTCGTCAGTCATATTCAGATTATTCTCTCTTTTCTTACTACAAATCCACTGCTGGACTACACATTCTTGTGTACGTGGATGATTTGGTCATTGGTGGTAATGATCATGAGGTTATTCAACGCTTCAAAGCATATCTCAGTAAATGTTTTCACATGAAAGACTTAGGACGTCTTAAGTATTTTTTGGGGCTTAAGGCTGCTACACATCCAGACGGCATTTTTCTTTCTCAACGAAAATATGCCCTTGATATTATTTCCGAGATAGGAATCCTTGGTGCTCCTCTAACACTTACACCTATTGAACAAAATCACCGTTTGTCCTTGACTAAAGACAAGGATTTACGTGATCCTGAGCCTTACCGACTTCTTGTGGGGCGTCTTATCTATCTCACCATTACACGCCTGGAGTTGTTAGTGTGCATATTCTTGCACAATTTATGACCAAGCCCAAGATTGCTCAATGGCCTGCTGCATTGCGTGTGGTTTGTTATTTAAAATCTCATTCTGGACAAGAAATTCTCTTGCGAACATCCTCCAATTTACGACTACGAGCCTACTGTGACTCTAATTGGGCAAGTTATCATATCACGCGACATTCTTTCACTGCCAATTTTGTTTTTCTTGGTGATTCACCGATCTCATGGAAGACAAAGAAGCAAGGTACGATTTCTCGCTTTTCGGCCGAGGCAGAATATCGATCTATGGCTAGTACCACTTGTGAGCTTAAATGGCTAATAAGTCTTCTTAAGTCCTTTGGAATTAAACAAGATACTCTGATGCCTCTTCTATGTGATAGTCAATCTGCTTTACATATGGCTCAGAATCCTATCCATCATGAACGCACGAAGAATATCGAAGTGACTGACATCTTGTGCGTGATGTTGTTCAGATATGTGTCCTCACAACTCAGTATATTAACACATCCGCACAATTGGTTGATGTGCTCACCAAGGCTTTGGACAGACTTACACGCTCCAACTTGAGGGGGTGTTGAGATATTGACAAAGATATTGTCAATATATTTTCCTTTTGTACATGATTATCGTTTCCTTATGTGATATATGTAAATTAGGTAAGATATATGATTAGCTTAATTCTAGGCATTAGTTATGGTATTGGTAGAATCCTTCTCCAAGTAGGAAACTCATGCATATATAGAGTTGTAATCAATTGAATCAAGCAAGGAAGTAAATAATATTTTCTCCTTCACAAATCAATTCTTAACTGTACCACCAAGGTATTCCCAAAACAACAACCCATGTAGCCTTTATATAACAGGCACAACTAGTACAATCCTAATCAAATTAAGGGTTGTGTAATTTGTAATGGGACACTCAAAGGGAAAATTTGTGTAATCTTCCAAGATTGGTTATAAAATTTTAAACTAAAATCTATTGTCGGTGGAGTTCTCAACTGGGCTCGACTAGAATGCCGACTTCCATTTTACAGATAGTTTTTCAGATAAGAAAAAAAAGTGGAAGATATTTCTGAAAAGCGTAACCGGCAACCTGTTGCTGTAGAATAAGATCCTGAGAAACCAAGAATTGGTAGGCAAGAAACAGGATGCAGGTCTGAGGGAGAATGTAACCATCATTGTATAATGTGTTGGCCTAATATCCACAGTAAGAACTGTGCTTTTCCAACTCTGGTTTTCCACTAGTTTGTACATTACTTGTACAATGATGAAATTGCCCCGAATAACTTTCCTTATTTAGAAATGCAAAATTTATTTTGCTGCGAACCAAAATAAAAAGTGTGACATTTATATGGGACGAAGGTTACGGGACGGAGGGAGTACTAGCTAATAGCTATGTATCATTTATACTATTAGCTTATGCATAATAAAATAAAGGGCAAAAGATTACCTTAGCTATGTGTGGTGGAATAATATTCTTCACAACTTGGTGAATTAGCCAATACAGGTCTTGGCGGGATTTGCAAGGATTCCACCCTCCCTTCCATCATTTCTACAACCTTTGTCATCGATCGTCTGTCTGAGGATCAGTTTGTATGCACCATAAACCAACTACTATCATCTTTTGTTAAGAACTGATTTGTGTGAAGGTGAAAATAATATTTACTTCCCTTGAAAGATTCAATTGATTAAAACTCTATATATACACAAGTTTCCTACTTGGAGAAGGATCCTACCAATACATGACTTTCTTACTTGGAGAAGGATTCTACCAATACATGACTTTCCTAATTGGAGAAGGATTTTACCATAACTAATGCTAATCATATATTCTACCTAATTTACATATATCACATAGGGAAACAATAATCACGTGTAAAAGGAAAAGATATTGACAAAATATCTTTGTCAATATCTCAACACCCCCCTCAAGTTGGAGCGTGTAGGTCACAAACGTCAAACTTGCCAAGTAGATTGAGAAATTTTCGACTGCCCAACGCCTTAGTGAGCTCATCAGCCAATTGTGCGGAGGTGTGAATATACCGAGTTGTGAGGACACCTGTTTGAACAGCATCACGCACAAGATGACAGTCAACTTCGATATGATTCGTGCGTTCATGATGGACTGGATTCTGAGCCATATGTAAAGCAGATTGACTATCACAAAGAAGGGGCACCGGAGTATCATGTTTAATTCTGAAGGACTGAAGAAGACTTAGTAACCGTTTGAGCTCACAAGTGGCACTAGCCATAGATCGATATTCTGCCTCAGCCGAAGAGTGAGATATCGTACCTTGCTTCTTTATCTTCCATGAGATCAGTAAGTCACCAATAAAAACAAAATAGGCAGTGAGAGAACGTTGCCTGATGGGACAACTTGCCCAATCAGAGTCACAATAGGCTCGTAGTCGTAAATTGAAGGATGTTCGCAAGAGAATTTCTTGTCCAAAATGTGCTTTCAAATAACGAACCACACGTAAAGCAGTAGTCCAATTGGGCTTGGTCATAAATTGTGAAAGAATATGTACACTATATGACAACTCCGGGCGTGTAATGGTGAGATAGATAAGACGCCCCACAAGACGTCGATAAGGCTCAGGATAACGTAAATCCTTGTCTTCATTCAAGGCCAAACGGTGATTTTGTTCAATGGGTGTAAGTGCCGGATGAGCACCAAGGAGTCCAGTCTCGGAAAGAATATCAAGGGCATATTTTCGTTGAGAAAGAAACCTGCCGTCTGGATGTGTAGCAACTTCAAGCCCCAAAAAATACTTAAGACGTCCCAAGTCTTTCATGTGAAATTACTGAGATATGTATTGAAGCTTTGAATTACCTCATGATCATTACCACCAATGACCAAATCATCCACGTACACAAGAACGTGTAGCTCAGCAGCGGAAGTGCTGTAAGAAAAGAGAGAATAATCCGAATATGACTTACAGAAACCATATTTCTTCAAGGAAGTTGACAACTTTGCAAACCAATAGCGAGGTGCTTGACGTAAACCATACAATGACTTCTTGAGTCTAAACACCTTTCCTGAAGAAGAAGCATGAGGAGCCAAGGTTGCCTTCATATAGACATTTTCACAAAGAGTAGCATGAAGGATAGCGTTGTGAATGTCCATTTGATGAAGTTCCCACCCACGAACCACAACAATGGAAATAAAAACTCGGTCAGTGACCATCTTGATTGTTAGTGCAAAAATTTCTTTGAAATCCACACCTTCAACTTGGCAGTTCCCCAATATGACCAAGCAAGCTTTGTAGCGATCAACGGATCCATCTGCATTATACTTTATCTTATAAACCCATTTGTTGCCAATCACCTTCTTGTCAATGAGAGCATCTACTAATTCCCACGAACCATTCTGGTCAAGAGCAGCAAGTTCTTTGTTCATGGCCTCACACCAATGAGGATATTTAACTGCTTCTCCAAAATGCTTTGGTTCATGTCCTGAGTCAACAATAGCAAAAAAATAACGATGTGCCATAGAAAAGTTAGTGCGACTGACAAAGTGTGATAAAGGATAGCGAGTACCTGAAGATTTATTTTGGACAGGCGAACGCGACGGGGAGAGGACTTGTGCAGCGTGAGCCTTGCCCAACTCATATTCGGATGATGGATACCTTATAGAGGGAACTTTAGCTCTCTGACCTCGACCCAAATTCTCTGTTGAAGATTGTTCAGCCACTTACAATTGTTCAGAAGTGTGTTCGGGCCTCTGAGCAGTATCTGTAACTTGTTCAGCCTGTTGTGTGAAAACTTGTTCATCAGGTTGTTCAAACAGTTGTTCAGGCAACTGTTCAGACAACTGTTCAGTTAGCTGATTGCCCACATGAACATTGTCTTCTTCATAAGCAACCTCATACGTAGGTGCACAAAGGAATATATCTGAATCCGTATAGGCCTCTTCTAGATTAGTCCTGTCACTAGCAAAGGAAAACTCCTTTTCCACAAAGAAAATATCTCGAGAAATGAGCATTTTATGCTTATCAAGATCATACACTAACCAACCTTTCTTCCCAAAAGAATAACCCAAAAAAACACATCGTCTGCTTCGACAATCAAATTTATCATTATCTTTTCGAAAGTAATGAACATAACACAGAGATCTTAAAATCTTAATGTGTTTGTAGGAATGGGGTTTTCCAAAAAAAATTCATAGGGGGTTTTTCCATGCAACAATTTCGAATGGGTACGATTAATTAGGTGCACTGCTGCTAGTACACAGTCTCCCCAAAATTTCACCGGTAGTTTTGCTTGAAACATTAAAGCATGAGACACATTCAAGATATGTCTATTCTTCCTTTCCACCCTTCCATTTTCTTGGGACGTACGAATGCAAGTGGTGTGATGCTCAATGCCATTTTCAATAAAATATTTTTCTAAACAAATAAATTCTGTCCCATTGTCACTCCTAATTTTCTTGACACGTTTATTAAATTGCCGTTCGACCATGTAAAAAAAATTCAAAATTTGAGAAACATCACTTTTGGATTTAACCAAATAAACCCACACGACACGAGAACAATCGTCCACAATGGTCAAAAAATAAATGGCTCCACATATTGCAGACTTTCGATAATCACCCCAAATATCGCAATAATTAAATCAAAAATTTCAATAGAATTACTGTCACTAAGCAAAAACTTGTCTCTACTTTGTTTAGCTTAACAGCAAATTTCGTAAATGTTTATTAATACTACTACGATTAATAAAAGGCAATAAACCAACCACTTTACTTGATGGATGTCCTAGTCGCTGATGCCACAACTGATCTCCCAGATTCTCTAATGTTGTAAGCTTGCGTCCATGTTGATCCCCTCAAGTAGTATAACCCCCGTCATTTTCACCCGTTTCAATCAAAATCTTTGTGGCTCGGTCATGTATAAAACGTTTCTCAAGCAAAGATGTGATCCGATGGCAACATCTCCTTCTTTCATGGCGATCATATATCTTCCATTGGGCAAGCCTATGTGGTTAGACTCAATCTGACACATGTTTTTCCAGCAAAGAAATGTTGCCTGTTATGTGTCGATTAGCTCCACTATCGACAAACCAAGACTCATTATTTGTCTTACCATTCATTCTACCAGTTTAGCGATCAGTTGTGTGATTAGTTGTCTGTACATGTGTCTGCACATACTCCTTGAAGTGATTCCATTGTTAAGGAGTGAAACCTAGCAAGCCAGCCCTATCATCATCCGTCATTCCAGCAGCTCCCTCTCCGCTGGTATGCACCTTATTGACTCGTGGATTGAATGTGCTTGAGTGTCTTCCTGTAGCCGAAGTGGTTTGGGCTCCGCCTCGCCCCTTCGTGTTCCTCAAGCATTGTTCTACCCACCATTATGGATACCCCACCAGCCTGTAGCATGTATCTGTATCATGTCCCTTTTTCTTGCAGTAAGAACAAACAATACTGCTCACATCCTTTCTTTCCCCCTTCAACTGGGCCAAGGCGATCGGCCAGGCGCAACCTGCACTCTACAACCTGCTATCTAAACATCAAAGCTGACAATCTTCATGCACGCTAGCCCGGACTCTTTCTTCTCGTGCAACCATGGAATATGCCTTATAACATTAGGCAAGGGTACTGTGTTCAGTATGGAGGACTTCACGTTCTCAAACTTCGGTGTGCTAATGCCCATAACGAATTGGTGAACCCTCTAGTCTTCACGTCGTTGGACTAGCTTCGTGCTGATGTTGCACCTGCACCCCACACATGAGCAAGTTAGGAGTGCGTCAAAGTCATTCAAATCGTCCCACAGTTTCTTCACATGACCAAAATAGGCTGCCACGCTTTCACCTTTCTGTTGTTTGCAGTTTGCTAGATCCGCCTTCAATTGTTGAACCCTTGGTCCGTTTCCAACTTAAAACCTCTCCCATAAATCGTTCCAAAACGTTTTTGCATCATCCACATAGCTCACCGTGGAACGAAAGCTTGGCTCAATGGTGTTAAAGATCCATGAAACCACCATTGAGTTCAAAGTTTGCCAAAGTTTCGGTTCATCTTCCATGGTGGGTTTTCAATCGTTCCATCAATATGAAGGCTGTTTTCGTCTTAGCCCTCAATGAGCTCTTGAAAATCCTAGCACATTCTTCATAATTCTTCCCCTTCAATTGGATATGGGTGAGAATCATTCCAGAATTGTCACTTGTCGAAAGAAAGTACGAAGAGCGCCTCTCATCCATGGCTTTCTTCTCGCCGCTAGCTTCGGTGGTCATGGCCGAACCTTTGGAAGCTCTGATACTAAATTAAGAACCGATTTGTGTGAAGGAGAAAATAATATTTACTTTATTTGAAAGATTTAATTGATTATAACTCTATATATATATATAAAAGTTTCCTAATTGGAGAAGGATTTTACCAATACATAACTTTCCTACTTGTAGAAGGATTATATCATAACTAATGCTAATCATATATTCTATCTAATTTACATATATCACATAATGAAACATTAATCACATGTAAAAGGAGATATTGACAAAATATCTTTGTCAATATCTCAACATCTTTCTTGTACTTAAATCTTAATCTGCATCCGTGATTCCATCCAGTTAAATCTCCTTGCCTTGTTCAAGATGGTTGTACAGCCAATCAGAGACCAATAGAAAATACTGTCTCGAAATAGAGACCATTAGAAAAATGATGTCCCATAAATATATAAATGGATACTATTAAAGATTATTGTATCAAATAAATAGTATCTAAAATACATTTTTTCTAGTAGTATAGCATGTAGTGAAATTTCACCCTTCTTCTTGCCCGAATATGTAATTCTAGAAATAACTGCTGGAGACTCGTATGTATGACGGATATGCAAGCAGATAACTTATATGTGTTCTATTTTCATGAATCTACGAACTTTTTCTTCTTGCGTTGTATTATTTGATCTAAATTGACATGAAAATTTTCCAAAGTTAGTTGAAAGATCAAACAAGTGAACAAACCAACTTTTCTTGATCGGTCTTGATAAAAATAAAGGTCGCGTTTGGATATACAGATTATTCTTGTGTAGTACAGTAATTTTTCCAATGGATGTATAATGATTGAATTAGAAGTAAGAGACTGCAGGACTTGGACTTGTCTCCATTTACATCAATAAATATCTCAACTTTTGGTTCATGCTATCAAGTGGTAATGTTTGGCCTACCATGCATATACCTTCTTTGACTTTTGGGGCAAAGGGTTTCAGTCATGATTCCTACATTTCCAACCATCTCCCAAGTCCTGATGAGTATTTGACATTTTACTATTCTCTCCGTTACATAATAAATTGTCACATTTAATTTATCAAACCTTTTAGAATAATGTTTTACTTGTTTGTTTGTAACATGGTAAAATTGCAGTAAAACTATCTCCTTATTTAAAAATATGTCACTTATTTTGATATAGATTAAAAAGGAAAACGTGATACTGATTTTATTATGGGATGTACGAGAGACAGTGGCGGATCTAGGATGTTTCGACAGCGGGGTGCACAATTTACATTATAAAAGTTTAAACTAATTTTTTTTCTTTAAACGCGACGAGATTATAATACAAAATTTAAAACATAAATTAATTATAAAAATATGTTATCTTTAACCCAGCTTTTTCTTCTTATTGTTTACTAGTACATACCCGTGTCCAAGGACACGGGTTTTTTTTTTTTTTTTTTAATTTTTTTTTTTAATTTAAAAAAAAAATTTAAGGGAAAAATGGGGAAAAACCCATTTGAAACTATTCATTCAACTGTTCACTCTCTTCCCTCATTTATACTATAGATTTGGAAATAATAAGCTTATGTCATGAAAAAAAATAATATTTAAATTATAGTTGTTTTAATGATGACATCATTTTAGGAAGCATTTCTTGAAATTAATATTGTAATTTAATTTTTATAAGTTTCAAATTTATTTTTTTCATAAACAATAAACGATGAAAAAACTAATAGATAATAAATAAAATTCATTTATATTAGTTAAAATTTTCGTAGATTTTACGAATAGAATAAATTTAACTAATGAGCAAAAGAATCCATATATAAATATATTTAAAAAGAAAAAATAATTTACCATAATAGAGGCAAAAAATTTAACTTGAATAATAAATAAAACTATTTATGATATGATTATAAAATAATTTAAGTAAGATATTGA
Organism: Adenophora triphylla var. japonica; assembly: GCA_022495995.1. Lineage (NCBI taxonomy): Eukaryota > Viridiplantae > Streptophyta > Magnoliopsida > Asterales > Campanulaceae > Adenophora > Adenophora triphylla. The sequence continues at coordinate 1,239,683 of JAFEMH010000041.1, read as the reverse complement.
AAAAGAGTTTATTTCTCATATTAGAGACAAAAAATTGTTTGAGATTGATTGTAGCTAGTGGGATTTGAACCCTACTTCTTAGCAATAAACTTTAACAGCTCACCAACTAAATTAGTCTTAGGATCTATTAAAAGTAATGGTGAAAATTAGGTAATCTTATCTGCAGATGCACTTAGTAAGTAATGTAAAAAAATAATTATATTTTTTTAACTAGAAATAAAATTTGACCGGATGCACCTGCACCCCCACTTTATACACTAAATCCGCCCATGACGAGAGAGGGAGTATTTATTTAGCTTTTTCCATGCTGGTCATTGTTTTCATTGAAGCAGTAATCTTTATCACTTATCTTTTTCATTTTTTTTTTCCTCAAGTCATACAAAGAGAACTTTTTCCCAAAAATGACATTGTTTTAAAAAGTATTTTTCAAAATGTCACACTTTTGAAAGTATTGACCAGAATAGCATAGTTTTTAGAATTCGCGGTTGGCAACTGCGTTTTCAAAGTTGAATTCGCAGTTGCCAACCGCGTTAAAAAAAATAAATTAGAAAAATTATAAACCCGTGGTTGCATAATGCGAATTCATTAATGAAAATGCAGTTGCCAACCGCGAATTCTAAAAACTAGGCTATTGTGGTCAATACTTTTAATAGAGTGAAATCTTGGAAAATACTTTTTGAAACAGTGTCATTTTGAGAAAAAAAATCCATACAAAGAACCCCAAATTCCTCCCCACCCACCTGGAAAAAATAAAAATAATACAGTAACAATAACAATAACAATAAATCCTAAGCTAAACAAAACCAGTAGCGCACTTAGACAAGTCCTGAACCTGTAAGAACACGTTTTTTGTTGTAATATACCACCACACAATACTTGTGCTTGATGCTCCAAAATCAATAAGCAACAGTCGTTTTAAAATATACTAGCGTACATGTTGTTAGAACATGGATTAATTAATATGTGTTATTTAGTTCCATTTGTTATAATCATTTAATAATGTTAAAGTATAGACAAAATGTGTAGAATTCCATTAGATGTAAGTACCATTAAATAATGGGCATAATGGTAACTTCACACCATCATCTTTATGAAAGGGTGTAGTCCCTAAATGAAATGTCCCTTCTCTATCTATATAAAGACTATCCATCAGCCATTTAGAGACACTTAACATCATTTTACAATTCAGTCAAAACATTCTTCATTCATCTAAGAAGAACAAGTGTGGGCACTATCATTTAGAAGTATTATCTCCCCTCGCTTCTCTTTCTTTCATTCAAGAACAAGATCAAGAACACAATCATGGATTCTTCAGGTACACGCTTCCGTCTTCATCTTCTTCTCATTCTTAATCTAGTTGTGAGTCGGTTCATGGTTTGATGGATCGTTTTTGTTCCAACAATTGGTATCAGAGCCTACTCATATACTAGATTGAGTTTGAAATTATTATAGAGCCTTGTGCTTTAATTTATTTCATATTTGTAATCCTTGTGTGATTTCATTTGGTTTTGTTCTTGTTAATGATACTCATCTTGTCTAAGAGTATCATATTCATAACATCATTCTATTTCTGATTTTTTTGTTTTACTCAAAAGGCTTTCAACCCTTAATGTAAGATTATTCCATTTTTTTAACATAGCCACCATCCTTGGATGCGTTGTGAGTTTGTTCATATGCATAGCCACGCATTTTTTAAATGTGTTGTGAGTATGCGGATCTACTTACTTTGGTTGAAAATTGAGTCACCATTAAATTAAGAACTTCATTCAATTTCTGAAAATAATGGTAAAATCAAGAGGCACAATGGTTCATACAAGATTACCCCAAGGTTCATACTCGATGTCCTGGCAAAGGGCCCGGCGCCCTCCTCAACGAGGGGGGGGGGGCAGGGTTTGGTAGTGGTGAGTAGGGTGGTGGTGGTGGTGATGGTGGTGATTGGGGTGGGTAAATTTGTAGTCAACTCAATCGAACATTTTTCGAAAAAAAAATTTCCTTACCAAACAATCTAAAATATGTTTATCTTATTTTCCAAAAAACATTTTGCAAGAAATCATTTTTCAAAAAATGTTTTACGCTAAATAAACGAAGCCTAATTTGGCTTTTCTTTGTAGTGTTTATTGAAATCAAAGATATAATACATTGTATATGTACACTACAAAAAAAAATCAATTTTAGGGACCAGAATTTTTGGAACTAACGTAATAATCTGACCTATTATCTTCTTAATAAGTCGGCCTACGCACAATCGAAATTGATTTATATTTAAAAACGCAAAACTGATTTTTAAGGACAAACTGAGATGGTCTTCTAAAATTTTAAAAGAGTCTGGGCTTAATCAATCAGCTAATTAAAAGGATTTTTAAAGAAAACCCACGAAACCCTCGTCTAATCTCACGCCCACTTCCACCTTTCCTGCCGTTCTCTGCGATCGTCGTCAAGGTTTGTTCTGCAATCGTCGTCAAGGTATCCCTCTATTGTTCTGCAATCGTCGTCGGTTTCCTTGTTCGATTAGCCGTCTGTAAACCGTAATAATCCCCTCTATTGTTCGATTCTTCTTGTTCATTAGCCATTCTCTGCAATCGTCAAGGTTTCCCTCGCCCCTCTCTAATCGATTTCATCCGCCGTTCTCTGCAATCGTCAAGGTACTTTCTCTCTCTACTTATTTGTAATGAATTTTTTTGTTAATAGCGGTTAGATTATTTCATTTGGCATATTTTAGGGTTTTTCTCGCTGTACTCTCGTTTTATTTTTCTTTCCGGGTCTGTTATTTACCGAAACTGGTGCGAGACTGCTGGTTCAATGCTTGTGATAGTTTTGTAAGGAATTTAATGATACAAAGATTGGAACTCCTGATTGAAATTTTCTTTTCGTCAATCGTTATTCCCAAATTTGCATGTTTCTTATGCAATTAGGTCGTTCCATGTATCATTTAAGTACAAATTTTAGTTGATAAATTTCAAACTTAAGCAATTGACACAACTTCAGGTCCAGTTAGATAGTCCAGTATGAACACTTGAGAGTATTGTCAACATTCATTCAATTGGTTTGAACCTTTTGATATCAATCTGATCGTATTTTCTCAATGTCAAGTTTATTAGGATTATAAAAGGAACTTGACTGAGCGCGAGTTTGAAGCACTAAAGGAACGCGTTGCTGGAACTAGGGCAGGGTTTAAAAGAGTTGCATGTAAGGTACCACTCTACACATACTGTTTATTTACTTTTGGGTTCGGGTATTGTTTCTATCAACGTTTTGGCTTTACCGCATCAAGACTAGGATGAAGCTCACATGAACTTTAGCCTCACTTTGGATGGGATCTTATTTAGGTTTTGATATATGAAGTAATATGAGCATATCTACAATAGAATTTATCCTTCGGCATCTTTACGAAGCACAAACTTTCTGATTTTGGAGTTCCCGAAGAAAGTATGATGCCTTATCCTTTAAGTAATAGATTGAATTTACTTTCTGATGAAAGATAAGATTTAGCAATGATTCTCATTCTCTAGATTTGGAAATTCAAAGCATTTTGATAGATTCTATTCAGCTTAACTTGTCATAATAGTTAACGTAATCATCTTTCACTGTTGGTGTTAGGTTAAAATCTTATTCTGAGTAGGTATGTGGCATTGTGTTTGTGCCTTGTGGCAATTTATGTGTACTGTAGTCTTGCATTTGTCCGCACCTTTAAGCAATTTGTATTAAGGGGTGATTGTTATGTTTCCAAGAATCCTGTAGTCTATTAAAGTTATCTTCAGCTTTACGCTTTTACTCTTCTGATTTGCTCAAGCATTTATGAAGCTATTTTTATTTTACCGGCATGTAGAATGTGAGTAAAACTGTATTTATTATATCTTTCGTCATAGTAAAATGCAGTTATTTAACTCATCTCTTCTATCTTTTGTAGTTTTCAAACAATGGGGAAGACCGAGTTGTCATTGGCACATTGGATCTTAATCAGTGTATGAGCCTCCCAGATGAGATAGCAGGAATGAAGCCCAAGGTACTTCTTGGATCTCATTACTTGCGTCTCCAAAATTATTGTTGTTGCTGTAGTGCTTTAGTGCCAATTGAATTATATTTTATTTCTTTAAATTTATTCTTCTTTGCTCTTTATCTTAAGCTTTGAACAAATCTATTAAAAAATAATTTGGAGGTGATTACATCACGCATAGAGTCTCACTTGAATTGAGCTTCAAATAGCTGGCTTGGAGTGGCTCGAGAGCATGTCAGCTCGAAGTCGTGACTAATTGAAAGAAACTCTGGATTGATAGTTTAGCGTAATGGAGAGAGAACCTGCTGGAAGCTTCCAGGGTTTCATTGAGCTTCAAGATTCTTGCTCCATTTGATTATTGATCTCCTTGAAAAATGGATTATTCAAGTGCCAACTAAATTCCAGGGTCCTAAAAAATTGCATAAATTTTTGAAGTAGTAAGCATACAACTTGACAAGATTCTCCGGGAAATGGAAAAATTCCTACTGAAACAAGTAAAAAACCAAATGATTTATTCCTTTCTCTTTCCGGGGTCATTTGAAAGTTGAATTAGTTTCTTCCCTTCAGACATTTGGGTTCATTTTGCTTTCATAATCATCTTTTTATGTCTCATGCTACTCTCATCGCTCCTCGTCTGCTAATTAATTGTTTTAAATATTATCAGCTATCATTATACTTGTAATTCTATTATCCGCGTGATCTTTACCATATGGAAAGGCGTAAAAAGGTAGATGATATATGCCTTGAACTATCAAATTGGAAAATGTAGCATTTTAAAGTGACTGTGAAGTGAGTTTCATTGTCATCATGTCTCAACAGGGAATTGGAGCTGATTTTGCAAGGGCATACCTGAGTAATGTATGTGTTGCCAAGGAATGCCAAAGAAACGGGATTGCTATTGCACTTATTGAGATGTCAAAATTGGTTGCTGAGGATTGGGGTAACACCATTTTTACTCTTTCTCATTTTTAACTCGTGTGTTACTGCTTACATAATCTGCTGATGTTTCTTCAATGAATGTTGCCTCTCATCCCCACCCTCATCTCTCTCTCTCTCTCTCACACACACACACAAACCTGTGATGGCCTAAATTCATTTCCTCGGTTACTTTTCCAGCTTTATCTGGGGTGATTGAAGTGAAACTCATTTTCCAGTGTTGGTTTAAAGTTCTTGAGTAGTTTTGTGTTTAATACAGATTCTTTGCGATTGTTTTTCTTTCAGGAATAAGTGATTTATATGTGCACGTGGCGGTTGACCTTAAACCTGACAGCAATGACACTTAATTTTGATTTTTCTTGTTGCTGCTGTAACTCTTTGTTTTGTAGGCAAACACCAATGCACCTGATGGATTTAAGAAGCTTTGCTTCAAAAAACTAAACAAGTCTTGGAAATCATTTAAGTACGAACTGAAGAAAAAGTACTTCACACCCTTTAAAGATGATCCTGAACATTGTTTTGTTGTACCTCCAGAAGTCCAACCCGATCAATGGTCAGAATTAGTGAGCTACTGGAGTATGGAATCGACACAAGTATGTAATTATTCACGAGTTCGTATGAATTGATATATTTGTTTGTGAAAATATTTTTCATATGACGTTATTGATTTTTACAGAATTAGTGAGCTACTGGAGTATGGTCAGAATTAGTGAGCTACTGGAGTATGGAATCGACACAAATATGACGTAATCATCTTTCACTGTTGCTGTAGGACTTTGTTTTCATGATCATTTTTGGTTATTTGTAGGTTTAGAACTCGAAATTTTCTGATTAAACAAGTTGCTCGAGGTACGTTTCACCTTCAACTGTAGACAGTCTTGAGTTCACAATGAAAGATAAAAAATGTAGTAAGATTCACATATAAATAGGCATGATTTAGTTGTCAAGGAAATGTAGTTATCAATTCATTGAATTTACTTTGTAGTAGCTTCTTTTTATTGTGTGTGAAATTCATTGAATTCTCAGTTCCATTCTTCTGAATTCATGTTTGTTTGCATAGCCTGCGTGTGCTTCTAGTAACTTAGTATCTTTCAATCTTAAATCAATGACTTAGAATTTCAATTTTAAATCAATGACATAGAATTGAGTTGCTGAACATAGCCTGCGTGTGCTTCTAGTAACTTAGTATCTTTCGCTTGAACCATTTATGACTCCAGTGTGTGTATTTTGCACTTTCTTTATGAAGGAGGTGTAGATGTGATCGAAACCTATGTATTTTGAAATGCTCATGAACCTTCTCCTGGCAATGTGAGCTGATAAAAACCTACTTCTTACATTTCAACATTACTTGCTTCCATTATCTTGATTTATTATCCGTCTCTGTGGGAACTCCCTCAGTACTACTAATAACCTGATTATATTTTTTTCTGTGACACGTTTAATGTTATAATATAGCACTATATGGAGAAATTCACAACTCAATTCTAAGTCATTGATTTAAGATTGAGATTTAGTTTACTGTTCGGAATCTCTAAGCTCCTCTGCCCCGTCCAACTACTTAGTTTTGTTACCATTTTCATGGATTTAGTTGCTGAATCTTTTTTTTTTTTTTTTCAGGTTTCATTCAATAGCAAGGACACGTGGATTTTATTGCAAGAATGTTATCAAGGAACAAACTTCTAACGGATGCAATTTTTTCAATAGTATGCAATCTGGATTATTTGAACTAGTTGGAGACTTAATTATTTAGACTAGAGTATTTTTAATGGAAATTTGAGTAGTTCTACAGGATTTAGTTTTTTTTTTTTTTTTTTTTTTTTTTTTTTTTTTTTTTATAGCAAAGACCTATATTTGAATGATGTAGCCGATTAACTTTGAATTATTTGTTTAGTTCTCATTATAATGAGTAAATTTGAAAAAAGAATGAACATTCAATTCATTTTGAGACGAATATTGATGATTAAGATTTATATTTTGGGATACAAGCTTATTTGGGTCATTGAAAGTCGACCTTAAATCTTTTCCTTCAAAATTATATTTTTGGCGCAAAATTACTTTAGGTCGGCGACGCATGTCCCTAATAATTTCCCGGGAAAAAAATAAATTGACGCTAAATTAATATTAGGGTCGGCCTTGCCGTCCTTATTAACCCGTCCCAAATAAAAAATTGGCTCCAAAATATTTCCGCTAAATTAATTGTAAGGATCAAAGCATGCCGTCTTTAATACCTTTTTAGGGACGGTGACGGGGGTCCCAAAGTTTTAGAGTCGCCTGTTATTCTGGACCCTAAAGTCCCGTCCTTAAGGCCGACCTAAAAACCTTAAGGGACGGTAAATTGAATTTTAGGGACGGTGATGGGCCGATCCTAATAATGATTATGTTTCTTGTAGTGTGTTGATAATTATTCCGTATTAATATCCCTGCATTCTAAAACGAGTGTCTATTTTTCATCAGTGATATGAAGAAAATGCAATCATTGTGGAAGAAAATGCAATCATTGTGAAACGGAGATTGTCGAAACAAACAATCTCCCTTGACAGCATGATCCTTGTCATCCATCAATTGAAGATTATGTCATTATCACTTTAACAAGGATATTATGTACATGGTTCAGTACTCCAGGAGGAAATGCTATGCATAGGATGTAGTGTAGTGGGCGCGGAGGATATCGAGTAAATCTCTTATATGGAGTGATAATCTCAAAAAAGTTCGTTTTATATCAAATCCGTTAGATAATCTCAAAAAAGTTCGTTTTATATCAAATCCGTTAGTTAGCAGGTTGTATAATATATATTTGAATAGCTTGAAAAGTATAAATAAACACTTAAATTAAGTTGGAATTTCACTGACGAATGTCCTCAGACGTGATAGTAAGTATTCGTATTGTAAAGAGCAAATCAATTGATAAGAGTTGAAAGTCAAAAGATGCGTTCACCTGAATTATGTTAATTATGGCTTGTATTTATAGGTATAGAATGTAGAGTATATCTTTGAGTAGAAAGTTATATGATAATAGGGTTATAATTCTAGTTGTATTATAACTTCCCACAATCCTTGTTTGACTAAAATTAGATAATTGCCTTCTTTACGTATGCATTGTAGGCATTCTCCTAGACATGTGATGTTGCTCGACATGTTGAATGCCAAGGAAGAGGAGGAGCAAGTATAGGGAAGCACATTTCCTTGCCTTGATGATGACCGAGGAGGCCCTTGGTCGTCTCTTGTTGAGGCCTAGGTCGGCCTTTGGAGGTGCCTAGGTCGGCATATGAGGGATGCCTTGTCGGCATATGTCAGTGCCTTGTCGGCATATATCAGTATTGTGGCCTTAGTCATATTACTCGCTCTGCTATGTATAGGTCGATATAGTGGGACATGACGAGTAGGCATGAGAAGAATATGTAGGAAATCCCTCTCCCTATGTCATATTATTAAAGACTTGTGTGGATTATATTTTAGGCTCAATCCATTAGGTCTTGCCCGGTTACGACCCACGTTCGTACCTCGGTTTATACCTTTCAGTGGCTCCCGACTTTCTAGCTCGTCTATGCCGAGGAGGAGGTAGTGCTCGACCTCGGATTAAACGAATACGAAAGGGTTATTCCGAAATTCGAGACGTAATCATTTATCTGCCGATTATTACACATTGGGGAATGCGCCCCATTATTGACGAGGCATTCTCCTTGGGAACCTGCTAGAACATTAATTGTGGAGAGGTAGACGACGCCTTAACCCGTTTTTTGACCCACACCCGTTTTAGATCTGGGTATAAAAGAAAAATCCCCTATCCTTTTTACTCTTTTATTACTGTTCAACTTGGAGAGAGACCCATAAGCTTTAAAAATCGCAAATCGTTCTTGAGTTCTTCATTGATTTCTGGAGTTTTACTGCTTGATTTATTTGTGTTTCACATCACCAATCTTTAATCCAGGTATACATTTCTTCCTTCCCCTTATTTTTACGTTTCTGGGTTGTTGTTCTTGGTTTCTTGGTGGGTTCTTCTAGAATCCGCCATTATTGTAGCTTTCTTGAAGCTTTTCTTGAGTAAGTTTCTTGCTTTCCCCGTTCATGGTTATGGCCAAAACTTGGGGAAGCAATCCCCATGCCTTGTATTGTTACCATACGCAAAACCTTAGAATTTATCAAAGGGTTTATCAAAGGGTTGATGGGCCATGTATGATGTTGAGCTTGAATGAGATAGGGGAGATTCTGACGAGGTATTAAAGCCCTAGAACTGACGTCAGTTATCCTAGTCAATTTAGGATTGACCGACTTAGCGTTGATTCCCCAAACATCGTGCTGTTCCACGGTTGGTCAAAAATCATTGACCACATCAATCTTTATTACTTGAAGTCCAGCCATCTGGAGCGTCCTCTGTTGGGTAAGGATCCATCCTCGGTTTTAGTTAATAGGACGGGGAGGGATACCCTTTCTCATCCTCGTCCTTCCAATTGCCTTAGCCAAATTCTGACCTTTACTTCTTTGTTTATGCAACTATGATGGGAAAGGGAAACACTATTGCTCATACTTCAAACGGTCTGTCTACCTAGGGTAGAATTGTCAATGCCTTTGCCGAGGGAGCACAGGCTGGAAACCGAGAGGGAGGCTGAGGTAGGTCCAACCGAGGTAGGAGTTACACCCCTAGGCCCAAGCTCACCAAAGCCGGGGAGCCAATGATTGAGGAGTTACACTCTAAGTATGGAGTGTCGAGGGATGAATATCGCCTTTCGTACCTCCCCGATGCTCCTGTAAAGGATAAGGAGGCGATGAATGATTTTTTGTATAGCCTAAACTATGTCCATTTCTACTATAAACAATTTCAGCTTGGCCTCCGTCTCCCCCTCGACCCATTTATCTGTGAGTTCCTCGAGGATATGCAGGCGGTTCCAGCTATGATAGGCGCCAATACCGTGAGGTTCCTCACCGGCTTCATTGTCCTTTGTCGTAGCTTAGGCTTTGAACCATGCCAATCAGCCTTCCATCACTTTTTCACCGTAAGTTATAAGGAGGACACGAGGGTGATAGTGGTGAGGAGTGATCCTATCCAACCAAAGCTCATCTACCAAATGTCAAGCAAGGTGTCGGGGTGGAACAATCATGTTATCAGAGTGGAGAGCCGATAAGGCTGGGAGATTGCCGCCTCTTCAAGGTTTCCAGGGGTGCCTGAACAGGTGTGGAGGCCAGAGTGGAGTGGCCAATTGATTGAGAGGCTAAGGCAATTTGCCAAGGTAGGAACTCTGTGTTAGTCAAGTCTAGGGACCGACTAGAGGTACTATGTACAAGAAGGGATCATGCCTAGCTGTAAGTACCCCAATCTGGATCACCCTCTTCCGAACACACGGGAAATACCGCAGACTCACAAACGCAGTCTCGAAGACCCGTGACACTCAAAAACCCTCAAAACCCTCAGCCAAACCAAGGGAGGGACCTTTCTGGGACAAAAAGGGACAAAAGGACTTTTTAGGAATTTTTCAGAAATTGAAAAAGCAAATGTGGTCCGTACGGACCTCTTTGCTTCAATGATTACTGAATCCTCTTAAAGTCCAAGATATTCCCTCAAATCCCGAGAAACATCATTACTTGCCTACATGGTTGGTCCGTACGGACCTTATTACATGCAAGGTTGGTCCGTACGGACCTCTTTGCAACCAGACACCATCATGGCTAAATCTTCTTAAAGTCCACTTATTCCCTCAAATCGAGGAAAACCAAAATCCTGGATTACCTAGAAGGTCCGTACGGACCTTCTTGCACAAAATCTGGCACTATAAATAGAGGGCTCCCCCTCCCTCATTTCACACATCTCCCTCTTCTCTCTTCTCCCCCCAGCCTTCTGGCACCCCTCTAAGTCCTCTCGAGGCACTCCCGGCCCCTTTCTGATCATTTCGAGGCCTTCTGAGCTCCCTTATGGTGCTCCGAAGCCTCTCCGAGCGCTCTCGCGACGCTCCCGCGCTGCCCCGAGGCATTCTCGAGGTACTCTGAGGCCCCTCGTGGTACTCCGAGGCCTTGCCTGGTCTTTCCCTAGGCGTTCCGGCTCTTTTCGAGTCAAACCGGCGATCCCGGCCCACGCCGAACCTCTGCCCGAGTAATCCCTGCCATCCCAACCCACGCCGAACCTCTGCCCGAGTGATCCCTGCGATCCCAACGCACGCCGAACCTCTGCCCGAGTGATCCCTGCGATCCCAACGCACGCCGAAACTCTGTCCGCAAACAACCGGCTCATCCCGAAGCAATCCCGGTCCGTACCGGAACACTATTCCATCCTCAAACACTATTTCCCTGCGGAAGACAGACACGAACCAACATTGGTAAGGCTTCCTTCCCTCACTATTTCAATACATTTCAATAAAGCAGTGTACAATGTAGACATCCGATACATCATGCATTTTTAAAAGCACATACACACACACACACAACAGTTAAAGAATATAAGGGGTACCGAAAGACTCGTTTTTACGAGGCGACTCGGGTGAGCTCTAAGATTCTAATATTCTCTTCCCGATGAGTCATCTGACCTCCGAACTAAAAAATCTCATCACACAAAAACAATTTATTTTTAAACTGATGCCCTTTTCAATGTTTTGGGCATAATCAAAACGGCGTGGCGACTCTACAAGCAAAAACACGGCGAGACATTCTCAAACACCGCAAAACGGAATAAGCCAGATACTGGGGCGCGAACGCGCTGCCTATGGGATCCGGGCGACTTCCTGAAGCGAACGAATGCGAGATGCCGGGGCCCGCGCGCGAGCCGGATCCGGGTAATTTCAGTTGGCGACTCCGCTGGGGACATTATGTGCTTATGTGTTCATTTGCTTTCAAAAAAAAAAATTTCAAAAAAAAAAAAAACAATTTCAAAAAAAAAGATTTCAAAAATTTTTTTTATCAAAAAGAAATTTTTCAAAAAAAAAAATCATGCATCATGCTTTTTAAGACACATGAAAAATTTCTATTTTACTCAGAAAAAGAAAATAGACTGCTTGCACACTACGCGCACGTGACCGTACACTGCACACTACGTCCCTAACCCGGGGAAATCCTTGTCGCGGCCCGTTTGGTCTTATTACGCCTCTCGGTGCAAGCACAGGACTACCCAAACATCCCATGGAGCCTCGTGTCGACCATGCACTTGTCCGTGACACACTTTGTCCGAGACCCGGTTGGTTTTTAGTCTGGTCTGTGTCATGCCCTGTCCGTGTATAGACCTTTCCTTTCAAGCCTTTGTCGGCACACCGACTCAATATCTTTCGGGGACCCTAATCAGTCGAAGTCATGCCGGTTTTCCGCCGCAGACTTTGACCAAGATATTGACCGGCGCCTTGACTTCGGCTCGGCGGCACAAATTATACACGACTCCCGGCATGACACTTTGAGTCATCAAGGATTAATGATTATTCCATGCCTAATTACGGCCTAATTGACGACAAGTCAAGATCAATTGTGGACATTCATCAGTCCAAATCATGCCGACTTTTCGTCGAGCCCTCGGACATGATCTTGACTTTTGACGTCAGCTTTGTCCCTAATTTACATCGAATGCTCGTTAAGACTCGATTACCCGCCGACTTTTAGGATCGTTTTCTTTCGGTCGGTGGGACCCGCTTGCCCTATAGGACCCTCGCCGGCCGTCCACCACAGGAGGTCGAAATACAAGTGGAATACGAGGGGCTTATAGACGTAGTGACGGGGCCCACCGATCCAGGATCGAGTAGTTTGCGAAAAAGAAGAGCGATCTTTTCCAACCGATTAGGTTAATAAAACACGTTTTAAGTAAACGTGAACAAATAAGCGCATGTTGCATGAGCCCAAAGCCAAAACACCTACCCTCCTTCAATTCCCAAACATCGAACCTCGTGTCTTTCCCCCGCAGACTCCGCACAAAGCTTGGTTTCGGCACCGGGTCACCGTTTGATCGGTTGGGAAGAGTTAAGCGCATCGTCGGCTTCACCGTTTGTTCCGACTCCGGGTTTCGAATGTCCGCATCGAGTGGTAACGATGGGGACAACGTCACTCCGCCTCCGGGACTCCTCAAACAACCGCAATGGAATCGGTTAGCCGAACGGATGAGAGTGCGACGGGAAGCACTGTGAAACGGCCTTATGGAGGCTATCAAAAGCCATGGATTGGCCGCCGCCTCAACCCGAGATGGCACCTTCACTGTGGAAGAAGAGGAAGACCCCAATCCCGCTCTTGGTCAACCCGACTACTCCAGTGATGCCACCACCGGCCTCCCACGGTACTACCACCGAGCCCATGCTCCTCGATCTCGGGTCGGCCGGCTCCCCAACCTGTAGACCACCGGATCCACGCGGCCTCGACGGGATGAGCCGAGTTCGCAATGCCTCGGTGGGGACAAAGTCGATGCAAATGCCTTCCCGTGGTTGGGGATACCTCGGAATGCCACGGCAAATTGGGATCCCGCCTCGGTTTGGGACCAATCAATCAGGACTTTCGCACCAACGGTTTGGAATGCCGCCACGGTTTGATTCGGGGCAACGGTCGGGAGCCCCTCCTCAGAATGATGCTAGCTCATTGCTCCTCACACAGCTTCCACAAACCCATTTCTCACTCAGGGTTCAATGGGTTACCAAGCCCCCATCCCGGTTTCATCAGAATCACCTAGATCACAGTATCCTCTCGGTTATGCATCCTCGCCACAACCAGCCATGCAATTCAACAACCGGGGACGGCGGCCCGCACTTAAGCCTACTTATGGGCCTCACTCAGGAAATCCAAGCCATCGGCTACCTCGAATCTGCCTCTATCTTCTCTCGCCGATTGGAAGCCAACGGCAAGTCGGCTGGGTTCTATCCCTTTGCCCAAGCTCCTACCTACACTCCCCGGGGTAATTTGGGCCAAGGACGGGTTTTCATCTATGCTCCGGGATATGGTATTCCTTCCACCAATGCACCACCAACGGACTAGTCCTCTTCCCGGCTCAAATATCGGCTCAGGCATTCCCGCTCCACCTTTGGATCCCCAATTGGCTTGGTTTATGGAGCAACACAAGGAAATGAAAGCGCGGATCGCTGAATTGACCGTCAAAAGGAACACGCTCTTCGGCCTACGAGATCCCGGCTCGATTGTACTTTGCCTCACAAGTTCGTAATGCCCAATCTCGAAGCTGTTTGATGGAAGTACGTGCCTAAAACTCACTTGGACACCTATACTTTGACAATGAAAGCCAAGGGATGCACAAACCGGCGGTTGGCCGACTACTTGATCTCTCTTTGAAGTCGGGGCTTTGAAATGGTTTTTCCGATTGCGGCTGAAGCTAGGGCTACTGGGGAGCAGTTACCGGTACTTTCACGAGATAAGTATAAAGCCAACTTGGAATGGGAAACTAACGAGTTGACTGCAGACAACGATGCGGCGCCACGATGAGAATATTGGGGATTTCTATAAAAGGTGGAACTTAAAGCTCGGTGAAATGGCCATTCCTCCCTCGACGAGAGCGGTTAGACATCTTTCGGTCATGCTTGAAGCCGCATTTGAGAGCTTCCTCGGTCACTTCCTACGCCGACTTACGTGCAATGGTTAATTCCGGGGCTAAGTTCGAAAAGGCTTACAATCGGCGGCAGTTGCTGCACACCTTACAATACCGGGTTTCTTCCACCTCCAACACAGCTCTGCCCAACCAAAAGGTAAAGAAGTGATTAGCTATGCGGGACGGATCGTAACAATGCCACTTCCTTTGTTCCCAAGAAACCTGATGCATCCAGATCTCAGCTCCAAGACTTGAGAAACTTTGGGATGCCTTTGAGTGATATCTTCAGAGGTTTGGTGAGAGAAGGTTTGCTCCGGCCCTTGGAAAATTATCAGCCTAGAAACCCCAATGCTCCTTTGGATACCTCCAAGCATTGTGCCTTTCATCAGTACCACGGGCACTTGACAGATGATTGCGTCCCCCTGAAAAAGGCAATCCAAAGTTTGATTGAACAAGGGAGGTTAGAGGTTCCTGAAGGGCCTAATACTATCAATAACCCGCTCCCTAGAAATAACAACATGAGTGTCAACATGATCGAGTTTGGTGGTTCAAGACTTGGGAACATAATGGAGTTTGACTCGTCCCTTTGCGAGGTCAATGAAGCAATCATCGCAGGCAAGGAAAATGGTTGGATTGAGCAAGAAGAAGTCCTGATGGAAAGACCTGCAATAGCTCCCATCTCCAGCGTCGAAGAATAGATGCATGGTCCAACAGCAAAGAGCGGCTAGGCTAGGGGCTACTTATCTCTAAAAATAGTCTTTTAGTCAACCGTCGTAGGTTCTAGTATTTTTCTTTCACCTAAGTCCATCTTGGACACTTGTCGGTTTTGTCCACCTCGAATGTTGTGGAAAGATAGCTTAACTATCATTTAAAATTTATATATATATAAGTCTTTCTTCTTTTCTTGCTAGACTCGAGACATCACTTGCACACCCACGTTACGCTTAATTGAAATGGTTTTATCCTAGATGATCACTTGTGCTGCTCAACTACTAATTCTTTGAAATAATTAATATTTAAATTAATTGGAGTGAGAAAATAAATTGATATCCCTCTCAAATTGGGGCTTACCAACTCCACATCTTGCATCTCATATGCTCACATCCCTTTCATCAGCCTCATCACCTCGTTGCTCTGAATTTGCATGGATCTTTTCTCATTTAAAGCTTAAGCAAGCAATGAAGACTTAATCTCGTTTAGGTCATCCGGTAGGGATTGCGGTTGAAGCCTTTCACCCATAGGAAAGCCATTACCTCACCCTCACTAAACACTACCCTTTCATTTCAAGATCGGCGTGTTTTGAAACCCGGTTTAGCCATTATTTTTGCTCCTTCGAGAGTCGGCGATGCGCAAAATATCTCAAGCCATGAAGGAAGGACAAAGACAATCCTCAACTCCTCAGGAAGCTTTCCAAGTCAAAAAAAAAAAAAAAAAAAAAAGAGCTCAAGCAAAAGAAGGTTCAAAAAAAAAAAAAAGAAGGATGTCGATCCTCACAATTCGGTAAAGTCCCGGAAGCTCCTCGAAGAAGCTCTCCAATGATAAAAAAAAAAAAAAAAGAGCTGAGATTCTCGAAGATTCGCAAAAGTTCCCGATAGCTTGGACTTCCTCTTATCATTACCTTAAACCAATCCCAAGCCATCCTCTTAATTTTAGAGGATACTCCCATCACCATTACCCTCGCCTTTGGTCAAAGTCAAAATTTGACCTCTCATCCTTAGGGGCAATCAATCTTCCCTGCCATAGATTTTCCAAACACATCCCTGCAAGCCAACCTCTCATCTTTAGAGGTTCAGTCAGCAAAAGGCCCAGCCGACCTCTCACTTTAAGAGGTCATAACTTCCAAAATTACCCGATGGCCGATCGAAGCCCGAAAACCCAGCTGCAATTCCTATCGGATAGCAATTTCATCGTAAAATCTAAATCAAATTAATGGTTCATTGCTTGCTTAAATTGGAATCTAATCCATTTTGGCTCAAAATAACCAATCAAAGATCGTGCAAATTCAAATTTGATTCATGTGAGCATAATTCATTTCTACTCCACAAACACTTGCCGTGGATGTCCCACTGGGGCTTCACATTCGTGTCTTTCATGGGCACTCTAAGGGGATATGTTATTCGAATCTCCAATCCTCAAAATCCTCAAAGGACCTCAAAATTTTGAATTCGGGATAAGCCCGAACTACGGCGACCTGAGCTCTTCATAATGGAGGGAACGTAGGCAACCAGAAATGGTCCGGTCGAAATCACAAACAAATCTCGAAAAAAAAAATCCGGTCTCATCAAGGATCGTGCCTATACACTTTCCGCCCTTCCGAGCTCGATTCTCGATATCAGTTGGTTTTCTCCTTGTGATTAATCAAAATATTTGTTCATATCAGATTTAAGGGTTGAATAACCCGAACATTAACAAAGGGTTTTAAGCAGCCTTGTGATCATCATGAATATGACAAGTTTTCAAGTGTCTCGACAAGTCTTCTCTCTCTCCATCATAGGGAAATAGAGTCAAACACTGTCTTTCTGTCAGCAGGGGCTTCCATACACTTTTCCACACCTTGTGATGCTTATACTCTCTCAAAAGAGTCAAACCTAAAGCGAGTGTGTATACACAAAATCGGGATTCATTCCCACTTTTCGAAAGATGTGCCCTTTGCACATAAACGTTTACGAGTCTTGTCCGGTGGTTGACTAAGATTTGAAAAGATGGGTGCCTCCTCGGCCACATGATGACTGTACGCAATGGGGCCGCTCTGAGATTTCTTCACACTTTGGGGCTTGCTAAGCGGTTCTCCCGGGTTCTCTGTATCGGCTCTTCAAGTGGAACTTCTATAGTCATCTTTGGGTCCACATTGGGTTCTTCGCTACGAGATAGATTCGCCAAGTCACTTCTTCAAAATCTGGACTTTGCCTACTCGGGATCAGGGGACTTTGTCAAAGTGGTCTTTTGGACCCGAATTTTATCAAGTCGCAAGAAAAGAATTTGACTTCGGAACTTGGTACATAGCGGCTTCCGTAGTATCGGAATTTGAGATCGGGTTTCTCCCGGCATTAGCAATTTCATCAAATCATTCCCGAACAAGGTTTCGGCCAAAGTCATGACTCACCCAAATGAAAGAAGCTTCACTCATATCGACGTGCCACTAGGGCTGTCGGCACTCGGCTCCAAATGACCAAGAATGAGAGGGAAAATTTCAGCAAGACCCGGGATCCGAATCCAATCTCATCAAAATTGAGGTCCATGTGATGCGTTAACAAAACCTCATCAACAACCATTGTTTAAACCGCGATCGAGGGCTTTCACCCCCCCTTGCTCAAAATCTGTTCCCAAACGGTCTCCGAGACACATACATCCCCTCTCATCACCCATGCATCCCCACAAAAATCTCCCAAGGGCTCATGTAGCATGCACAAAACTTGAATCAATAGGAACAATCCTAAGTGATTGAAGATCATAAATTCCACGCCAAAAGCTTAGGCTAAGTGCATCTTCGAAAGCAAGTAAATGCATCATCTCGCAAACATATGCGGTGATACTCTCACAATCATTTTGGCTCTATGCATGCATCTGTCATCATGAATGTCATATATGCATCTTCCTCTTCACTAACGAATGCGGGAATTCAAACGTGAAATCAAATCCCCCTTTTCGGCAAGGATGATCTTCACCAAGACGACCTCCAATGTCCCTGAATGGATGAAGACGGCCTCCGGCATCTCTGATTTGGCAAAGACAAGCTCAGGCGTGCGCAACTTGCTAAAGAGCGACCTCCAATGTCCACAAATGGATGAAAACTTGCCCCCAATAGAATACCACCTCCAGTGTCTACCGTTCGGTCAGAGACGCCAAGTTCTCAAATACAATTCGGTCAGAGATGCCAAGTTCTCAAATACAATTCGGTCAGAGATGCCAAGTTCTCAAATACAATTCGGTCAGAGAAGCCAAGTTCACAAATGCAATTCGGTCAGAGACGCCAAGTTCTCAAAATACAAATCGGTCGGAGACGCCAAGTTCTCAAATGCAAATCGGTCAGAGATGCCAAGTTCTCAAATACAAATCGGTCAGAGACGCCAAGTTCTCAAATACAATTTGGTCAGAGACGCCAAGTTCTCAAATACAAATCGGTCGAGAGACGCGAGTTCTCAAATGCAAATCGGTCGGGGATGCCGGAGTTCTCAAATACAAATCGGTCGAGACGCCAAGTTCTCAAATGCAAATCGAGTCGAGGATGCCGAGATTCTCAAATACGGTTCGGTCGGGAACGCCAAGTTCTCAAATACAAATCGGTCGAGAGACGCGAGTTCTCAAATACGGTTCGGACAGACGCCCGAAATTCTCAAAGGCAAAGCGAGGTTAGGACGCCAAATTCTCAAATACGGTTCGGACGAGAGACGCCAAGTTCTCAGATGCATCAAGACTCTCAACATTACCAAGCTACCGCACAACCCCGCAACTTGCTCTCTTGCGGGTAAGCACGTGAGTGCGTTAGTCCTTGACATATCTCAAAAATATACATATACTCACAAATATTGCATGATTACCCATAGCTTTAGCTATCTCCGCAAATAGCGGCGTAAGCTTTAGTCAAATCCTCGGGTGACTCCCACAGAAGCGATCCAACCTTGGGTACAAAGCCCGTGGCCTCTCGTTATCGCCCCCCCTTTTTGACGAACTATGTAGCCTACCATAGGTCCGGTCACTTGTCCAACACGGTCACCCTTTTTCCCCGACGGTCTCGTAAGCACGAAACTTCCCCGGCGAGAACACCTTGAGATAGTCTCCCTCGGGTACAAAACCTCGACTTAGGATCATACTCTGAACTAAGTTCCCATTTAGGTTCATACTCCTGAACCAAACCTCAACTTAGGATCATACTCTGAACTAAGTCCCCATTTAGGTTCATACTCCTGAACTAAACCTCGACTTAGGTTCATACTCTGAACTAAGTCCCCATTTAGGTTCATACTCCTGAATAAAACCTCGACTTAGAATCATACTCTGAACTAAGTCCCGAATTTAGGTTCAATACTCTGAACTAAACTCCAATAAAGGCTAACAAAATCCCCGTGAAGTTAACGGAATCCCGTTTCTTTTCCCATTATCATCCATTTCCTCGGCGACAAACATAAGACCCCATCCCTTCAAATGAAGTCCACCAATAGACCATCCATCCCAAACCATCAAAAGGAAATCATTTCAAATCAAGGTTCGAGGCACCTAAGATGCCATCTCCAAGGTTCGAGGCACCTAAGACGCCATCATGAAGGTTCGAGGCACCTAAGACGCCATCATTAAGGTTTGAGGCACCTAAAACGCTATCACACACAACACGAGGAAAGCGATAAATCGCAATCATCCCCTAATTCGACAAACCGAAGTCATTACCAGGGCGACTTCCCAAAAATAGTCAGATCATAGGGCGACTTCCCAAAAATAGTCAGGTCTCAGGGCGACTTCCCCGAAAATAGTCAAATCATAGGGCGACTTCCCAAAAATAGTCAAACCATAGGGTGACTTCCCAAAAATAGTCAAACCTTAGGGCGACTTCCCAAAAATAGTCAGATCTCAGGGCGACTTCCCCAAAATAGTCAAATCATAGGGTGACTTCCCAAAAATAGTCAGATCTTAGGGTGACTTCCCAAAAATAGTCAGATCATAGGGCGACTTCCCAAAAATAGTCAGATCTTAGGGCGAATTCCCCAAAATAGTCAAATCACAGGGCGACTTTCCAAAAATAGTCAAATCATAGGGTGACTTCCCAAAAATAGTCAAACCATGGGCGACTTCCCAAAAATAGTCGATCTTAGGGCGACTTCCCAAAAATAGTCGAGATCTTAGGGCTACTTCCCGAAAATAGTCAAATCTTAGGTCGACGTCGAAGATAGGCAAAAGACCCGAACTACGGCGGCTTGATTCCCATTCGGGATACGTAGGTAGCCTATTAAATAGGTTCACCACTCGATCACTTGATCATCTGCCAAATATGGAGCCTTACTCTTATCGACGACCCCGCTTCCTTCGAAAGCGCCGTCGCCGAGGGGCTACTGTAAGTACTCCAATTTGAGTTGTTGGCATTTTCGTTAGAAAATTAACGAAAGTTTTAACATTCCTAACATTCCTAACATTTCTAACATTTCTAACATTTCTAACATTTCTAACCAACCAAGGGTAAAATGGGCATTGCCATTTAAAGTTAAACCAAGAAAGGAATCCTAAAAAGCAAAAGAAATGGAAAAAACCCGAATTGGTAAGTTGAAAAACATAAGCTTTGGAATTTTAAAAAGATTATTCCTCCTGCCCAAAAGCCAAAGATCAGAGCAGATGAACAGTGCACGCTGACGATACCCTCCGCGCGGATAGGATTGCCTCTCACAGGGGACTATAAATTGAACCCTCCTCTCTCAGTTTACACAACACATTTTTACTCACAGAAGCTGTATTCTGGCGAAAATAGAGAGAAAACAGTGGGAATCCTTAGATTGCCACCATTTTCTCTTGAACCTTTCCCAATTTCACTTCAACCATTCTCATATCACTCTTAAACACACCAAGCTCAAGCTTAAAACACTACTCAAGAGGAAGATTAGGGAGAAAACATAGAGGACTTAAGTGTTATCTACTTGTTTTCTCTTTGATCAACTCTATCATCAAACCCTAAACACATTCAAGCCTTGAATCCACCCAAACACAATTCCAAAACACCAAATCTTGATACTCCTCAAGTCAAGCACCAAATCTTGATACTCCTCAAGTCAAATTCCAAGCCTAGGAAGATAGGGTGTCACCATTGGTAAAGCCCTCCTTCTCAAAACCCTAAAATTCTCTTTTAACTTCTTGTTCATCTTGTTCTTCTTACTTGGATCTACTTGATGTCTAGTTTAACTTAAGTTTTGACCTAAGATGGTCATCTTGAAGTTCATCTTCATGAATGACCATCTCAAATGGTCTACATTTTAAATCTCTAAATTGATTTTTCTCTTTAAATTCATCTTTACAAAGATCCCCTTTTCCTTTGCAAAGGATATGTTTAAACCCCATAAATTCCCCAAGGATGACTTGAATATGATAACCACTAACAATGGTCTAGTGACTACTAATAAGTCTAGGGATGAAAATGGGGTGAACATAGATGCAAATCCCCCAAAAATCACATTTTCCCTCAAGAACATCTTGCTGTCCAGTAGCATTGTTCTGAGAACTCAGTCCATTTTCCTATTTTTTGGACCCAGTAAAACTTGGAATTGGGTGTTGACTACAAAATACTTTTTGTAGCCAACATCCAGATATTTCCAGAAATATTTTTATTTTATTTTTTGAGTGAGTAAAACTCCTTTTTTCAATTTTTCTTTTAGAGGCCAGTTCATCAGCTTCTGGAAATCCAGATTTCACATCTGAGATTTCCAGAAGGTTTTGACCCCTCAAATTACTTCAAAAATGGAAAGTTCCTTTGCAGAAACCCTATTTTGGGTGTTTTAAGCAACTTTCATTCTCGGACTTTCCCCAGATTCTGAGGTTTTGAAGCCTTTAAGTCCATTTCAAATTCAAGGGTCAACTGCCTTCTTTCATTCTGGCAGAATTGCTTTTCAAATCCAAAAATCTTTTGAGTGCCAAGACTCAATCCAAAAATCATGCCAAAAATCTTGGGGATTGTTCAAAGTCTTATAAAGAGTTCCCCATTTTTGTTTTTCTCAGTTTCAACACATTTTGGTCAAAACACATGCACACACACACCCACACACAACAAAGGATTTCAAATGTTTGGAAGACTCGTTTTACGAGGCGCGCCGGGTGCACACTAACGTCCTTCCCGACGCGTAACGTGACCTCCGAACCCAAATCTTTAATCTCGGGCATTTTTCAAAGTTTTGGCCCTTAAAACAAAAATGGCGTGGCGACTCCGTTTGATTTCAAAAAAAATCGGGTACATCACACTTGGGAGTTCACCCAACACGCCTCTTTCGAGACTTTCAATCAAACATTGGACAATTATAAACATTCAAAGTGTGTGCGATTTGTGTCAATAAACAGGGCATGCAAACTTGGATTTCATTGATGGTAGTACAAATTGTGAGCCATGACAGGGGGCCACACCCTTTACAAATGGTGACTTGCATTACAAGGCAAGAGCTGAGACAGTCTGCTCAGGAAGCTTGGATGTTGTCCGACACAGAACTTCCTCAGAGAGGGATGTCGGACGACAGGAAGCCTCCTGGTCAGATTGCCTCTTACAACACCAAAGCTACTCTGTAAATTGGAACAAGATTATTTTAACTAAGAAAAGACACTATTCAGGGTCTAAGCTCAGTTTGGGGTTGATTGGAGTGAGCAAAGTCAAGATTGACTTTTAATGATACGGATGTCATATGACATAGGACACTCAAGGCTGTCCATGTCATATGACAAACCGCCTCCATCAACGGATTGCACCCAAAGAGGTCTTAGGTTTCCCAAATAGTGTTAAATGAACTAAAACTACTGTTTAAGCATAGCTTTGAGTCACAAAGGGAACCGATCTGAGTGGATCTGAAGTCCTTGAAAGCCAGACAGCTTTCTGGGAACTGTATGTCGTATGACACAAGATCCTTTTAGGGATCCTGTGTCGTTCGACACCAGAGGCCTGTTTCAGTGCCCTTCAGCCAGATTGATTCCACCTTGTTCTCAATGCAAAACTAAGCTATGTTATCAACTGGAAACAGTAAAATAGTAACACTACGTGAGTATTATGGGAGGATCACATGGCTTTAATGGCCAAATGTGATGAATCACATATCTATGGCCATTGTCATGTAGCCATCACCTCCTAACTCAAAGGAAGCTAGCCAAGATGCAAACTTTAATGGTGTTAAGGCCACCAAATGTTCAGATCTGAGGAGGGGAGAAGTGAATATGGAAGATTCACCTCTCCACCACCTTTATCATGCAAAATCCCAAATATTTCACATAATATCAAGACATATAAGCATGCAAGATGATATAGATGAATATGCAAGAGTTAATCAGAGAGAGAGAGAGAGGGGTTTAGTGGCTACCTATTGTAGTCCACAAGGTAAAGCACCAATAGTATGGTGTTTACCCCTTCAACACACCAACAAAGGAAAGCTTTCTTTGGATCTTGGCTTGGATGTGTGTGTGTGTGAGGAAGGAGGTGAGTGTGTGTGTATGAGAGAGAGAGTGAGTGTTGATTTTAGCAGAGCTTCCTTACTTGCCAAAATCCCCTTCTAAAATGATCAGCCATGCCCTTTATTTATAGGCATGCTGATAAAAGATCCCATGTCGGACGACAGAAAGTTTCCACCGCCTTGGGGTCGTCCTATGTCGGACGACAGCGTACATCTTTGTGACAACTTGGGCCGCAGGAAGGCAGGCCCAATGGATCAAGAAATGAATGGATTATTTTGGGTTCAAAATGCTTTTTAGCAAATAATATGAGCCCAAAAATAATGCCAATCATGGAGAGCGGACCCAAAACACGAGTTCGGGTCGGGGTACTCACAGAGCCCCTCGGCGACGTCACTTCTGCTAGAAGTGGGGTCGTCGATAAAATGAGAATCCCGGGCCGGACACGAACGGCGAGAAAGAGATGACCAAGATGGTCAAGTGGCTGGACCTTTTATGAAAAGGATTCCTACGTATCCTGTGGGGGAATCAAGCCGAATCGTAGTTCGTCAAGATGGACATTTGTGTTCGGGGGAAAGCGACCATAGTGGTCATGTGGCTGGACCTTTTATGAAAAGGATTCCTACATATCCCATGAGGGAATCAAGCCGAATCATAGTTCAACAAAGAGGTGGCGCTAATGAGAGGCCACGGGCTTCGTACCCATGAGTGACTGTTCCAAGGGGAGTCACCCCAAAAGATTGACTGTTCCAAGAGGAGTCACCCCGAAGATTGACTGTTTCAAGGGGAGTCACCCCGAAAGATTGACTGTTTCAAGGGGAGTCACCCCTGAAGATTGACTGTTCCAAGGGGAGTCACCCCGAAAGATTGACTGTTCCAAGGGGAGTCACCCCGCGAATTTGACTTTTTCTTTGGGAGTCATCCGCGATTTGACTTTTTCTTTGGGAGTCACCTGCTCACCCGCAATTTGACTTTTTTTTGGGAGTCACCCGCGATTTGACTTTTTCTTTGGGAGTCACCCGCGATTTGACTTTTTCTTTGGGAGTCACCCGCGATTTGACTTTTCTTTGGGAGTCACCCGCGAATTTGACTTTTTCTTTGGGAGTCGCCCGCAATTTGACTTTTTCTTTGGGAGTCACCCGCGATTTGACTTTTTCTTTGGGAGTCACCCGCGAATTTGACTTTTTCTTTGGGAGTCACCCGCGATTTGACTTTTTCTTTGGGAGTCACCCGCGATTTGACTTTTTCTTTGGGAGTCACCCGCGATTTGACTTTTTCTTTGGGAGTCACCCGCGATTTGACTTTTTCTTTGGGAGTCACCCGCGAATTTGACTTTTTCTTTGGGAGTCACCCGCGAATTTGACTTTTTCTTTGGGAGTCACCCGCGATTTGACTTTTTCTTTGGGAGTCACCCGCGATTTGACTTTTTCTTTGGGAGTCACCCGCGATTTTGAGAAAAAACTGTGAGACGGGTGTTTGCACCCAAATGAAATGATGAATAATGATGAAAGACAGTCGCGAGGGACTGGCAAAATGGATCAGGGGTAAAAAGAGAATATCACCCCTTTCTGGAATGCCTATGTCGTCCGACATGGGGCATTCCCCAGACTGTTTTAATTAAAACAGTTAGGTCGTAAGACAGAGGGTTCAAACAGGAACAGTTGCCGAGTTTGAGAGAGAAGAAGAGAAGAGAAAAATTTGAAATTTCCCTTCCCAATTTTCGATTTAAATCAAATCAACGATGCCTCCGCGAGCGGAATCAAGAAAGCAAGTGCAACGATCGTTGTCCGAGAGGAGGAAGCTCGTCGATCGGAACAAACGGAAGAAATTTTCGGAGGGGAATGGGCTTTATACGAGTCTTGATTTCCATACTTCCACCGCAGAGCGAATGGGGGTAAACATTCTAAACCATCAACCCTTCCCTTTTCTTTTTTGAAGTTGGATTTCTAGGGCTCGAGATAGAATTTGGGAAAATTGCACCCAAAGAGGAATTGCATGCTATGGAATGAGATGCATTAAATCAAGAAAAGATTTTTTTTTGTTCTTTTGAAAGAATTATGTGATTTTAGAGATTGAAAATGCACACAAGTAAAAGAATGCACACATTATTATGAGTATGTTCTGATACCTGTGCTGTGCTTACCTGCAGGCTTTGCGGCCCAAGGGGTCCCCTGAGGCGATTGCCACGATTTGGGGTATTCTTCCCGGTTCTTCTGATTTGCCCGACAGTCCCAAGGGCTTGATATTTGCAGCTGGCCTCGGCCCATTCTTTACTGCCGTCGGAGAGTTTGGGGACACGCCTAGGAGCGTGGAGCTGGTCAGGGCCTTTAGGCAGTACTGGTGGGACTCTACCCACACTTTTCATCTGTCTTGGGGTGAGTCCACCATCACTCCCTATGATTTCACTGCCATCACTGGTCTGCGGTTCACGGGCAGACCTATCTTTTCTGAGGATCCTGGTGTCCTGAGCCCGGACGCCATTAGAGGACTGACTGGCCTGACCCTTCGCCCGAAGGGCAATGGGGTTCCACTGGCGGACCTGCATTCAGCTCTAACGCAGCAGTACCGTCACTTCTCTGAGGGTGTTGCTACAGTCACGGCTGAGCAGTTGGCGAGAGCGTTTGCTTGGGCTGGATTCTCCGACACCTTGTTCTGTAATGCCTCTACCACGGCATTGACTCTTCTGCTGGAGCCTCTTCGAGACTGGAGCCAGGTCTCCACCTTTTCGTGGGGTGAGGTCGACTTGGCTCAGGCATATAGAGCCTTGGATGAGGTGAGCAGAGGCACGGTGACCTCTTTAGACTGCTATCAGACTGTTCTGGAGGTATGCTCTTTTACTTTTTGCGCATTGACCGCTGCATTGCCTTTTCTGTCATCATTTGTTACTGCTGCTGCATACTGAAAGCTTCTTGTCTTTTGATTTCAGGTGTGGGCCTATGAGGTGTTTGGATGTTACGCTTGGGCTGTGGCTGATAGGATTGCCATAGACCTGTTCCCTGCCATTCACCGGTGGACTTTTCAGGCTAGGGAGAGCCGGAGAGTGGATGGGGTGAAGCCCCGGAAGACGGCTTGCTATCACGATACGATGATTTCCCTTAGGGGCACCCCGGCTAGGCTGAGGCTGTTTCCATGGCACGACAGGTATGGTGAAGACGTTGTTGGTGATGCCGCCTTGGTGACCAGGACGAGGAGGCTTCTGATTGGTCTGGAGGGAGATGCCCTGTATCTGGGAGAGAGAGTCTACAGGCAGCATGGACATGGTGCTGCCGCCCGCGTCCCTCACGATCCTCCTGAGGGGATTTGGTATACCCGAGCTCTTCCTGACTTGGAGAGCTTGCGGACGGGTATTGATGCTGCTGAGCTGTCGGATGACGGAGACTACGGCCAGTTTGTTTTTACTCGGCTGGTGACTCCTCAGGTCATGGCTACTAGGAGGGCAGCGGGGGTGTAGATACCGATGCCTCCCCGATTTTTTGAGTATGAGGCCGGGGGTGCCATCCGCCGTTCCTCGTTTGATATGTCTGAGACTCATCCCCATTTACGGCTTCCCCGCGGGACTACCTCTGTGAGCATTCTTTTCTTTTCTGCTTTGTTCAAGCCTTTTACTGCTTTACTGTCTGTATTGATTGCTTCTGACTGCCTCTTTTGTGTTCATTCAACAGGTTCCAGCCAAGACTTACAGGGCGGTGGCCAAGGCGTTCACCGGGGCCGTGAAGATGCTGCGCCAATTTCAGAAGAGCGCAGAGCATTGGAAGGGGAGATGCAGCTCCCAGCCTGGTGACGTCGTGCCTTCGAAGAAGAGGCCTAGTCCGAGTTTGGCTCCTTCTAGCTCACAGGCGGGTGGGTCGAGTCAGCAGCCCCAGCCTGATGATGATGATGGTGAGGATGATCCTTATCAGCCCCCTTTCTCCACAGTGCCTGAGTGGCATGGATATTATGGCGAGCCCCGGCCTTGGACCCGATATGAGGATGATAGCTCTGATGGCGAGATTCACGAGGCGCAGGAGGGTGGCGGGGATGGACAGGAGCAGAGCAGCTCTGAGGAGGAGGTAGGCAGCGGCCAGGATGACAGCGACTCCG
This sequence comes from Adenophora triphylla var. japonica, assembly GCA_022495995.1. Lineage (NCBI taxonomy): Eukaryota > Viridiplantae > Streptophyta > Magnoliopsida > Asterales > Campanulaceae > Adenophora > Adenophora triphylla. The sequence continues at coordinate 1,212,075 of JAFEMH010000041.1, read as the reverse complement.
AGGAGGATGATTCCGAGTAGGATTGATCATGGCGGTCCCCTTTTTGTCATGCTTTGGACTTATTAGGGAGAGAGAGAGAAAGAAAAACAATGCATGCACTATTTTCGTTACTTTTGGATTGTAAAACAACTATTTTATTGTATTTTGTATTTTACCAACTAAAGCATTTGCTTATTTGTATATTTGCTAGTTCATATGTATAAGTCCGTCCCAATAAAGGCACAAAATGGTGGCTTTTGATGTGATTGGGTACTTTTGTGATTTCGCGTGTATTTGGGTGATGTTTATGTGTCTGTGGGGGTGTTGGGTATGCCGGATCCTCTCCCATGGGCTTGATGAGTGAAAGGGAGTGTATGTGTATGGTTTTTGGATGTTTTGGACATGTTTGGGCAGATTTTGAGCAAGCATTGGATCGCTAAGGGGCTGCTGCAGTTGCAGCTTGTGCTGGTGTCTGATGAGACTTCCATGTCGTCCGACACAGGACATCATGGGCCATCCCTGTCGTCCGACATGGAGAGTCCGAGGGACATGTTTTTTGTTCAGCAATCCCCAGCATTTTATAAAAGGCAGACTCGTGAAGAATACATTCCAGCAGTCACAGCAGACTCCAAACTGGTCTTCCACCCCAAAATCGACTCAAAGATTCGACTTTTGACCCGAAATGGAGCATTATAATGAGAGATCCAAGATCAAAGAGTGCCAATTTCACTCCGATCTCATCAATCTAACCCGCCACCATCATAGCAACAATAGGAGGGTTATTGACCAACGATATGGGTTGAGATGCCTTTGGGCACTGAAGGAATGGGCAGTAGATTGGAATCTTCTCCGGGCCGCGTCCAGATATTGGGACCGCGAGAGGCATGTCTTTACCCTCTCGTATAATGACCTCACGCCCACTATTGAAGAGTTCCGGGCACTGACTGGGGGAGCTGAGTTCAGAGATGCAGTCTTCCCACGAGATTCACGACCCTTGACTGAGCAGTTGGCTGATTTCTTGGGATTTCACATAGGGCAGGTATCTGATCTGATTCTCGACCTGTTTTTCATTGACCTGGCTCAGATAGCCCGGTTAGCTGTATCATGTCCGGAGCTGTTTGACCTATCCACGGCCATGGACATTTTCATGCTGATTATGATCTCCCTATACTGCTTCTGTGAGTATGATGGGGTATGCTCCGGTTTACTGCTAGGAGTTGTTAGGCAGATGCGGGGTTACCGAGGCACCACATTGACTGAGATCCGACCCGGGCAGGGAGAGAGAGACGTAGTACCCATTTTGCTGGCAGAGACATATCATGGGATGGACCGACTTGCTGGAGGGTCATTATACATGGGTGTAAGTACCCAAATCCGGATCGTCCAAATCCGTCAGAAAGTTAACCGAAATCCGTTAACTGGCCCGCTCCAGGTTAACCGGAACTCGTTAAACTCCCCGTTGCGGTGCCAACGAGACGTCCCGGGACTGCCCCGTGCATCCCGACGTCGAACCGTACTTAGCACGTGACATCTCACGTAAAAGTATGGCTTCCCCTGAAAAACGCATTTTTCGGCACTTTCCGGGGCGTTTCGGACATTTCCCGGACTGTTATTTTAAAAAACGGACAAAACCGGGACCGAGGGACAAAATCCCACATGGCTGGTGACTCAGAGGGGCACGTGGCAGCCATGCCACTGCCCACACATCACCCTTCAATCAATTTCAGAGGGAAAAGACCAAAATGCCCCTGGTTTGCAAGCCAAGTCAGTAGGACTCACCGTGCACTTTTCACGAAATTGCCCGGCCAAGTCCCAGTTTCCAAAATTCCCAAAACCCGAAATTCGGTCCAAGTCCGTGGGACTCCTGCGCAATTTTCACCCTATAAATAGAAGTTCTTTGTCGAAAGCAAAAAGAGGATTGATTTCATACCAAAAAATCACCACCCCACGGTCCAAACTGGTTTTCACCCTTCCCGAGCTCCCGTTTTGTCTCGATTCGCGTGAAACCTTCGTATTTCGATCAAATACGCACCCTACAACTTCGAAACAGCCTTTCGAATCACTTTCCGTGTCCCGTACACACCTTCCGAGCCAAAGGAGTCGACCCTAGCCATAGGTATAACTCCCTCTCTCTGAATCTTCCGTTCCGTCTCGGTTTACGCGCCAGTCGCTATAACCGTTTCGAACGTCGTTATCAAAATGTAGACGCCTCCATCTAACGGGGTCCGATACGTTTTAGCCCCTCGATCCTCTTCTTTTTCCGTAAGAGAAGTAATCACGGGTTAAAACGGCGTTCCGACCCCGTTCCGTTAACTTTCATGTCCTTTACAATTCCGAGCCGTTTGGCCTCGTTGATCGTCATTTACAATTCCGAGCCGTTTGGCCTCGTTGATCGTCATTTACAATTCCGAGCCGTTTGGCCTCGTTGATCGTCATTTACAATTCCGAGCCGTTTGGCCTCGTTGATCGTCATTTACGAATCCGGATCGTTTGATTCCGTTGACACCGCTTTAAATACTGTTATTTACAAGTCCGATCCGTTTGGATTGTGATAGTATTTACTTTTCAAAAGTCCGAGTCGCAACCCGATTCGTTGATCGCATATCATTTAATACGCATTTTTCCCGTAAAAATCGTTAACAATGTAATGCCCGGTTCAAAACCGGAGTTCGTCCGTCGAACTCTCTTTCAAAACGCGCAAAGTGACGTTCGGCCTCCGAATGTTCATCTTCAAACTCAAAGTCAAAGCCGCCATTTGATACTTAAAATCATTTAATACGCTTTTTCCCGTAAAAATCGTTAACTTGATGACTCGTATGGCTCAAAATCGACGTTTGCCACGCAAACGCTCATTTCAAACTCAAAGTCGGCATTTGCCACGCAAACGCTCATTTCAAACTCAAAGTCGACGTTTGCCACGCAAACGCTCATTTCAAACTCAAAGTCGGCGTTTGCCACGCAAACGCTCATTTCAACTCAAAACCGAGCGTTTGGCATTCAAACGTTCGTCTTTTCAAAAGTCACCTAATCAACGTTTGTCATTCAAACCAAGATTAAGCTTGTCATTCAAGCCCCCATTTCAAAACACACACAAACACACACACGATTTCGAGAAAGGTAGAAAGACTCGTCATGCAAGGCGTTTCGGGCGATCTCGTCATACTCTACCCGAAACGTAACGACCTCGAACCTAACAATCTACGGTACAAAAAGCTTTTTACTCATTTTCTTTGCCAATAAAAATGATCCCCGTTTTCAAAAAGCCTTTTCCTAAGTTTTTGCTACCAATAAAAACGACACCTTTTCACAAAAGCCGTTTCTCAACGTTTGGGCTCAGAATACAAAAACCGCGTGGCGACTCCTCATTCTGCTCCTTCCCGTGAAGCGAGGTCTCAGACACCAACCCCCCGCGAAAGACAACCGCCTTTTCCGCCGCCCCGCGCGCGAAAAAGATCGGGTAATTTCAGTTGGCGACTCTGCTGGGGAAAAGATACTTTTTTCAAAACTGCCGATGTTTTCAAAAAAGCCTTCCGTGGGTCAAACTTTCGTTTACCCTTCCTCGTTTTCGTGTGTGTGTTACTTTAAACCTCGAACGGTTTTTTTCAAAAGGCATTACATTGTCAACTTTTCAAAATCTTACCATGTTTGTGCATCCCCATTCATGTTTGATTTTCATTGCTGTCTTTTGAACTGTGCATCATAAATTCTTTAAGACACATTCTGAAAAAAAAATCTCTGTTTTACTCCCACATAGAATTTTAGTGACCGCACACTACGCGCACTTCTTTGCCTCGGAACACCGCACTTCACGTGCACTTGCCGCCTCGGTACATTGGCACACTACAACCCCCTAACTCCGGGATGGCCTTATCGGTTGCACTCCGATTGGTCTGCGGGACACCTTTCGGGGCGCACGGGGTCGTCCCAAACATCCCATCCTAGCCCGTGTAAGCCATGCGCTCTTTGTGTCACACTTTGTCCAAGACCCTAGGTTGGTTTTGGCTTAGCTCGTGTCATAAAGCCTAAGTGTATGTTTTTCACGCCGGGCCCGCTCCGAGTCAAGCTCGAGAGTTTTAGACCGAAGGTCATTCCCGACCCGAAGTCTTGAGCTTTTCGGCCTTGACTTTGATGCGTGAGCTCTGTAGAAAAATATACCCGAAGGTTCAATGTGACACCATGTCACCAAACCTCGCCGTATGTACCGTGCCAGCCACAACTTGGCCAACGCTAAAAGCTAAAGGTCTCTCGCACAAGCGAGTCAGGAGAGGTCATGCCCAAATTTTGGCACGACTCCCGCCTTAACTTAAAGACGTTGACCTCGGCCGTGGCCCGTACGCCGCACATGTCGAAAGTTTGCGTGATCGGCTAGCCTTAAGTTCACTTTTTCCTTTGTCGGTGGAACTCGCTTGCCTTATCGGACCTCGCTCGGGATAGTCCGTCCTGAGAAAGATGATCTACAATGGAAACGAGGGGCTTATAAGCGTAGTGACGAGATCCACTGATTAGAGCTCTAGGATTAGTTGCGAAAAAGAAGACACGCTCTTTTCCAACCAATTAGGACTACGAGAAACGCGCTTTAAGTAAACTTTAATCGGTAGCTTCACATTGCACAAGCAGAAAACCTTGAGCCAAATACCCTTTTCCGAAGCCTAAACCCTTCCTTTCGTTCCCTGCGGCGAGCGTAGAAAGTGGTTGATTTCCGGGTCGGCGCCTTGCCGGGATCACGGTAACGGCGGCGTCGAGGCAGTTCTTCGGTTCCCTCGGTTCCCTCGGCCCGGAAATTTCCGACATGTCTAGCTCACCGAGAAATCGTGACGGGGAAGGACCCCGCCACCGTGCGAGATATGACATTGGAAGAAGCCATCCAGGGCTTGTGAGGTTCACAAGAGGCGAAAGAAGATCGGCGGAATTTCGTGGTACGGCTTACGAGATGAGCGTGGTATAGCGGCTATCCCAGTCAGACGGTACTTTTGTCACAGTCGAGGATGACGATTCCCGAAACAGTTCACCAAACCTTCAATCGGGTTCCTCCCCCGCCAACTTACGGGATGCCTTCCAACGAGGAAGCGGCCAGACCTAGGCTCCATGTTGCCACCTCTCGGGGGCAACCCCTGTCAAATTTTGGTCACCGGCCAGGTGCTACACCCATCACTCAATATCACCGGCGCACCTTTGGACCATCTCGGGATGCCAATATCCCTCAATACCCTCCGGGTTCGTCCCGTTGCCTATACACGAATCCACAACACCGGGGACAAACCCCGATACGATTCGAAAAGGCTCCCGTATATTCTCATATACCAAGCCTTCCACCTCCAATCACTACCGCTCACGTGGTAGCACCGGCGCCGAGCCTCACAGTCCACCTTTGGACCCAACCTTAGCACTGGATGGTCGAGCGGATGAAAGACACAGAAAGCCACCATGAGCGGCTGAGCGAGGAAACGCTCGAAATCCACAGATCAGGGAATGGTCACGCCTCTCCTGCCAAGTTCGGAATGCGGAGATGGACCGATTCGATGGAACCGAATGTCCTCAAACGCACGTCGACACTTACGTTCTCGGCATGAGAGCAAAAGGAGCAACCCTCCGGCAAATGGCCGACCACTTCCGGCATACGCTCAAAAGTTCGGCGTTACGATGGTTTCTGAGGGTCAAGCTGCGGATCGCCGCACACAGGAGCAGATCGGTAACATCTTCTGGAGCGATACAGATCCAACTTAGAGTGGGAAACAAGTCGCGAGGACTTAATCACCAGCGAGCGAAAGCGGATGAAAGTGTTGGGGAATTCTACAAGAGATGGAGGTGGAAACTCTCAGAAATCATGGAGCCACTCTCCAAAGACGAACATATGCGGATCTTCAAGTCTTGCTTGAGACCGTCCATCGAACTCTCATCGAGTCACAATTTCTTCCCAGGATCTCGGGCCATGGTCAATGCCGGCTCACGGTTCGAGAAGGATCTCAAGGAAAAGTTGGCTCTTTGCACGGCCATACGAGATACCGCTCAGCAGTTTGCATTCAATCACTGCACCGGCCCCGCGAAAGAGGAAGATACGTCTGTCGGCTACGTCCATCGGGGACAACGGTCGGGTAACGAAACCCAGTCCCACAAAGCAACAGTTCTACTCGAAGCGGCACTATCGTACACTTCGACAAGTTGGACATGCCCTTGAGCAAGATCTTTGGAAGGGTTAATCAAGGAGGGTCTCCTTAAGCCAGTGGCCAATTACAAACCCAAAGTTCCCGTAGCCAATGCGGACAAGAGCAAATCTTTGCGCCTTCCATCGGTATAATCCAGAACTTGATAGAAAGAAGGCAAGTTGGAGCGCCCCGTGGGCCCAATACGGTCGGAAATCCTTTTAGAACAATAACGACGTGAATTCCATTGAGTGGGTGCCCAAGAAGAGTGCCACGAACCGGTTTCTCCGCCTCTTTCAAATTTGGATCCTCCTCTAATGTCCACATCGGCTACGATGTTTGCGGCCCATTGCTCACTTTGCACAGGTACGAGTCTCGAGAAGCGGTCCGGAGCAATCCTCAGAGAAAACAAAAGAAGAAATCCTCTCAGCGGCAGGCGAGAGAAAGATACGAAGCTGGGGACACCGGTGTAGGTACGCTCGGAGAACCTTCCGGGAGGTTCGAGCTACTACGTCTTGTACTCCGGCCGGTCCTCCTTGCCTCCGAGGCCATGCGGCTTTAGAGCAAACGGGGGTGGGAAAGCCGAAAAGTCCCGGTGAAACCGAGTCGAGACCACGGGACACCGGAATACCTCGAGATCTTGGTAATCTTGCGCCGGTCGGAAGCCTAACCCCCGCGGGATCGGCCAAGATTCAATTTGTCCGGCTTGAGCTCGGACCGGTAAAGGAAGATCAAGGTCGGCTTGGCACTCGCACTCGATCAATGTGCTAACCAAGGGCGGCAACCGCCACGGCGGCCTCAACATACTCCCGAGGTTCCGGCAAAGGCTTTACCTCGCAAGAGGAAGACGAGGAAACGGATGGGCTGGATGACTCTCCTTCTACGGATAGAGACGAGATCTACGACTCCCGTGTATGGCGGTATGATCACGTTACGTGATGAAGACTTACCGAGAGATGCCTCGGGGCACAACGAAGCTCACGTACATCACTCTCAAGCTCGACACCATATCACTCCCGGAGTATTGGTAGATAACGGGTCAGCCGTTAATGTTCTCCCCTCTCGGCATGATGCGAGCCCTCCGCATCAATGAAAGCCATTGATTCCGTCTGCTCGGACTATCGAGGCCTACGACGGCTCGTCTCGTCCCATCCTGGGGACGGTGACTCTGGAACTACGGTTCGAAACCCCGAATGGTGCCGACAAAATTCCACGTGATGGACATTCCATCCGAGTTCACGGCTCTTTTGGGACGCCCTTGGCTACACCACATGAAAGCCATAGCTTCCACTCTCCATCGGTGTGTTAAGTTCATTAGACGGGGAGATCTCGAAGTCATCAGGGGATAGTTTCCTCATAGGAAACGAAGCCGAGAGCATTGTGAGCGTGTCCGCACTCGAGGCACGGGGTTACCTCCTTCGAATCAACGAGGACTATCGGGGCAAATCTCATGAGAATCCCTCGAGTCGGAGATGCTAACTATGTAAACGTACTCGAGCGAGGCGAGACCACAGGCGATCCGATACATCAAGTTCAAGCTGTCGTTTCCAACATTTGGAGGCGGGTGGAAGGAAACGGCGAATATCGCCATGATGCGGGCACATAAACCCCAGATCTCCAATCGGAGATTCGTCGGCATTCTCCAAACCAACTCTACGGCCCCGCCCAGTGAAGAGATCTTTGTGATAAAGGTCAACAAGCACCGTCATTCTCGTTTTGAATGCATGGAAGTTGTATGGGACGTCCTCCACGAGGAACTACCCATTGTACCCCTCTTCTCCAGCGAAGAGCATGATGTTTTCTAGTTTGCTCCGGCCAACGCAACCGGACGCAATACGTCCCTACGTTTGGATTGAACCGTCGGATGACGATGAATCGGGACTCTCCGGAGTCGAGGACGCGCGGGCCGCGGGCGAGACCTCTGCATTCACATGCTCGGTTTTGAGGACGGAACTCCTTCCGATCGGGTCACCTACGACCAAGGTTCCAATACCATGGAAATTGTCAAGCTCAACGTCGATGCAGGCGGCTATCCGACAATTGGAAGCAAGCTGGTTGACACGACGAAGAATCCCTCGATCAAGTGGTGACGACGACTTCGTCAACATCATCTATTCCGGATATCTGATGAAGCCAAGGATCCGGTCCTTATCGTCGGATCTGCAACGCCAAGGTCACCCTCGATTTACTTTGCTCATGGTAAGCGAGGCTTTGGCCAAGCGAGCTCGAGCTCATCACTACTTCCAGTACCGGCCCGGTGGCAACCGGCCCGTGCCGTCGGTCAAGCTTATACCCTCAAGCGCCGCGAGGCCAAGGGCAACGGCGAAGGAGACCAAGCTCCTCACCTGCTACGAGTCGAGATCAACCTCGGGAACGCTTGGCGGCCACCGAAAACATGCGTGAAAGTCTTCCCCGCAAGGCGAGTCGGCTTCCGACATAGGAAATGACCACCTCGGCATCAACATGCTCCGGTTCGATTCTACTCCCGGCCGTCACGGCCGGATTGAGACATCACGCCGGTCATTGCTAGCTCGATAGACTTGGCGATCGAGCGAGATCACGAGGCTGTCAACATTGCGAGAATTGAACACCCAGTGGGAGTCAATCAAGCAAATATGGGCGAATTTCTTGGTAATCGAGATCAAGGAAGGCCGCATGGAATGTCCCGATCCGACTTCCTTCGTCAACGTAATCCAAGTGTTCCCGCCATTCGGCGATTTGAATGTAATCACGGTTACGGACACTAGTCGGATGATGCGCACCTACGGAGGCTGCTTAGCTCTCGCAAGGAAAGCCCTCATGGAACTAGCCGCTCAAGAAAGTCGTCTTTGGGACGAAGACCAAGCTCGAAAGACCTACGGGGACCAAGCCCTTAAAGTGTCACGGGCGGCTTCGGACGAAAGCTAGAGGCCACTCTAGACCGGTTCGACCTCAAGAGTTTTGCTCATGGCAACTTCCCGGACTACCGTCTGTTCTCATCCAACCCCTCTGCCGAGGCAAGGGTGGTCAGCGGTCCCGATGACCTAGGAGATGGAACGACACGGCGAACGAATCCCGGCGCTTACCTTCCGGGAAAGCAAGTTCTACGTGAAAGCGACGACGAAGACGATGAAACCATTCTCTTCCAAGCCGGGCATGAAGTCAACAAAACCGGACTCCCGAGGGTCACGGGAGGATGGGAACGGATCATTTCCGCACTCAAATTGAAAGGCCAACTCGGGGAGGAAGGTCTATTTAAAAACAAGAGGAAGATGGAAATTCGTCTCGAGCAACTACTCGGGAAATTCCACGAGGGCGAGGCATTCGTTTACGAAACGGTCAGCGGGGCGGCAACCGAGTCACATGGGCGAGATGTTCGGGAAGCCGTGTACTCACCTTCCGACATACCCGCCACTCGAGATAAAGCGAGAGGAGAAAACTCTCCCCGATGGAGGTTTACCTAAGCGTCGCACGCGGTTCAAAGAAGCCTGGCTATTCTCACATGGGAAGAAACGCGAGGCATTAACTCTCGACGCGAGGCTCCGTTGCAAGAAGGTTGATACGGGCCCGGAGCGGAGGAAAACTAGCAAACCACGAGTATCGCCGGACCCAACTCAGAATGCCTGAGTATGCTCGGCAAGAAGGAAAGGAACGCGATATACCGTGAAGAGATCAAGGAGACCGTTCGCTTGAGCCGAGAACTCTCCAACCTCCCCGGAGGGTCGGCCTTGCACGGTTCGGTTCGAGGCAACCACTTTGTTGTGCAGCGACGTTCGAACAGCTGCGTCAAGCGTAGGCTACCTCCCCGCGAGAGGCACCCCGAAGCCGGTATCACAGGACGAGAATCCGTCAAGGCTGCCGAAGCTCAGGAATTCATCCACAATCAATGAGTTGAGGGAAGACATATGGCCCTATGCTACGAGGAATCCTCCTCTAACTATGGCTCAACTCGGAAGCGGCTGTTCGAAGGGACCAAACCTGATGTCGGCGTCCTAACCCGATCGGGTCAAATCCATGCATTACCACCTAAGGCCACCAAAAAGCCGACGGAGCCGGAATTGCAATCCGGCCGGCCAGAAGACGCAAATTCCTTGAAAGAGGACCCGATCCTCACTCGGCTCAAGCGGACTCGGGCGAACATTTCCCTTTGGTCTCTGCTCACCTCTTCATATCCTCACAAGCTCAAGCTAGAGGAAAGCTGGCCCGTACCATGGTCCCGTGGGCCTTGACCCCGAGATGAAGTCATTCGGATGATCGGCAACATCCACTATGGCAACATTATCACCTTCACGATTTGGACCTTCCAAAATTTGGGGCTGATCACAATGAGCCGCTCTACATCACGATCCAGTGGACGGCGTCGCCTTCCCAGCGTGTTGGTAGACGGAGGTTACGGAATGAATGTCTTGCCCGCCAAGATGATGGACACCTTGACATCAAGCCCACGAGATCTTAAGCCTTGATCCACCTTTGTCGAGGCCTATGACTCTACTTCCCGTACGAGTTCTCGGGGTTGCTACTCTTAACATGTCGGTTCGGCAAGCGGATGATCCCCACCGAATTTCAAGTGTTGGACATTCCAATCACTTTCACAGCCATCTGGGCGTCCTGGCTGCATCAAATCAATGGCGTGGCATCCACCCTTCATCGGTGCCTTAAGTTCATGCAAGGCAACGAGCTAACCACGATCTACGGCGACGGCGTCACCACAGGGGACCGGCACCAACGACATTCCGGTGTTAGAAATCAAGCATAATGACGACATGCCATTAGCTTGGATTCACTGCGGAGACCTCCAAGATCCAAATATGCAACGTGGACCTTCCCTTTGTCTCACGATTAGATTCCTCTGCCATGAGGATGATGAAACTCATGAACTTCATCCCGGGGCGGGGCTCGGCAAAAGGCTGCAAGGCCAACACCAAGTTATTGAAGTCGAGGACCACACCACGGTCCGGGGGCTTGGCTACGTGCCAACACCGGCTGACATCAAGGAAGACAAAGGCTCGCCCGCACCAAGCGACGGCCCGCAAGGGGAACCTCAGGCGGCACACCCAATCTCCGACCTTACGGCTTTGACCTCGCTCATTACTTCACCGAGGAACCCAGCCGCGAAGCGGGGACGACAAGGAACCGAGCGGGCGGGGACCGACAAGGGAGCCAGCCCGGCAGGCGGGCGAGGGACCGACGGGCGGCCGACGGCGGAGCTGAGGGGCCGACGAGCGGAGCTGATGAAGATGAGAAAGAAGCGGGGATAGTCGGTACGAGACTACGGGGAAGAATGGAACAACTAGCACGGGACCTCAAGCGTTTGAGAGGACTCAAAGCTAATCCGATAAGGGAGCGTTCCTCGACATCACGGCTCTACCTGGACCAGCGCCACCACGGTCCGGCACGAGTACACATTCAAGGGAATCCCCGAGACTTGGAGGAGCAACTCAAGGTACTCTCCATGGGAAACAAGATTGTTCGGATCAGCCACCGAGGCCACATTCGAGACAGTAAGTCCAAAGCGAAGGAACCGAGTTCATAGAAGACGCTCTCGGTGGACCGGCTCTGAGTCTGTTTGAAGAAGTCATGGAGTTGCCAAACTTGATCGGCCCGGGGCTCAGACAACGGCATGATTGCCATGATTGGGACAGCGAAGCCAAGCCTCTCGATCCCGCACCCTCATCAAGCATCCGGCAATGCCGGCTGAAGAATTGGGTAACTTTCACCGGACCAAGGGCAAGCCGGGCGAGAATTGGAAGACAAGGCGGGCCCGCACCCACATCTCCACTAAACCCGGTCTCAAACCCTGCGAGTCGGTCCTTGTCGAGTCCGGTCCTGCGAGTCATCCAACGGCCTTACGCCGGAGGACTATAATAGTGTAGCCAATCATGTATTCCCGTTCTTGTTTAATGAAAAGTCGACCTTTCGGAGTATCCTCTCATTGCCACTTTAACAAGCGATAAGTTAACAAACAACTTAAAAGACGTTAATAATTCAATTGATAAAGAAGCGGACACATTAAACGAACAATACATTAAGGAAGTTCTCGGCGTGTAGTTGACCAAGAGGACAACCGGGCCCAAGTGCCGAAGAGGTTATGACCAAAGTGAACACGGGGTCGGTGCAAGAGCCTAAAGAGACACAAGTGGGCGGTTTCTTCGCCGATGCGAGAAAAGAAGCCACGATAAGCCTCCTCGGGAGTATGTTGACGATGTTCGCACTGGTCATACCGGGACATGCCGAGGACTCGATCCCTCAATCGTGGAGCACAGAATTCCCTGGATCCCGAATCCAAGCACATCGCAAACGAAGGCTGCGCAAGATCAAGCGAGTGGTCCTTGCAAGTTAAAGAAGAGATTGAGAAAATGCTCAGAGTTGGTTTCATCGAGTGATTGAGTACCCGACTTGGCTCTCCAACATCGTGACGGTCACCAAGGCCAACGGAAAGGTCGAGATCTTTGTGTGGATTTCGGGATCTCAACAAGGCCAGCCCTAAAGATGATTTCCCACTTTGCCTAACATCGACATGTTGAGTCGACACCACGACAAATTTGAGAAGTAAAGTCCTTCGTGGACGGGTTTCTTTGGATACAACCGAGATCAAAATGTCCGAGGAGGATCAAGCCAAGGCTTGCCTTCACCACTCCATGGGGGACATGCGTTACACGGTCATGCCGTTCGGTGCGAAGAAACTGGGGCTACTTACCGGCGAGCTGCAGCGGCCCTCTTCCATGACATGATTCACAAAGAAATCGAAGTATATGTCGACGACATGATCATCCACTCCAAGGGATCGGACATGCGGCACATGACAGATGCGAGAAAGTTCTTCAACGGACTCAGAAAGCACTCCATGAGGCTAAACCGGCAAAGTGCACCTTCGGCGTCAAGCGCGGCAAGGTGCTTGGGGTACATGGTTACGAAAAGAGGTATCGGCCGATCCCAGAAAAATCAAGGCCATCATCGACATGAAGCCGCCTCCAAACCCTGACAGTGAAGAGCTTCATGGGAAGACTTCGGTACATCGGTCGCTTCATCAACAGGTTGACATCTCTCTGCGAGCCCATGTTCAAGCGATGAAAAAGAATGCCGACATCAAATGGGACTCAGAGTGCCAAACGGCTTTTGAGAAGATCAAGACCTACTTGGTTAATCCCCCAGTACATGTGCCCGCCACATGAAGACAAGCCACTACTCCTGTATCGACGATGAGACACGTCAATCGGAGCAATGCGGCACAAGAACGAGAAAGATTCCAAGGTTGAGCATGCAATCTACTTCGTAAGCGGAAGCTTCAAGGAAGTGAACTCGGCTACTCGGCATCGTAGGAAAACTTGTACCGCCTTGGTATGGGTAGTTGGGAAGCTGAAACACTACATGCGGTCGCATTCGGTGCTCTGGTCTCCAAAGTGGACCCCGTCAGATATCTCTTTGACAAGCCGTCCCTGTCAATGCGGCTAGCCAAGTGGTCATTCTTCTGGGTGAGTTCGACATCAAGTACATGGTCGAGAAAATCAACAAAGGGTAGAGTCATGGCGGATCAACTTGCCGACTTCGAAGCGGTGAACCTAAGGGTCACGATCCGCAATTTCCGGACGACGGAATCTTTTCACTTGGCACGGCGCAAACCGCTGGCAACTCTTCTTCGATGGGGCAGCCAACAAGAAGGGGAATGGCATTGGAATGCTCCTTGTCGATCCCAGGGACGAGCATACTCCCATAGCCGTCAAGTGAATTTTGAAGCAACCAACAATGCGGCGAATACGAAGCTTGTGCGGCGGGTTTGGAAGCCGCCCTCGGCGCAACATCTCGAGTTTGGATGTATATGGAGACTCGGCATTGATCATCAATCAAGTGTCCAACAAATGGAAGACGGTAGATTCGGCCTTGAAGTACCACGCGTACATGGAGGAGCTCATTGCTCGGTTCAAGGACATCTCTTTTCACTATTTGCCAAGAGACGGGAACGCTTCGCGAGCATACTGGCAACCCTCGCCTCTCTTGTCGAAATTCCCGATGGGAAAGCGGTAAAACCCCTCGAGAATAGGCGAGACGGGAAACACCCGCCTATTGCTTTGTGAGATCGAAAAAGAAAAGAAACGATCGACGAACCTGGTACAATCAGTTTTACCGGTACCTCCAAAGCGGAGAAGCTTCCTTCACAAATGAAGATGGAAAATACAAAGAAGGGATCAAAGCCAAAAACATGATGGCATTAAAACGCCTGGCATCCCATTTCGTCATTAAGGGGTATGTTGTACAAGAAGCGCCACCAGAGGACCACTCCTTCGGTGTGTAAACAAAGAAAAAGCCGGCGAGCTAATGAACGAAGTTCACAACGGAACTGCGGTCCGCACGTTACTGGCAGAGCATTGGCAGACGAGATCATTCTCAGTATGGGATACTATTGGATATCAATGGAAACAGGAGGCTGCATCCAGTTCGTGAAAAGCTGACAAATGTCAACGGTTTTCCAACCTCAATCACATCCCTCCTCATGAACTCTCTTGCATGACTACGCCATGGCCTTTCGCCACATGGGGAATCGACGTCATCGGCAAGATCACTCCTCCAGGAGCAATGGTCACGAGTTCATTTTAGTCGCGATCGACTACTTCACCAAATGGGTAGAAGCCGGATCGTACAAGGTGCTTGAATTCTAGGAAGGTGGCGAGTTCATCCCAGAGAGAACATCATGTGCCGATACGGAGTTCCCAATGAGATCATCTACGACAATGGGACTCACTTCGAAGGAAATTGTGACCAACTGCGGCCCGAATTCGAGTCACACGTCACGGAGTCTTCTCCTTACGGACCACAAACCTTGATGGTGCAGTAGAGGCGGCCAACAAGACTCTCGCCATGATAATCGAAAGATGACCACCGAGAGGTCGGGAGGCGCCGAAAAGCTACATCTAGCCCTGCAGGGATGCCGACATCGGTCGGAACCGCCACGGGGAGACTCAGTTCGCACTTACCTACGGAATGGAAGCAATGTTGCAGTGGAATTGGAAATTCCATCCCTCAGGAGTCCTCTTGGAAAGCGGGATCCAATGAAGTCGAATGGCTCTGAGGCCATCACGACGAACTTGCTCTACTCGACGACGCGGATTGAAAGCCATGGAACACGCTCGAGCCTACCGGAGCGAGAATGGCACGCGAGCATTCGACAAGAGAAAGTCAAGATCGAGACATCGAGAGAAGGTGACTTGGTGCTAAAGGAGAAAGCCTCCTACGCGAGACCAATCCCTCGGAAAGTGGGAGCCTACTGGATAGGACCGTTCGTGGTACAAAGAATCTTCTCAGGAGGAGCCATGAAGCTAGCGGACTTGGACGGAAACCCTTTCGTTAACCAGTGAACGGAAGCAAGCTCCATGAATACTTCGTTTGAGGAAGAGCACGAGTCAACTCACCTTCCCCATACAGTCCCCCTCGGTAAATTAAAGTGCTAAAAGAGTAATACCCAGCTTGGATACATTCCCGCTAATGATCCGGGTAAAAAACGAGTCGCACTTCTTTTGTCTTTGTTTTTCTCAAATTCACCTAAAGTGTCGAACTACGGTGACCTGAGCCCCTTAGTCCGGTTGTAAAAGGGGAACGTGGCGGCCATCATTGGTTCGGTCTAAAAAACAAAAAAAAAAACAATAAGCATCAATTGCTCGTGTTTGAAAAACTCTTTTCATTTAACCTACAAATTCATAACGGTTAAAACATTCTTTGATGAGTTCAAGCACGGTCAACTCTTGACTCGCTACATGCTAGCAAAACTACAATAAAACATTAATCAATTAATGTATGCAATGACAATGGATGGATACTACGGACGGCAAGGTCAACCTAGTTTCCGTACTAGGTCCTTCATCCTTCTTCCCTTCCCTTTTCCCCGGTGAGTGTTCTTCACCTTCGCGGGAAATATTCGGTAGGCCTTCTACTGGCTCGGGGACTCTTCCTGACGCCTCCGTCAATCCTGTGGGGTGTCGATACGGTCCTTTCTCTAGCTCTGTCTCGAGCCGCCTCGCTTCGAGCCATCATCGTGATGCTTTGATTGGCCTCCCGATCAGCACTTGCCACATAATCGGCCATGGCATCGCCGATACGATTCCCGGGGTTAGCCCTCGCCTCTGTCCTCCTCAATGTCGAGTACATCCGGGTGATCGGCACCCGGCGGCTCACTCCGTCTCCACAAGATAGCCATCTGTGTCTCCCCCATACACTCTTCGTACCGGTCCGGATCTTGCGTCGACGAGAATAGTGCCCTCTCTGGTGAAAGAGAACCTGGCGGGAAAGGACGTGTATTGCCACCGCGAGGTGACCCAGCCAAATAGCGTCGAAAGGATCCTCCATCCGCGAGATCCCACCTCAGGTAGCGGCATAACTCGGATCGATCGGTGGCACTGCTCCGGCCCGTCTTGCCCTTGAGAACCAATGATGGAATATAGAAAGACGTGCGAGACGGCCCGGCGCTCTGACGATCAACGGACCCTCTGAGCGGTCTACAAGTCTGTAACTTCCAATGGGAACCCACCATCGCAAGTGATGCGTGCAGTACGGCCATCAGGAGCTCCCGGCTCGGCTGATTACCCACATCACCGGAAGGGGGCGTCGCGAGAAAGACCCAGCGTCGCGGGACATTGGCACCTCATGCATCATCTGCGGCCTCTCCCTCAACCACGTGGTCGGCATAGCGGGACTCCCTCCCCGCATGTATCGACTCACAGGTCGCCATCAGGCCTATGCCCGGGAACGTCTCGCCCAAGACCGATGGCACGATGTCTCCCTCCACTTGGCCTTTGCCTCACCGAGTCCAGTCTGCTTTGTGATGGCACACACCCGAGACGTGAATGTGAGCGAGTAGCAATCACACACGAGCAAACGCGTCCCACGCAGACGCTCCCCTCGGCTCGGCAAACCTTTCGGGCGGTCAGAAATGTCAACGTAGTCGGAATCTGTATCGGCATCCCGTATGCTTCTCCAGTAGAGATACCCAACAAGGGACACTAGCTTCTCAACGGTGGCCATGCCACCGGCATACGGAAGAACTAGGCTGTTCCGTCTCGGGTCCTCCCGAATGGCCCGAAATCTTCAACGTAGGAGTGACTTCGTTGTACGAAAAGTTGTACACATTCCTCCTTACGTCCCCGAAGCCGAGACGCGGCTCTCACAAGATCCCAATCGGCATGAGCTCCTTCAAAGCCCAAGCAGATTTAATCCCGTAACGACCTTCGAAAAACCTTTTGTTACGCCTCGTGTGGTTCCGTACCCACGGCGAAAGTTGTCCAAATATCGCTCTTGCATCAGAGACGATAACTTGGGAAAAGGAGCCATGTCGGAAGGTGAAGAAAACCTTAAAGAAATGGAAAAGAACTCGGCCATAATGAGCAAAAGCAATGCGCGGTTCTTACAAATTGCAAAGTGAAAGCGCAATTTAAAGAATCTGGAAATTCAATCCTAGTCAGGCCGGACTCCTCTGCGGATTGACTTGGTCAACTCTGCGGCCATTTGCCTTAAAAGTTGGAAACATTTCCAAACCATGCCTGTTCACTCTTATGAAATCTGCGTGCCGCCCACGATTTCATTTAACCAATGTCAATATCCCTTCCCCGGGCTCGTGCAACGGTGCAAATAATTAAAAATTAGTGCATACATGCTTAATTTTTGACCGTTCAATTTTAATGCATTTCTCCTTTTTATTTATTTTTGATTAACCTATTTGCTTATTTGCGAAAATAAGCTGAAGGTGATCACGAGAATAAATATGCGAAGTACGAGTTCCGCCCACGGGCGCCTTTTTACAAATACATTTCAAATCAAAATTTGTTCACGACAAATACATGCATTTTGTCTAAACAAAATAGTAAAGAAAGAAACGATAAAAGGGGACTACTCGGAGTCTGCTCGTCATCCGTACACTCGGCGTCTTGCGCCGCCGGCTGAGGATGCGCCGCAACGGGAACTCGCCGAACTCCTCCCGGTAGGGAATAGGAAAAGGGCCTCCTCGGAGTACGCGAACTCGAGGACTCCCCCTCTCGCGCCCCGAGTGCGCGGAAGAAGGAGCTCCCGAATCCGGTAGCCGTTCCGCCGCCGGCCCGGCCAAAGCCCACTGTGTGAAGTCCTCCCCACCGAGTTTGTGGGAGCGGGCGAACCCCTCGGCCTAGACGGCCCCCGATCGCGGACGTCCACGCTCCTCCAGGGAGCTGCACCGCATGAACTCCCACGAGCCTCTGGCGTGGCGGACCACCGTCCACCAACCTCGTGGCCTCATTGTACGTACGACCGGATACTGCGAACCGGGAAAATCATCGAAGCGAACGAAAGTACGGATGCATCATGTGCGGAATGCTACTATCAAATGCGAGAAAATCAAAAGGTGCTCACCGAAGCATTGGGGTCCGCCAGTATCGTGGTCTCGGCTCCGTAGGAGGTGGGATCACAAGTCGCTGCGCGTGAACCGTCCGGCCCCTCGTGGCGCAGCCTAGCTCGCGGGACGGGAAAATGTCGAGGACCTCCGGGAACCTCGCCTCACATCTTTGCGCTGCGGGCTCCTCGGCCCTCGTCCTCAAGAAAACATCATAAGCGGCCCCGCTATGATGTACTCGGTGAAAGTACACACCACTGAAGGTATCCCTCCGGCTCATCCATCGGCATCTCCCGGGGATGCTTTGCATGTACAAGGAGGATCCACTGGCACGAAAGGAAGGGACCCTGGCCTGTGCGACGAGTCACCCTCTCCCCCAGATCGTGGCGTCGCGGTGAAGTCCCACCGGGAGCTTCGCCGCCGTGTAGTCTCGGCCCGGCAATGCGCACCGCGACATGATCAAACACTGCTCCACCGGGTCAGTGGATCCTCTCGGAGAACTCCGGAGTTCGGCGCCGGAGATATCTCCTCGTACGACACTCGAGTGCCCGGCCCTCGAAGAGACCGCCCTCTTCGCCTTCTTACGCCAAACCGGTAAGGCGGGGAACGGGGGACGGTACGGCTCCTTGGCGTCCCAAGCTTGCGGGTGAGACACCTCGTAGCACCGGACACCCGCAAGAGAATGGAAAGTTATGTCGGCTACAAAGCGAGATACATACGAGTACATAAAAGAGGCAAGGAAGAGAAAAAGCATGTAAACTTACATCCAAGACGGGCGTGAAGCGGCTAAATGTGTGCTCCTCTCCCGCGAGAACCTGTCCCGAGAGAGTGGTAGAGCTCGGCCGGTCCGGCCTCCCCCACGCAAGCCCCCTCACGGCATCCAGGATCTGTCGGCGGCCGAGCGAGAGGAAGTGACAAGACGTGTCGGAAGTCGGGAACAAAGTCGGCGATAGCGCAAACCAAAGGAACCCTCGAGCCGGACGCTCCGCGGTCATCCCTCGAGGACCCGGCCCGGTAATCGGCGACACCCGCCCTCAGTGATGCTCCATCGGCTGTGCCGAATTCCTAAGCCCCTGGCATCGGTAATATCAAACCCAGACCCGGACAAGCTGCTCAGGGGTGTAACCGTCAACCCAGCACCGGCGCGTTGCCATAAGTCGGCAACCCGGTGATAGCGGCAAAATCCGTGGGAGTCACGTCGCCTCCCCATACGAAATGGAAAGTGTGGGTCGTATCCCACAGGTACTCGCTCGGCGCAACATACATGGACACGCCCCTCGGCGTATCATGTCGCGGCTACGGCGATAAACCCGGCCCGGCCGGAGTCAATCACACTGCCGTGGACTCCTCTCTCCCTCTCGGGCCACGTCAGGATAAGGCCCCACAATGCACTGCCCTGCCTCGAAAGGCACCCGACTCTTACGGTTGTGGGTATCAACCATCTCTGTCCCTGTGGACAAACAAGACGAAGCAACGTCAACAAAATGCAACAACGCATGTCAAAAGGATGCAATGCAGATACGGTTCTCATTCATTTCCTACGTATATTCAAAATCTTTCGAAAACTCCGTCGAATCCGGAACTTTCAAAATCTTTCGAAAACTCCGTCGAAACTCCGTCGAATTCGGAACTTTCAAAATCTTTCGAAAACTCCGTCGAATCCGGAACTTTCAAAATCTTTCGAAAACTCCGTCGAATCCGGAACTTTCAAATTCTTTCGAATTTTTCGAAAATTTGGCTCAGATCTAGAATTAAAGCTACTTTAATTTTGGAAAATGCATTTAGACATGGAATTTTGCAACCAAAATTTTTATGTCATCTACCCATGATGTCAATTGAACTACGTCCTAGTCAATTTCGACAACGATTCATAGCAAAGTCAAAAGCCCCAAATCGGGCACCAAAATCCCTAAGTAAATTCCTAGCAAATTTCTAACATTTAAAGAATGCACATTCTTGAAATTAATGGGATTTGTAGGGAACTTACGTGTCTTTCGATCCCTCCCTTGGAGTTGTGGCGGTCCCTCGCCGGATAAAACTCCGCCGGATTCAATGGAAGAGTGGTGGTTCGAATGGTCCGAACCAATCGAGTTCTTTCGTTGTCGGTCCTTCCGTGGCGAGCCATTGGTCCTCCTTCACCCTCCATAGCGATTTTCCCTCACAAATTCGAGCAAACCTTGCAATTTGGGTTGGATTTCTCTCTCTTTTCTCTCCTCTCTACTTGGCAATAATGGAAGAAAATGGCCATTTTCTTCCCGGACCTCGGCATTTAAAAGTTTACGGAAAAACGGTAAAGTCAAATGGGACTCTTCTGCGCACTGAATAATTTTTGCCCCTTTTGCCCCTCGGCTTTTGGCAATTCCAATTTTACCACTTTTGGCCCCGAAAGTGTAAAATTTCCCGATTAGACATTTCTAACGCCCTATCCCCCGAGGATAAATCAAAGTTAGTTCTCACTAACGTTCGTCTCCAGACGTTAAATTCCCAGTTAGTTATCACTAACGTTCGTCTCCTGACGTTAAATTCAGTCCAGTTGACGTTTGACATTCAAACGTTCAACCATGTCTCCGGACATTTCAGTTACGATTCCGTCTCCCAACGTTAAAATTTAAATGGTCCTCACCATTAAACTCTCAATCGCGACATTTCACGGTCCGATTTCAATCCTCGCGACCTTTCACGGTCAGGTTCAATCCTGATCGCGACCTTTCACGGTCCGATTTCAATTCTCAATCGCGACCTTCGCGATTTCAACTTCCCCTCGCGACCTTCGCGGTCGGTCAATCCGAATCGCGACCTTTCACGGTCCGATTTCAATCTGCAATCCAACCTTTCAACTGCGGTCTCAGGTTCAATTCTCAATCGCGACTCGCGATTGGTCCGGACCTTCAATCCCCAATCGCGACCTTCGCGGTCCGATTTCAATCCTCAAATCGCGACCTTTCACGGTCCGATTTCAATCCTCAATCGCGACCTTTCACGGTCCGATTTCAATTCTCAATCGCGACCTTCGCGGTCCGATTTCAATCCCCAATCGCGACCTTCGCGGTCCGATTTTAATCCCCAATCGCGACCTTCGCGGTCCGATTTCAATCCCCAACCGCGACCTTCACGGTCCGATTTCAATCCTCAATCGCGACCTTTCACGGTCCGATTTCAATTCTCAATCGCGACCTTCGCGGTCCGATTTCAATCCTCAATCGCGACCTTTCACGGTCCGATTTCAATTCTCAATCGCGACCTTCGCGGTCCGATTTCAATCCTCAATCGCGACCTTTCACGGTCCGATTTCAATTCTCAATCGCGACCTTCACGGTCCGATTTCAATTCTCAATCGCGACCTTCGCGGTCCGATTTCAATCCCCAATCGCGACCTTCGCGGTCCGATTTCAATCCCCAATCGCGACCTTCGTGGTCCGATTTCAATCCTCAACCGCGACCTTCACGGTCCGATTTCAATCCTCAATCGCGACCTTTCACGGTCCGATTTCAATTCTCAATCGCGACCTTCGCGGTCCGATTTCAATCCTCAATCGCGACCTTTCACGGTCCGATTTCAATTCTCAATCGCGACCTTCGCGGTCCGATTTCAATCCTCAATCGCGACCTTTCACGGTCCGATTTCAATTCTCAATCGCGACCTTCGCGGTCCGATTTCAATCCCCAATCGCGACCTTCGCGGTCCGATTTCAATCCCCAATCGCGACCTTCACGGTCCGATTTCAATCCTCAATCGCGACCTTTCACGGTCCGATTTCAATCTTCAAATCGCGACCTTTCACGGTCCGATTTCAAACATTCAATTCCGACCTTCGCGGTCCGACCTCCACCCTCTTATCAAGACCTTCGTGGTCATCTCTCCGACAACAGCAATAAGCCCGAACCCCAAGGTACGAACGCCTTGCAAATGGTCATCTCTCCGGCAACAGCAATAAGCCCGAACCCCAAGGTACGAACGCCTTGCAAATGGTCATCTCTCCGGCAACAGCAATAAGCCCGAACCCCAAGGTACGAACGCCTTGCAAATGGTCATCTCTCCGGCAACAGCAATAAGCCCGAACCCCAAGGTACGAACGCCTTGCAAATGGTCATCTCACCGGCAACAGCAATAAGCCCGAACCCCAAGGTACGAACGCCTTGCAAATGGTCATCTCTCGGCAACGGCCAATAAGGCAGAACCCCCGAAGGCACGAACGCCTTCTGGCGGTCATCTCACCGGCGACGGCAATAAGCCCGAACCCCGAAGGTACGAACGCCTTGCAAATGGTCATCTCTCCGACAACAGCGACAATAAGCCCGAACCCCAAGTACGAACGCCTTGCAAATGGTCATCTCTCCGGCCCGGCGTGCCAAATGGCCCGAACCCCGATGGGTACAAACGCCTTGCAAATGGTCATCTCTCGGCTTGACAATAAGCCCGAACCCCAAGGTACGAACGCCTTGCAAATGGTCATCTCTCCGAAGAACGGCAATAAGCCCGAACCCCAAGGTACGAACACCTTGCAAACGAGTCATCTCACGCAACAACAATAGCCAGAACCCCCGAGGTACGAACGCCTTGCAACAATCCCTCTTCGGCCATCAAGTAAGGCTGAACGCTCATCCCAGCGGGGATAAAGCGCGCTGACAATAAGCCCGGCACCCGAGGCATGAACACCCTCGTCGGCATCGCAACTCCGGTTTGAGGCGCCGCGCGCCCTCGAAGGTTTGAAAGTCCAGGTTTTCGAGACGCCTCCCAGCAGTCTCCATTCGAGTGCACGGGTACCTCGCGAATGGTCTCATCCAGTTTAAGACGCCTCCGGACGGTCTCGCTCGAGGTCAAGGTCCCCATGCGCGGTCCTTGCCCCTTTTCGAACTACGATCGGCTTGATTCCCGCTCATGATACGTAGGAATCCTTTTCGTTAAGGGTCCCGGCCGGTGACCGCCGCGAGGTCTCCTTAAGGCATCCCGATTTGGATCCTTATCTTTTCAACTGACCTCCTTCGGAGGAGACGTCGTGAGGGGCTAGCTGTAAGTACCCAAATCCGAATCGTCGAATCCGTCGGAAAGTTAGCGAGGAAATCAGTTAGCGCGCTAGGAGACCGCCAGGAACTTCGTTAAACTCCCGTTCTGTGTGACAGCCTGTGAGACATCCGGGGCGCCCGTGCATCCCGGCGTCGAGCCGTACTTAGCACGTGACATCTCACATAAAAGTATGGCTTTCCTGAAAAGCATTTTCCGGCACTTTCAGAGGCGTTTCGGACATTTCCTTTGTTATTTTAAAAACGGAAAACCGGGACCGGGGACAAAATCCACATGGTGGTGACTCGAGAGAGGGGCACGTGGCAGCCATGCCACGCCCACACATCACCCTTCAATCAATTTCGGAGGGAAAAGACCAAAATGCCCCTGGTTTGCAAGCCAGTCCTGGGACTCACTGTGCACTTTTCTGAAATTGCCAACAAGTCCCAGTTTCCAAAATTCCCAAACCCCGAAATCGGTCAAGTCGTGGGACTCCTACTGCAATTTTCACCCTATAAATAGAAGTGGCTGTCAAAGGCAAGAAAGGATTGATTTCATACCAAAAAATCACCACCCCACGGTCCAAACTGGTTTTCACCCTTCCCGAGCTCCCGTTTTGTCTCGATTCGCGTGAAACCTTCGTATTTCGATCAAATACGCACCCTACAACTTCGAAACAACCTTTCGAATCACTTTCCATGTCCCGTACACACCTTCCGAGCCAAAGGAGTCGACCCTAGCCATAGGTATAACTCACTCTCTCTGAATCTTCCGTTCCGTCTCGGTTTACGCGCCAGTCGCTATAACCGTTTCGAACGTCGTTATCAAAATGTAGACGCCTCCGTCTAACGGGGTCCGATACGTTTTAGCCCCTCGATCCTCTTCTCTTTCCGTAAGAGAAGTAATCACGGGTTAAAACGGCGTTCCGACCCCGTTCCGTTTATTTTCATGTCATTTACAATTCCGAGCCGTTTGGCCTCGTTGATCGTCATTTACAATTCCGAGCCGTTTGGCCTCATCGATCGTCATTTACGAATCCGGATCGTTTGATTCCGTTGACACCGCTTTAAATACTGTCATTTACAAGTCCGATCCGTTTGGATTGTGATAGTATTTACTTTTCAAAAGTCCGAGTCGCAACCCGATTCGTTGATCGCATATCATTTAATACACATTTTTCCCGTAAAAATCGTTAACAATGTAATGCCCGGTTCAAAACCGGAGTTCGTCCGTCGAACTCTCTTTCAAAACGCGCGAAATGACGTTCGGCCTCCGAATGCTCATCTTCAAAGTCAAAGCCGCCATTTGATACTTAAAATCATTTAATACGCTTTTTCCCGTAAAAATCGTTAACAATGACTCGTATGGCTCAAAGTCGACGTTTGCCACGCAAACGCTCATTTCAAACTCAAAATCGACGTTTGCCACGCAAACGCTCATTTCAAACTCAAAGTCGACGTTTGCCACGCAAACGCTCATTTCAAACTCAAAGTCGACGTTTGCCACGCAAACGCTCATTTCAAACTCAAAGTCGACGTTTGCCACGCAAACGCTCATTTCAAACTCAAAATCGACGTTTGCCACGCAAACGCTCATTTCAAACTCAAAGTCGACGTTTGCCACGCAACGCTCATTTCAAACTCAAAATCAACGTTTGCCACGCAAACGCTCATTTCAACTCAAAACCGACGTTTGTCATTCAAACGTTCGTCTTTTCAAAAGTCACCTAATCAACGTTTGTCATTCAAACCAAGATTAAGCTTGTCATTCAAGCCCCCATTTCAAAAACACACACACACACACACGATTTCGAGAAAGGTAGAAAGACTCGTCATGCGAGGCGTTTCGGGCGATCTCGTAATACTCTACCCGAAACGTAACCTGACCTCCGAACCTAACAATCTACGGTACTAAAAAGCTTTTTACTCATTTTTGCTGCCAATAAAAATGATCCCCTTTTTCAAAAGCCTTTTCCTAAGTTTTTGCTACCAATAAAAACGACACCATTTTCACAAATAGCCGTTTCTCAACGTTTGGGCTCAAAATACAAAACTGCGTGGCGACTCCTCATTCTGCTCCTTCCCGTGAAGCGAGGTCTCAGACACCAACCCCCCGCGAAAGACAACCGCCTTTTCCGCCGCCCCGCGCGCGAAAAAGATCGGGTAATTTCAACTACCCACACCTTCCATCTATCTTGGGGAGAGGCGACCATTACTCCCTATGATTTCACTGCCATCACTGGTCTGCGGTTCACGGGCAGACCCATATTTTCTGAGGATCCTGGTGTCCTGAGCCCGGATGCTAGCAGAAGACTGACCGGCCTGACCCTTCGCCTGAAGGGCAATGGGGTTCCACTTGCGAAGCCTCATTCGGCTTTGACACAGTAGTGCCGTCTCTATTCTGAGGGTGTGGCTGCAGTCATGGGTGAAGCGGTTTGGCGAGAGCATTCGCTGGGCAGCTTTTACGATACCACATTACTGCAATGCCTCCACTACGGCATTGACTCTTCTGCTGGAGCCCCTTCGAGACTGGGGCGAGGTCTCCACCTTTTCGTGGGGAGAGGCTGGCTTGGCTCAGGTGTATAGAGACTTGGATGAGGTGAGCAGGGGCACCATGACCTCTTTAGATTGCTACCATATGGTTCTGGAGGTATGCTCTTTTACTTTTCGTGCATTGACTGCTGCATTGCCTTTTCTGTTATCAATCTATCACTACTTCTGCACACTGAAAGCTTCTTGTCCTTTGATTTCATGTGTGGGCCTATGAGGTTTTTGGTTGTTTCCATGGCATGGCAGGTATGACGAGGGTGTTATTGGGGAGGCTGCTTTGATGACCCGCACCAGGAGGCTTCTGATCGGCCTGGAGGGTGATGCCTTGTATCTAGGAGAGAGAGTGTATAGACAGCATGGGTATTGACGCCGCTGAGCTGTCGGTTGATGGAGACTATGGCCAGTTTGTCTTTACTCAGCTAGTAAATCCTCAGGTCATGGCTGCCAGGAGGGCAGCGGGGGTACAGATACCGATGCCTCCCCGATTCTTTGAGTATGAGGCCGAGGGTATCATTCGCCGCTCCTCTTTTGACATGTATGATACTCATCCCCATTTGCGGCTCCCTCGCGGGAATACCTCTGTGAGCATTCTTTTCTTTTCTGCTTTGTTCAAGTCTTTTACTGCATTACTGCCTGTATTCACTGCTTCTGACTGTCTTATTGTTCCCATTCAACAGGTCCCGGCCATGACGTACAGGGTGTTGGCCAAGGCGCTCACTGGGGCTGTGAAGATGCTGCGCCAGTTTCAGAAAAGCGCAGAGCATTGGAAGGGGAGATGCAGCTCCCAGCCTAGTGATGTCGTGCCTCCCAAGAAGAGGCATAGGCCAACTTTGGCTCCTTCTAGCTCACAGGCGGGTGGGTCGAGTCAGCAGCCCCAGCCTGACGATGATGATGACGAGGACGATCCTTACCAGCCCCCTTTCTCTACAGTGCTCGAGTGGCACGGATATTATGGCGATCCTCGGCCTTGGGCTCTATATGAGGATGATGATGATTTTGATGGCGAGATTCATGAGGTGCAGGAGGGCGGCGGCGATGGCCAGGAGCAGAGCGGCTCTGAGGAGCAGGTAGGCAGCGGCCAGGACGATAGCGGCTCTGAGGAGGACGAGGAGGATTCAGGTGACGACTCCGAGTCGGAGTGATCAGGGTGGTCCCCTTTTGCAGTGCTTTTATGACTCTTAGGGATAGAGAGGGAGAAGAACAATGCATGCACTATTTTCATTGCTTTTGGATTGTAAAACAATTATTTTTTTGCATTTTGTAACTTAACAACAAAAGTACTTTCTTAATTGTATATTTGCTTGTTTATATGCACAAGTCCATCCCAAGAAAGGCAAAAAAAAAAAGGTGACTTTTGATGTGGTTGGGTACTTTTTGTGATTTTGCATGTATTGGGCGATGTTTATGTGTTTGTGGGTGTGTTGGGTATGCCAGATCCTCTCCCATGGGTTTGGTAAGTGAAGGGGATCGTATGTGTATTGTTTTGGATGTTTTGGACAGGTTGGACAAGCTTTTGAGCAAGCATTGGGTCGCTAAGGGGCTACTGCAGTTGCAGCTGCTGCTGGTGTCTGATGGAACTTCCCATGTCATCCGACACATGACATCATGGGCTAGCCCCATGTCGTACGACATGGCAAGTCTGAGGGACAGTTTCTTGGGAAGCAAGCCTCAGCATTTTATAAAAGGCAGACTCGTAAAGAACACATTCCAGCAGTCACAGCAGACTCCAAACTGGTCTTCCACCCCAAAATCTGCCCCAAGATTCGACTTTTGACCCGAAATGGAGCATTACAATGAGAGATCCAAAATCAAAGAGCGCCAATTTCACTCCGATCTCATTGATCTAACCCACCACCATCACAGCAACAATCGGAGGGTTATTGATCAAAGGTTTGGGTTGAGATGCCTTTGGGCACTAAAGGAATGGGCGGTAGACTGGAATCTTCTCCGGGCCGCGTCCAAATATTGGGACCATGAGAGGCATGTCTTTATCCTCTCATATAACAACCTTACACCCACTATTGAAGAGTTCCGTGTACTGACAGGGGGAGCTGAGCCCAGAGATGCAGTCTTCCCCCGAGATTCACGACCCTTGACTGAGCGGCTGACCGATTTCTTGGGTTTGCACGTAGAGCAGGTATCCGATCTGATTCTCAACCTGTCTTTCATTGACCTGGCCCAGATAGCTTGATTAGCTGTATCACGTCCAGAGCTGTTTGACCTATCCACGGCCATGGACATTTTCATGATGATTATGATCTCCCTATACTGCTTCTGTGAGTATGATGGGGTAGGCTCCGGCTTGCTGCTAGGGGTTGTCAGGCAGATGCAGGGTTACCGAGGTACCACATCCACTGAGATCTGGCCCGGGCAGGGAGAGAGAGATATAGTACCCATTCTGCTGGCAGAGACATATCATGGGATGGACCGGCTGGCTGGAGGGTCATTATACATGGGACGCGGCAGCCCCAGTCTCTTATCGTTGTGGCTCTTTGAGCGGTTGGGACTTATCTCCCCATTACCCGCAGGGTAGACTGCAGCACCCTGGGTTACACAGCAGAGGCGAGTGGCTCCGAAAGCTTCGCAGGAGCCGGGCAGAGGCGAGCTGACACTGTGCACACCACCACGGATATTCAGTATTGGGTTCCCGGATGGAGGCTCGAGACCATGAGTGGCAGACAGGATGATTCTGTTGTTGTGAGGCTGCCGGGATTGCACTTTTCATCCTTTAGCATCCCCTTACTTGTTCTGAGGCAATATGGGTACCCACAGCAGGTTATTGGCAGGTTTAGAGAGCAGATGGCCCGGGATACCGTTCCTCTTGACATGACTGATGGCCAGACTATCAGATTCTTTTCCAGGGCCTTTTCGGGAGCAGCCTTTCCTGCTCGCACACTGATACGGAAGACCTGGGGCATCACATATCTGTCCACCTTGTATCTCATTTGGTATGGGGATCAGATGGGGCCGGTTCAGCACACCATTGAGGCATATTGCCAAGGGACCCGAGGAGGAGATCAGACTAGCCGGGAGCTACGTGATGCTGAGGCACTAACTAACCCAGACAATGTGACCGACGATCCGGCAGCAGATTTTGAGAGACTCATAGAGAGGAGGGCCACGATGAGGGATGACCCTGAGGTTATGGCCCGGAGGACAGCTTTGAGAGAGGAGAGGGCTGCCCAGGTGGCACTGAGAGCTACCGGATTGGTTGACTCACTGACTCATATTATCCCTGAGCCGGGACGACGGGAGACAGAACTGTTTGGGATAGCTAGGCCAAAGAACTCCCGAGGACCAAGGAAGAGGAAGAAGAAGAGTGCTAGTTCAGGAGCGAGAACGAGCGACTAGGATTAAGTTACCGATCATTGTATCCCTTGTTGCCGACACAGACAGTCTAGACGTACCTTTTAAAAGATGTACTTTTGCTAATGTTAATGAGTCGAGAGTAGATCGTGCTTGAACTCATCAATGAACGTATTAATGTAATGAAAGTTGAAATTACTTCAGAACTTAATCAAGACACATTTTGGCATTTACAAACGTAACTGTTAACAGGATTTGGTGTTTTTTATGATTTTTAGATCGAACCGCAAGCGGCTGCCTACGTTCCCCTTTTACAAAAGGAGGACTGAGGGGCTCAGGTCTCCGTAGTTCGACCCAATTAACTTTGTGTTTGAGAGAGGGATAGATAGAAGGGGGACAAGTGGTGCAACCCTATTTTTTACCTAGACCGCCCGTTTTTAGGGTTTTCAGTCTAGTTGGGTATATTCTTTAGCACCTAGCGTGCCCTTTGTTTTGCACGGACTGCCTTTTGAGAGGTTTTCAGTCTCTTCTGGGTACATTATTTTCGCGCTTTTATAATCTTTTCTTTTTTCTTTCTTTTTTTTTAGAGAGGGGGAGACTCGACTCACACATAATAGCGGCGCAGTTTGTCACCGTTCATCGGATGCATGAAGGGGTTACCATCCAAATCAGTCAACTTCATTGCTCCACCAGAAAAAATTTCTTTCACCAAGTACGGGCCAACTCAAACTGGCGCCCACTTGCCCAACAGACTGAATTGGTTCGGTGGCTTCTCCTTTAAGACCAAATCACCCACCTTAATGTTGCGGGGATGTACCTTCTTGTCAAAGGCCCTAGCCATGCGCTTCTGATAAGCCCGGATGTGCTCCATTGCCTTGAGCCTTCGCTCATCTAGAAGGGCTAATTCGTCATGCCGACTTTGAAGCCAGTCTATCTCATTGACCTCATTTTCAAGCAGAACCCGAAGAGAGGGAATCTCTAATTCAATGGGCAAGACGGCATCCATCCCGTATGTCAAAGCGAACGGGGTTTCACCGGTGGCTATTCTAACTGAAGTACGATAGCCCCATAATGCCAAGTGGATCTTCTCAGGCCAATCTCGGCTCCTTTCGGACATTTTCCGGATGATCATTTCTAGGTTCTTGTTCACGGCCTCGACAGCACCATTGGTTTGAGGGCGATAAGGGGATGACTTATGTCACTTGATCCTGAACTCTGCAAGTAGTCTGTCGGCATCTCACTCGAAGTGTGACCCGTTGTCGGAAATAATCTCATTTGGAACTCTATACCGGCACAGAATGTTCTCCTTTATAAAACGGGCCACCTTTTTGGATTTGAGGACCTTGTAGGATGCTGCTTCGACCCACTTAGTGAAATAATCGACAGCAACCAACACAAATTTGTGCCCATTATTACCGGCAGGAGTTATCTTTCCAATAACATCAATTCCCCAAGTCGCGAACGGCCAAGGAGTGCTCATACAGTAGAGATCATGGGGTGGTATATGGTTGAGATTGGAGAATCGGCCCCATCCCGAGTATGCTGAACATTAAAGCTCGGGCATTTATATGTGGTCCACATGCACCACCATGGACTTCCTCCATGACCTTTCTTGCCTTAGACCTGCTGATACAGAGCAAAAGTGGTCCTCGGTGTCTTTTCTTCCATAAGTCATCTCCCAGAATAACATACTGTGCAGACAACCTCTTCAAAGCTTGCAAGCTTTTGGCACGAAGACCCTCTTTCAGCTTACCGTCCTCTTCTGTCGGGAACGAGGCTTCGCCATGCTTAAGATATTGGAAAATCTGGCTAAACCACAAGTCATCGACCTTCTCTAGTTCAACCTAACAACAGTAGGCAGGGTTCTTGCGCCTTCCAATTCTGAACGGCTTTACTGACTTTCCCTCCAAAATCTCTACCAAAGAAGCTAAGGTGGCTAGGACATCCGCGAACCTGTTCTTATCCCGAGTTAGGTAATGGAACGTGACCTCCTTGAATTGGTTGATCAGATCCTCCATATAAGCATAGTACATTTGCAAGTACTGGTCCACGGTTCTCCACTTATTGGATACCTGATTGATGAATAGTTGGGAGTCTCCATACACCTCCAACTCTTCGACATTTCGCTCTAAAGCTGCTTCGAGGCCGGCTATACAGGCTTCATATTCCGCGGCGTTGTTAGTAGCCGGGAAATTTAACTTGATAGCAATAGGGGTGTGCACATCCTTCGGGTCGACCAACACCATGTCGATACCATTGCCTCTTTTATTGGCGGCACCATCAAAGAACAATTGACAACGGTCTGTACCCCCTGTCATGAAAATTCCATCATCCGGAAACTGGGGTTCGAGTCCACGCGCTTCTGAGCTTGGAAAATCTGCCAAATGATCTGACAAAGCTTGGCCTTTGATTGCCTTGCGAGTCACAAACTTGATATCAAATTCGGCTAGGAAGAAGGACCACTTCGCAAGTCTTGATGACAGAGAAGGCTTATCGAATAGGCACTTGATGGGGTCCATCTTCGACACCAGGTGTACTGTATGCGCCAACAGATAATGTCTCAATTTGCTGACCACCCATACCAAAGTTGCACAGGTTTTCTCTAAAGCTGAATAGTTCAACTCGCTGCCCTGAAGCTTCCGGATGACGAAGTAGATAGCATTCTCCACTTTTGAATCTGGTTTTTCTTGTGCAAGCATGGCTCCGACAGCCGTATCTGTAACTTTCAAATATAGCAGCAAGGGCTTGTCCTTATGAGGTGGACAAAGGATCTGGGGATGGACCAAGTAGGCCTTGATTGTCTCAAAGGCGATCTGACACTGCACGTTCCATTCAACCTCCTGATTCTTCTTGAGTAGCTTAAAGATCGGCTCACAAATAGAGGTCAACTGGTGGATGAATCGGCTGATGTATTGGAGATGGCCCATGAAAGCCTTCACCTCCGTGACTGTCGTTGGTGGTTTCATCTCCATGATGGATTTAATCTTTCTCGGATTGACTTCGATTCCCCGCTCTGTGACCATATATCCCAGAACCTTTCCTCAAACTACGCCAAAAGTACATTTTGCCGGGTTCAATCTCATGTCATGCTCCCGCAGTCGGTTAAAGAACTTCCTCAAGTCGACCAAGTGTTGACCATCTAATCCCTTAGAATGGATAATCATATCATCAACATAAACCTCGATCTCCTTATGGATCATGTCATGAAAAAGCGTAGTGACTGCTCGCTGATAAGTGGCGCCGGCATTCTTCAGTCTAAAGGGCATAACCGTATAACAAAAGGTTCCCCAAGGGCTGGTAAAGGCAGTCTTTTCCTGATCCTCTTCGGCGACTTTAATCTGATTGTAACCCGCAAAGCCATCCACAAACGACTTGACTTCGTAACTGGCAGTAGTATCTACCAACAGGTCGATATTGGGGAAGGGAAAATCGTCCTTCGGGCTAGCCTTGTTTAGGTCTCTGAAGTCTACACAAACCCTGACTTTTCCGTTCGACTTGGTCACCGTCACTATGTTGGCCAACCACTTCGGATATTCGACTACTCTAATGAAACCCACCCTGAGCAGCTTCTCTATTTCTTCTTTAACCTGGAGAGACCATTCTGGCTTAATCCGGCGAAGCTTCTGCTTGATAGGCCTGGCTTCAGGGTCAAGGGGTATTCGATGCTCAACGGTCGAAGTATCTAACCCTGGCATGTCCTTATAGGACCAGGCAAACATGTCCACGTACTCCTTGAGCAGATCAATGAGGGCTTCCCGCTCTTCCCCGGTGAAGAAACTGCCAATCTGTGTCTCTTTGGGCTCTTCAGTAGTTCCCAAATTCACCGTAGTCAATACTTCATCGGCAGCTTGGGCCCGATTGTCCTCTCACTCAAAAACCTGCTTTAGATTATCATTTAAAAAGTTTTCATCTAAATAGTCTATGTTCTCTTCAAATGAATCATTATTAACCAATTTTAAGTTATTAAGATTTGTTTTAGTTAACTTATCATTCGTTAAGGTGGCAATTAAGGGATACGCAGAAAGGTCAACCATTTCATTCAACGCGAAAGGGAAAATAGAGTCAAGGACACGGCGATGATCATCAGCCATGAGAGTATTAGACCTATCTAGAGACTCGAACTCGATAACAAGAGTCTCTGAGGACTGACTCAAGATTACAGGGACAGACTTAGACTCAGACACACCAGGACGAGGGGTCAGCCCGAGCTTTTCAATCATAACTTCCCGGCTAGCGATTGGTCCCCTGAAGGAAGTCCAGTTCCGGAGCGGCATATCTGAAGTGCTGACGAAGGTGCGCGGGTCAATCTCTTTGCCTCCATCAAACTCGATCACTGATACGTAATCATTCCGAGTCAGAAGATCAACCACAAGTACATAATCATCCCTGGTCAGAAGGTCAATCATACAAAAAGGATCCTTAGCAACAGCCCCGGCCATCGGCGGTGTCTCCTCACGTAGATAGATCAATGGTGCTTCAATCAACGGGTCAGCCCCGACAGTTTCTGATAAATCTGCCTCCTCGAACAAAGCTGCGACATCTTTGCCCACATCGAATTCAGTGGCTTCATCGACTTTCCCAATCATAGGATCAACCTTGGACAACTTCTTGAACTGGTCAGTGAAATCAGGACTTCCCCAGAAATGATACTGGCTCTCGAAAGTGGTAACAGCCCCTGGAACGTTAGGCTTGCTGATGATAAACTCCTTGACGGGGTGATCCTTCAAAGTAAGACCTTTCATCTTCTCGAGCTGACTCTCAGGGCACACAAAACCGTCGCCCTTTTCTTTAACAAAGTACTTCTCCAAGGAGGGGTGGTAAGGACGGAGATTCGGTTTGACATACGGCTTTCCAGCAGCAATAGCCTTTCTCTTTTCTGCAGCTTCGATCCTGTCGGCCTCCTTGTCTTTGGGGGTCTTCTCAACATATCCCAAACCTTCCTTATCTCTCTTCGGCTTCAACTCCTCGAACTTATGACCAAGCCCCGGAATGTAGTTCATACGCCTCATCATTACCATAATTAGGGGAATCTTATCAGAGGAGGTTGTTAAGTCAATCGTGCATATTTGGGCTTTTGGGCTCTCGAACCTGAAACCGCTCAACATCAAGTTGGCTTCATCATGCTTAATTTCCATCACTGGCCTCCCTTCATCATCGGTACCCTCGATGGTAGCACTATCCCCATAAATGATGGTCAACTCGCCGTCTTGGACAAACTTGACACACTAGTGTAGGGTTGAAGCGACCCCTCCAATTTGATGAAGCCACGGCCTTCCTAGCAAAGCAGAGAAACTGACCGAAATGTCTATCACCTGAAATTCAACTTCCATGGGCTTCTTGCCGAACCACAGAGTCAACGGTATCACACCTAAAACCTTCCTAGACGTGGAGTCATACGCCTTTATAGTCTGATTGGATGGTTTTAAATCGGTGGCCTTAATGTCCAACAAACTCATCATTCTAGCAGGCAACACGTTCATAGCCGAGCCATTGTCTACCATCACGTGGGGAAGCCGACGCCCATCTAACTGAACAGTGATGTGCAAAGACTCATTATGGCTGGTTCCAAATTTTGGCAAATCCAATTCCTTAAAGGTAATGATATTTCCATATTGGGCAGTACCTATCAATTGGCACGCTTCATCAGGGGTAGAGTTCACAGACACCATTGTCTTAGATAGGGCTTCCTCCAACTTCAACTTGTGAGAAAAATAATAAGTCAAGAGAGACCAGAGAGAAATGTTGGCCTGGGTTCGCTTTAATTGTACGAGAATTGGATCGTCCCCCGTTAAATCCTCTTCGACTACCCCTTTGGTGTACGGACCTTTATTAGTTCCAACTTCCGAAACAGCTGCTTCTTTGTCTTTTCCTGATGATCCGGCAACATCAGTTCCCAACATTTTACCTGAACTAGTAAGCAAATTGACCTCAGCTTCCTGGTCCTTGTCGTGATCTGCACCAGCCGCCTTTAACTCGGACCAACTCAATGGAGGTCCCTGCGTAGCTTATGGCCACGCCGCCTGTCTCAATTGATTAACAGTGATTGCCGAACTTGAATTAGCGGTGCACTTAATCTCTTCCCAAGTAAGGGGAGTAGATCGAGAATCGGGAGAACTACTATCGTGCTGGACATCATCTGCCGATTTTGCTGCGGCTCGAATATCATCCCAAGACAGCATATAACAGAAGTAAGCATTCATTTCATCATCAACATTGATTACATCATTGTTCACAGGCACAATCGCCTCAAATTTGCTCACACCCTCAATGAGACTAGCCTCACCTACAACAAGCTTACTCTCATCACAGATTTCTTCACCAAACTCTATGACATTGACAAACTCAATCTTCTCAAAGTCAATCATGTTGACCTTGTTGTTGTTTTTGGGAAGAGGTTTGGTGACGACGTTCGGCTTCTCAATCTTGCGCTGGTCGATCAAATCCTGAACGATTCTCTTGAGTGTAAAGCAATTGTTGGTGGTATGGCCCGAGTTCTGGTGGTAACGGCACTTCAAGCTATGATCCAATCCCAGGATGTTAGGAGTAGGGTAGTTCTCTAAAGGCTTGATCATTCCTGTCCTCATCAAACCATCAAATACCTCTTCGAGCGGCATCCCCAAATCATCAAATCTCTGCCTCTGAGGCCGTCCTCTACTGTGGCTGGGTGACTGATTCTTCTCCCCTTGAATGTAGTTGACGATGTTAGAGACAGCAGTTTCCTTGCCTTTCGAAGCCACAGGGGCAGAGCTTGGAACTCGATAGCGGGGAGCTGGAGCATTACCAGGAACAGGAGTTGGAACGATGGAATAGGTAGCATTCTCGCTTTCGGCCCCTGCACTCACCATTTCTCGCAGATTCGGGTAATACCCACGGCCAATGGCTTCCCTGACAGCTGGCTTGATGCATGAAAGGAAAATGGATTTCTCATCGGATAGGGGAATTGGATGAACCAACTCATTAAGCTTCTTGTTCCACCTCTTATAGAAGTCTGTTATGGACTCATCGTGCCTCTAGATGGTGCCAATCAAGTCACTACGAGTGGTGTACCACTCAACACTTCCTTTGTATTTGTCCAAAAAAGCATCACTGATCTGGGACCACGTAGCCCTTGCCTCCGGCTTAAGGCCTAAAAACCATCTCAACGGAGAATCATCGAGGGACAAGTGAAAGTAGAGGGCTAGCATCTCCTCGGTGGCCCCTTTGGCACCCATAGACATGATATAGCTATTCATGTGAGTTTTAGGGCATGTGGAGCCTTCAAACTTAGTTACAGGGGGCATCTTGAAGTTCTTCGGGAGGGCCTTAGAGTCCTTGAGCTCTACAGAGTTGACCACGCTAGACCCAAAAGTCATCTTGTGCAATTGTTCTGTCACATACTTCAGCTCTTCTTTTAAACTTGAAACCTCGGAAGATGGGGGTTGCCCTACAGTTGGAGCTACCGTCGAAGATGGCACTTGGAATTCTGGCGTGGATCTGATGGGCAAGGCAGTCGAAGGAAGACCAAAAGTACTGGGCACGCTGACATTGCTATCCAATAAACCAACCGAGCTGGGGATTCTATTCCCATACATGTCGTAACCATTAAACTGAACGTTGGGATTCCGGGGACCAAACTGCACCGATTGACTTCCAGCCTGACCATGGGTAGAAAACACAGTGCGATGCATGGAGCTGAATACGGGGTGGAACCATACAGATGTTGGGTGAGAGGAGAACAAACTGCAGGTTGAGAGAAGTTGCTTTGGAATTGGGACCGAGGATATTGCGGGAGCTGATCCTGACAAATCTGGCTTTCTGACAGATGATACTGACCGCTCTACTGCTGATTGGACTGATCATGAGGAGCAACAAACTGACCACCAAAAGCTGGGTTGAAAGGCTGACCCGTGCTGCTATACAGACTTTGACCTTGAGACCCAAACTGATTCTGAACAAACCCAAACTGTTCCTGGTTGACACCATTGTGTTGATTCTGCCCATACTGACTCTGGAGATAAAACACAAACTGGTCCTGGGCATTATCCTTCGGGAAGGAGCTTGACTCGCCTCCCAGTCCGTATTGCCCGCCATAAGTAGGCACTGGGATGGGGGAAGGTCTTGACACATTCCCGTGAGTCGGCATCAGAAAAGAGCTATGCGCACCATGGGAGATTGGCGGGGGCACATTGTGAAATCCTTGCCTAGGTGAGGACGGGGGAACAAAACCAGTGCCAGTGATAGTAACATCGGGCTCCTCCCTAATTTCTTCATACGACCCATCGGGGCGACGGATTACGGCGACGGATTACGGCGACGCCTTTCATACGCATTACTTCGACATAGCGAGCCCAATCGGCCTCCTCACGGGCACGAGAGGCTTCGAGAGCGGCACGAAGAGAATCCTCCTGAGAGAAGTTGAAACCTGGGTGAGGGTTAACAAACGGACTTCCCCGGGGTGTCATATGAGGACCCATGCCGTGACCACTGCTAGGAGAGGCATTCAAACCCACATTCAGCCCCACATTCTGACCTTGATCTAGCCCCAAACCTTAACTGACATTCTGACCTTGAGCTGGATCAATACCCACATTCGGACCCAAACCCGCTGAAACTTGTGAATCTACCATCTTTGATACTGCTGGAAACGAATCCCTGACTGGAGAGAAACTGATTAACCGACCACCCGAAACTCTGACCAAATACTTGCTCGCTGAAAGGGGGAGAGAACTGTTTTAGGTAGGGGAGAGGATAGGATTAGGACGGACTCATGCATATGCTTTATTTAAAAGATTTAAATCAAACGATTTTTATTAATCCTAAGAATGGTTGGAAAAGGGGGACACCTTCTTTTTCGCAGTCTACACTATTCCTGGACTATTGGGTTTCATCACTACGTCTATAGACCCCCTGTATTGCACCTCTGGGATGGACAATCCCGGCAGAGGTCCTATAGAGCACGTGGAACCCACCAATCAAAAGGCAAAATGGACCTATGGGCATACAAGTCAAAACAAGTCAAACTCAAAATTTTCAAAACCAAGTCCAAATCAAAACGTCTAGACTAGGGAGGAGAGAGGGTCGAAAAGTACGTTTGAATGTACGAGGCCGCAATTTGCAGGTAAAATCCTGGAAAAAATTCGGCATGACATCTCCTCATTTCGAGCCGAAAATCCGGCATGTCCTCTCGTCGCTTCATGGAGAAATTTTAGGCATGGCCTCCCGTTAGTATGTGTCAAAAATTAGACATGATCTCGCGTTAGCACATGTCGAAAACGCGTCATGACCTCTTGCGAAGCCAAGTCGAGAAATCGACATGTACCCACGTCGAGACATGTCAAAGCTTTGACATGTACTCACATTGAGTTATGTCGTAATTTCGTCATGAAGAAGGAGAGTATGCAGAGACCTTGGAGACGAGGTATGACTCGGACTTTGTGAGAAAATTTTGAAAACCGAGTTTGACAAATGTTTTGAAAAGTATCTTGCCAAAAACCAACCGGTCACGGTAGAAAGTGTGTCACGGACAAGTGTTGGCTCCTACTCTATAGGCTGGGAGGACTTTAGGCACTTAAGCGTAAGCGAAACACGTCACTGTCCGCGATGCCGTCCGTACACTCCCGGGTTCTAACTCTATGTGCGGGTAGCGTGCGAGTAGTGTGAAGGTATCTTCTAGGAAAATATTTTTTTGCTTTTTTGTAAAAAAGATTTTTCTTCTTCTTTTTTTTTTCAAAATGCAATAAGTATGCAAAAAGGAAAAGAACGAGTCCAAAAGCACGACAAAAGGGGACTGCCCCAAATGCCAAGAGATCACCAGTAACTGTATCTCAGAATTGCTCTGCCCTGTCCAAATGATCAGCTGAAACTGTTTTTGCACTTCCTTCCTATGTCGTCCGACACAGGACTTCCCAGGGAGGGGATGTCGTCCGGCATAGGAGTTCTTACCAACAGAACCAAGCAAGCAGCAAAGGGAAGAGCCCCAACACCAAAATACCATCATACCAAGGCATATAAAGCATATAGGCATAAAAGCATGGCAGGGCACATAGGAGCACACACATAATGACACAAATCGCACACAAGGAGAATGAAGAAATTGTCCAAGTTGATTTAAAGAAAGTTAGACCCTCTTAGGAAAAGATTTTTCTTTTTCAAAAAAGAGGAATGATACCGGTACGTGGGATTGTTAAACCACAATTTATCCCAAGCCCCGGGTTAGGGAGCGATACATGAAATTTAGTGGTTTCCACCTATATACCAAGCATCACTCCTTTTTTATTAAAATAAAAGCTTTTCAATTTTCATCCTCAGCGGAGTCGCCACTGAATGAACGCCCTCAGAAAAGAAATTAGTTAAATAAAATCGATTACGTTTTGATCTTTTCTTTCTTTGTTTTTGGGAGTCGCCACGCCATTTTTAAGGAAAACATTAAAAAACCTTTGGAAATGAGAAAATGGGTTCGGGGGTCAAGTTACGATGTGGGAAGAGAATATGGAGCTCACCCACATCGCCTCTTTCGAGACTTTCAATCAAACATTGGACAATTATGATCATTCAAAGTGTGTACAATTTGTGTCAATAAAACAAGGCATGCAAATTTGGATTTTATTGATGGCATTGAAACTGGATACAACTTGTGAACCAATGAAAGGGGGCCACACCCTTACAAACAATGACTTGCATTACAAGGCAGGAGATGAGACAATCTGTCCAGGGAACTCGGATGTCGTCCGACACAGGAATTCCTCAGAAGAGGGATGTCGGACGACATAAGGCATCCTGGTCAGGTTGTCTCTTACAACACCAAAGCTATTCTAGGATTAAAACAATGATATTTTAACTAAGGAGAGACACTATTCAGGGTCTAGGACACCAAAGGCTGTCCATGTCACACGAAAAACCGCCTCCATCTATGGGTTGCACCCAAACAGATCTTAGGCTTCCCAAATAGTGACAAATGAACTAAAACTATTTAAATACAGCTTTAAATCACAAAGGAGATCAATCTGGGTAGATCTGAAGTCACTAAAAGCCAAACAGCTTTCTGGGAACTCTATGTCGTATGACACAGGACTCCTTGAGGTGTCCTGTGTCGTCCGACATAGGCGGCCTATTTCAGAGCCCTTCAGAAGATTGATCCCACCTTGCTCTCAATGCAAAAACAAGCTACAATATTAACTGAAATTAGTAGAATAACAATACTACGTGAGTATTATGGGAGGATCACATGGCTTTAATGGCCAAATGTGATAAATCACATGTTTATGGCCATTATCATGTAGCCATCACCTTCTAACTCAAACAAAAGTAAACAAGATGCAAACTTTAATGTAACTAAGGCTACTAAATGTCCAGATCTGAGGTGAGGAGATGTAAATATGGAAGATTCACATCTCCACCACCTTTGTCATGCAAAATCCCAAATATTCACTTGTTATTCAACACTATAAGCATGTAATGCAAAGCAAATGAGAATGTAAGATGTAATCAGAGAGAGAGAGAGAGAGAGTTTAGGGACTACCTATTGTAGTCCACAAGGTAGAAGAACCAATAGTATGGTGTTCACCCCTTCAAAACACCAACAAAGGAAGCCCTTCTTAAATCTTGGCTTGGATGTGTGTGTGTGTGTGTGAGGAGGGAGTTGAGTGTGTGTGTGTGAGAGAGAATGAGTATATATTCTAGCAGAGTTTACCCTACTTGCCAAAATCCCCCTCTTTTAAAATGATCAGCCAAGCCCTTTATTTATAGGCATGCTGATGGGAGGCCCTATGTCGTCCGACATGGAGTTTCCACCGCCTTGGGGTCGTCCTGTGTCGGACAACACCGGTCATCTTTATGACAAATTGGGCCGCAGGAAGGCAGGCCTAATGGATCAAACAAATGGATGGATAATTTAGGCTCAAAATGCATGTTAGCAAATAAATGAGCCCAAAATTAATGCCAACCATGGAAAGTGGACCCAAAAACACGAGTTTAGGTCGGGGTACTCACACCGTGGGACTTCTGTAAGTACCCAAATCTGGCTCATGCCTTCCGGTTAAGTTTTCCGGCAATTTTCCGAACTTTCCTAAAGTTCAGGGGCAATTCTGGAACTTTTCCAAACCTTCCGAGGGGCGAAGGACTTGTTAGAAATTAAAATTCCACGTAGTCCCTCGCTGGAAAGACCTTATAGAATGCCACCTTGCATGGTTCTAGAAAAAGGCTGAGTCATTAAAGGATAAGACCGCACGGCTTCTTTTGCCAAAGGTTAATGCCGCACGGCTTCATTAGGAAGCACAAAACTGCCTATAAATAGAGGCATCCTCGATTCATTTTGATATACAATTTTGAGCACTGTTACTCTGCCCAACTGAAACCACGAAATTTTAGAGACTAAAACTCACTCAAAATCACCTCCCTCCTCTCCAAAAATCCATCCAAAGTCACTCCTTCCTTAGGAAAACTTCAAGGGAGATAGAGGAACACCACCATTGGTAACCTCTCCTCCTTTTCTCTTTGAAATATACTTGTCATCTTTTTATATTGCTTATTTGCTTTCCATAATGCCATTTATTGCTATTATATGTGATTTATGGTCATAAAGATCATATCTTTACCATGTAGATCATCATATCCCCCTTTCCCCTATCACATAGGATTCATGGAGAATCCATCCCAAGGAAGAAAAATAAGACCACAAATGGCTTGTTCTAGGTGGATCCCTCACATGATGATGTGAAAAATGTCATCTTTATCATATAAAAATGTCATCTTTACACTAAAAAATGCCATCTTTACTTCCATAAATGTCATCCCTTCCCCATTGACCATGCTTCCAAGGATTGTCCACCTAAAAGGTTCTTAAAGGACATGGGAAAGCCTTAAAGGTCCTCCCTTTACATTCCTAGTCTTAGCTTTCATAGTGTTCATTACACTTGTTTTCCATAAAAATGTCATCTTTACCTTTTAAGTGTAACTCCCCCATGTCCCTCATGGTTGGATCACTCTCCAAGGATTGCCTAGTGACCTTCCTAAGGCACAAGCATAGGATGAGTATAAAGATCCAATCTTTATACCCCTCCCCTTAGTCCCTTTTGTTACTTGAAGCATCTCTTGGGGCATAGCGGTGTAAAGGTCTCATCCTTACATCGTTTCCTCCACATAAAGATGCCATAGTCGAAGTCCCTTTAGAAATTGACGAACCTAAGCCCCTACATCTCTGATCATCACTTGAGACGAGCACAAATGTCCCTATCAAGCTTGAATCGTCTCAAGATGTAGGATTGATGGGCAAAGGTCCTTCCTTTCTAAAGAGTCTCATTCTTGGACTATAAAAAGAGGTGTCCCTATTCCGATCACATATGACCAAAGGTCACTTAACGATGGTCGTAAGTCCAAGATGAGCACGGGATCAAAGTCCCGAACATATCAAAATCCAAGGAATCTCGAGCGATAACCAACTCATGATTTATACATCCGAAAGACAACTTGGCACATTCCCTCCCTTTTCAAATCACACACACATGAAAGTACAAAGCAAGCACGAAAATTGGATCTTGGAAGACATGCTTCGGCAAGGCTCCTTTGGTGAATGCCAAACGTTCTTCCCAAGGAGTAACTTAACCTCCGGACCTAATCCTTTTTTCAAAGTTTTGAGGAAATCAAAATGGCGTGGCGACTCCGTTTTTCAATTTAAACCGGATGTCTTCAAATCGATGTGAGGCGGTGACCCCTTACACGAGAAAGTGGTTCAACACAAAAAACCCGCGATCTTGGGCACCACATTTCACACACGATCGGATCGAAGGGCTTTAATTGTTTTGCCAAGTTGATTTTGTACTTCATTTTGAAATGTTCTAAACATCTCAAACTATTCACTCTTTGATTTCATCAGATAAACATAGCCATATCTAGATAAGTCATCGGTGAATGTAATGAAATACCGAAATTCTTCCCTAGCAATGCTACTCATTGGTCCGCATACATCAGTATGTATTAGGCTCAATAAGTCACTAGCCCTTTCACTACTCTTAGTGAAGGGTGGTTTGGTCATTTTGCCCAATAAACAAGATTCACATATCTCATATGATTCATAATCATGTGAGTCTAACATTTCATCTTTGTGGAGTTTAGAAATAGTTTCTCGTTTATATGACCAAGCCGGCAATGCCACATGAACGAGTGGTTCACATCATTCGGTTTAGACTTCTTATCCACATGATAAATATTTTCAACACTATTTTATTTCTCATTGTTGGGTATGCATATTTTAACCCTCCTATTTTGTATTAGATTTGATTGATACCATAACCTCCTATTTTTTTTAAGGACTTTAGGACCCTATGTAATAAAGCTTAGACTTCAATTTTTTAGCTAAGTCCATTTTATAAGATAGGTTAAATTTAGTCTTGAAGACTGGCTCAAGAATCATTGGATCTTAGGATTACAGTTTCAAGGGTTTCAGAATCGCCCTTCTTGAACCGCTTGGCAGAACCGCCTTTTTGCCTTGTGATTCCCTTCATCTGAAACCGCTTGATTACCAAAGTGCAAACCGCACTCTTGGAAATCCTTCTTCTGGTGGAACCACTTTTATGTCAAACCGCTTGACCCCAGAACCGCCCCAATGATTGGCTACTTGAAGTGAACTCTTTTGACCGTTGGAATCCACGTCAGCAATATCAAAAGTCAACTACCATATCTTGTCACGTGACTAC
Source organism: Adenophora triphylla var. japonica (assembly GCA_022495995.1). NCBI lineage: Eukaryota > Viridiplantae > Streptophyta > Magnoliopsida > Asterales > Campanulaceae > Adenophora > Adenophora triphylla. The sequence continues at coordinate 1,168,105 of JAFEMH010000041.1, read as the reverse complement.
TTTTCAGACAAGATCTGCAAGGATCTTAAAGAGGTGACAGATGTCCTAACCACCTTGATTGCAGCTGAGGTCTGATCAGCTTTACCTGCATCAACAGTTCCAAAGGACAAAAGTGGTTTCTGTGGACCAATGGGATTGCATCAAGGACTGTCCTTACAACAGCTGTATCCAACGGCTAGTTTCTTGATGCTTGGGTATAAATACCCCTAATCTTCACCATTTAAAGATTGCTTGAAAATTTGAGAAATTGTTGTGTTCATAAGAAGTTGAAGCTCTGCCCAGAAATTCTAAGTCCTTTGAATCTTCATCTTCATACTTCAAGAAATATTCTCCAGCCCAGAAATCAAGCCTTAACACATTCAAGAATCATTGAGCTCTACATCTCTCAGATTTAAAGAGCCTTGATCTTGAACACACACACACCTCACTTGTTTAAACACATAGTTTATTCATTTGAGATACACTGGTTATAGTCTAAGATTTGTTCTTCATAGAAAAGATTTTATTGTACTTTGTAATCTCAAATACTCAATATAAAATCTCTCTTAGAAATCCAAGACTAACCATCTTGGTAGTGGACGTAGATCGTTTATCGATTGAACCACTCCAAATAGCTTGTTCATATACTTTACTGCATTTATATTTTCTTTGCTTGCTAATTATTTATCTCTGTCTCTGTTTGATCTTTATATAGTTATCCTTTATTGTGAAATAGTGTTTGAAGTTAACATTGTCAAAGCCTCACTTTTTGCAAACTGCACCTTCTGACAACCGCACTATCAAACCGCTTTGCAAAACCGCCTCTCCCAAAACCGCTTTATAACTCATATATTCCGCTGTGCATTTTACAACTCTACTTGCAGTTTCTTATACACTGCAAGAGGTTTAGTTTTAAATTGAGGGCGAAAAATTTGAAACAGCTATTCACCCCCCCTCTAGCTGTATTTTCACCCTTGTTGCCACCTTTGGGACCAACAAGTGGTATCAGAGCTAACACATTTTAAAACCACTGTTTTTCAAGCTTAACAGCTTGTGTGCCGATTCGATATGGCAAATACAAAGACAATGACTACTGTTAACTATTCACACATTCCAATCTTGGACGAAGACCACTTTGACATCTGGAAGTGCCGAATGCTTATTCATTTGGAAACTATAGATGAAATGCTGGTGGAGTGCGTGATCAATGGCCCTCTAATTCCAATGAAGGCTAACACTGATGCAACCACCAATGATGAAACTCCAGAAGTCAAAAAGCCTAAAGATGAGTGGTCGGATGAAGAGAAGAGATTGGTTGCCTTGGACAAAGAAGGCTAGGCACATCATTTACGGAACCCTCCCCGTATCAACTCTACGTAAAGTGATGTACCTCAAAACCGCAGCGTATGTGGGATGCCATTGAGAGCTACCTCGAAGGTGATGACGAATGCCAGGAAAGCAAATTATATGCTGTTGAAAGATCATACAACAACTTCAATGGAAAATCCAACGAAACCTTGCGTCAAACCTACGACCGATATGTTGAGGTAGTTAATGCTTGTAGATCTCTTGGCAAAACTTTAACCGATAAGGAAATCAATATGACTTTCCTATCTCGCTTTAGGTTCTAAATGGGTAAATAAGGCTACCTCTTTAGAAGACTCAAGTCTTGGGTACTTGGTCGTTAAGTAACTTGTACGCCAATCTTAGAGTCTATGAATTAAAATTAAATCATATTGAAGAGATTGAAGGGAAAACCAAATCGCTATCCATGTCCGTCGTGGAACATGAGGAGAAACCATCTACATCCAATCAAACTGCAGATTCTTCCATATCAACCTCATCACTCATCGAGATGGATGATGATGATTTTGCCATGTTTGTGAAAAGATTCCAAAAATTTAGAAAATCCTCAAAACCTTTCACAAAATCATTTTCAAAAGGCAAACCTCCTGCAACGTTTTCTAAGGCTGGAGATACAAAGAAAAAGAGTGATCTAGTTTGCTACAATTGTAGAAAACCTGGTCACTTCGCATCTGAGTGTCCACAGCCTAAATATGAATACATGAAAAAGAAAACCTCTCCTGCGAAATTTTCTCGTCGCAAGGGAATGGTTGCTGTGGAGGAAGAGAATTCCAAGGAATTAGCAACTTGGATTGAAACAGATTCTGATGATGGAAGTGATGATGAAACCGAAGAGGTTAATCTCTGCTTAGTTGCAGATGCTTCCGATGAGTCAGATTTTGAGTCAATCGAGTTGCAAGATATGGAAGAAAAAGAGGTTTCTACAAAACTTCCAAATTTTACGTTGGATGAAAATATCAAACTTACTCCTAGCATTAAGATAGGAAATTGCTCGTATTCACGTCCCATTTTTCCTCCTACAAATGCTCCACCTTCAAAAATAATTCCAAAGAAGAAAATTTTGAAAAAGGTGGTGGAAGAGGTTTCTCCCATGGAACATGAAAGGATGTTCAAGGAAGCTGAAACGGTGATCCATCAATTCTCTAATCTTAAGAAAGCCTTAAGCTTAGCTCATGATGAACTTAATCTGTACAAGACGGAGAAAACTGTGATGAAGTCCGAAATTTCAAATCGTAAGGACCAAATCAGAAGTATGACTCCTCTTGCCGATCGTAACCGCATCCTTGAAACTAAGGTTGCTGCACTTCAACTCCGGAATGATGACTTGGTAACCCAAATCAACGATCTCCAAAAGATTATTGATTCGTGGCTCAAGTCTCAATCCACCAAGGATAAAATCATGGACTCCCAAGTTCCTCCTGGAATTAAGGAAGGCCTAGGTTTTGGATCTGAGGAAGAGGAGAAGTGTGCATCCTCGAGTGAAAAGGATGAGGAAATTTTGGAACTAACTAAAGAAATTCCTAAGGGGAAGCATGCAAAAGGAAAGGGTAAAGGACGACAAATTAATTATGTCTACCCAAAAGGGAAGCAATATGGTAAGAACTCTCAGATGAAGCCAAAGGATTCTGAGAGTGTAGCTTTAGAGGAAATGGCTTATGGAATTGGTCGAATCCCTGCTCCAACCGCTTCTGGTGGAAAAGGCGGTTCTCGCAATTCCTGTGTCCGACCGCGCCTCTTCTTCGACCGCTCCTCCCGTCTTCAAAAGCGTGAATAGCGTTCCTAGAAAATACGTGGTCAAACTAAAGCCAGTTCCTTTTGTCCTACAACCGCTCCTCCCAAACCGCATGCAACTCCTAAGAAGAGTAAGGAGTTAGTAAAACCTCATGAAGCTTGTAGCTATTATAAATGTTCTCGTGTGTGATGGTTTAGGTCACAAGGCTACGAGAATGCCTTTTGCGGTTCACATCCAATGCCAGGAAGAGTAAACCTCCTTACGTCAAGGTGTGTGGGTCGTAAAGGGTTGCTAACTTCAGACCTAAGGAATAATAGGGGACCTCGTTCTTAATGTTTACATTTCAGTCCTCTCGCTTCATGGCCGGTCACTCCAAGGATAATGAATGGTATCTTGACAAAGGGTGCCAAGACATATGACCGGAGATAGATCATTACTTGAAGATGTCGTTGAAGCAAGTGGTCCGTCTGTAACCTTTGGTGACAACAACAAAGGCAAGACCATTGGATATGGTATTATAAGGAGAGGAAACCTAACCATTGAGAAGGTTTCTCTTGTTGAAGGACTCAAGCACAACCTCCTTTCAATTTCTCAATTTTGCGACAAAGGAATGCTTTGCAACTTCACGTCATCAAATTGCTTTATCAAAGATAGCATTTCCGGGCGTCACCCTACTCACAGGGATTCGTAAGAGTAATATTTACATCATTGATCTAAATTCTGCATGTAGTATTACTAATCTCTATTTTGTAGCTAAGAATGTGAGCGAAAATAGTTGGCTATGGCACAAGAGGTTGAGCCACTTGAACTTCAAGTATCTTGCAAAGATTGGTAGGGAAAACCTCGTTCGTGGTTTACCCAAAGTGGCTGACCACCATCCAGAGAAATGCAGTGCATGCCAGCTTGGTAAGCGATCCGCGTCGTCTTTCACCAAAGAAGACCGCTCCATCAACTTCAAGATGCTTACAACTGCTTCAAATAGATCTGTTTGGACCCGTAACCACTGCCAGCATTGGAGGAAATAGATATACCTTAGTGGTGGTGGATGATTACTCAAGATATACGTGGGTTGAGATGATGATTTCCAAAGATGACTGTTATGAGATTCTCACCGCACTTTTTAGATGGCTCCAAACTCAAAAAGAAGATGACATTATTAGTGTTCGATCAGATAATGGAACAGAATTTAAGAACAACGGTGTTGCTCAGTATTGTGATGACCATGGGATTGATAACAATTTTTCAACCGCTGGTGTTCCACAACAAAATGGGGTTGTGGAAAGGAAGAATAGGACGTTGATTGAAGCTGGAAAGACAATGATATCTGAAGCCAAGCTGCCTCAGTATTTTTGGGCTGAAGCAATCAATACTGCATGCTTCACTCAGAACCGCTCCCTCATCAACAAAACCCATAACAAGACTCCCTATGAGCTTTGGCGAGGAAGAACCCCCAACATTGCATTCTTCAAGATCTTTGGCTGCAAATATTTTGTCCTCTACAACGGAAGAGAAATTAGAGGTAAATTCGGAGCTAAAGCCGATGAAGGTATTTTTGTTGGGTATGCTAAACATTCAAAAGCTTTTCGTGTTTTCAATAAAACTAGTTTAAAAATAGTTGAGTCTGTCCATGTTACTTTTGATGAGCATTCTCTCCTTGAGCCACATTTGGCTCCAAATGTTGCTGATGATTTTGTTGAGCATAATGAACCAGGTGAACCATCTCAAACCGCACCCGAACCTCAACCGCAAAATCCAAAGACCCTCAACCGAAATTCCCTCAAACCGCACCTTTGAAACCGCACCTGAAGTTCCTACTCCAGATGCAACTCCAAGGGAAGAAGAAGTTGAGAATTCCCTATCCAAATTATAGAACCTCTTCGTCAACTTACCTTCCATGACTTCGCCAAGGATCTAACGACGTTCCAATTGAAGATCTTCAAAGAAACCTCAGCCCAACCAGACTTACCCCTGAGGTTCGTGAAGTCGCTAGTCACCCCTCACAAATGTGATTGGTGATCTCGTTTTCCGGTGTTCAAACAAGGAGATCGAACTATGACGAGCATACTTCTCTTTTATCTCAAATTGAACCCAAGAAGATTGATGAAGCACTCCAAGATTCCAGTTGGGTTGTTGCTATGCAAGAAGAACTCAACCAGTTTGAAAGATGCAAGGTCTGGACTTTGGTACCTAGACCTCAGGATCAAGGAGTGATAGGAACTAAGTGGGTATTTAGGAATAAGATGGATGAGAATGGAAGCATCACTAGGAATAAAGCAAGGTTGGTTGCACAAGGATATAGGCAAGAAGAAGGAATTGATTATGATGAAACCTTTGCTCCAGTTGCAAGATTGGAAGCTATCAGAATTTTCTTAGCCTACGCCTCTTTCAAGCATTTCAAGTTATATCAAATGGACGTAAAGAGTGCATTCCTCAATGGCGAACTGAAAGAGACCGTGTATGTTGCCCAACCGCCTGGATTTGAAGACTCCAAATTTCCCAATCATGTCTACAAACTCCAGAAAGCTTTGTATGGACTTAAGCAAGCTCCAAGGGCATGGTATGAGACTTTCTCTAAATTTTTACTAGAAAAAGGATTTAAACGTGGTAAAATTGATACAACTCTTTTTATTTCCAAATATAATGAGCATACTTTACTTGTTCAAATATATGTCGATGATATTATTTTTGGTTCTACTAATGAGTTACTTTGTAAGCGTTTCGAAAAGCTAATGAAAAGCAAGTTTGAGATGAGCATGATGGGAGAATTAACATTCTTCCTCGGGCTTCAAATCAAGCAATGCAAAGAAGGTATTTTCCTCAGCCAAGCCAAATACACCAAGGAGTTGATAAAGAAGTTTGGATTAGAAAATGCTAAAGCATATGATACTCCAATGGACACCGGCAATAAGCTAGATAAAGATCTCAAAGGTAAGAAAGTTGATCAAACTTTATATCGAGGTATGATCGGCTCATTACTTTATTTAACTGCTAGTAGGCCCGATATCATGTTTAGTGTCTGTGTATGTGCACGCTATCAAGCAGATCCTAGAGAAGCACATCTTATTGCAGTCAAGCGTATAATCCGCTATTTATCTGGAACCACTAACCTTGGACTTTGGTATTCCAAAGATTTGAACTTCGATCTTGTAGGTTATTCAGATGCAGATTATGCAGCTTGTACTATTGACAGGAAAAGCACTAGTCGTACTTGTCATTTCCTCGGGAATAGACTAGTTGCTTGGGCCAGCAAGAAGCAAGCATCAGTTTCAGTGTCAACCACGTAGGCCGAGTACATTGCCGCCGGTAGTTGTTCTTCATCAAATCCTTTGGATGAAGCAGCAGTTGGTGGACTATGGAATCCATGAAGGGAATTGCCCCATCATGTGTGACAACACTTCAACAATTTCAGTCTCAAACAACCCTATCATGCATTCCAAGACCAAGCATATTGATATCAAGTATCATTTCCTCAAAGATCATGTGGAGAAGAGGAATATCCATTTAGAGTACGTGGGGACAGACAACCAGATTGCTGATATCCTCACAAAGGCTCTTGACTCCAAGAGATTTTCTTTTCTCATAGGAGAAATGGGTATGCTTGAACTTAAATAAATTCCATACTTTTTATTTGCTAACTTGTTTGTTGAGTCTAGGTTGAAATTCCTTTTGGAATCAAACTGCTTCTGTTGAACCGCCTTTGCCAAAACCGCAAGATTATCCAACCGCCTGCATGCAACCGCAAGCTCCAAACCGCTCATGCAGTCTGACCGCTTGGATCAAAACCGCGTTTCAACAAGAAGTAAACTCTGTCTATTTTATTGCTTATATTTATTTAAAAAAAAAAAAAAAACTGTTCAAATTCCTTTATTTATTTTTTAGTCCTTATTTTGACATAAGGGTATTTTTTGCAAATGTTTTCCCTCGTTTATTTCAAAATTAAGAGCATTTAATGCTAAGGGGACATGAGCATTAAAAACCCTCATGTCAGCTGTCATTGTGAGAGGTGCAGAAGGTGAAAGGGTGTAACAGTTGATTTAATTCAATCATTCCTTCTGACCAACTTCCTCCACCCCTTCACCCTATATATACCCTGTTTGGTGAAACCTAAAACCTTTTACTGCCAACTCTCTGCAATCGTCCTCTCTCTGTCTACCAACTCACTTTCTCTCTCTAAAAACCTTCAAAAAAAAAACCTCCATTTTCAAACATTTTCTGAAATGGCAACAACATCAAAACCTACTTCTAAAAGACAAAGGGACTCAACTGTTGCTAGGGCAAAGAAACCAGTCTTGGAAATGGTAACATCTCTAACCCTAACTCTTAATTTCTTCAAACTCTGCCATGGATGAACTTGAACAAAACTGTTCGTATTCTTCAGTTCTTGTTTCTGAAGATTCTGCTCACGTTTCTTGATCATTTTCTATGATGTTTGTTGGGTTTTGCTCGTATTGATGCATAGATTTAGTTTACACAATTTATTTCATGATCAATTAACTGTTTGAGCCTTGATTTTGTGATTTTCAGTTCATAACCTTCGAAAACCCACTTTGCATTTTTAGTGATTCTTGATGATTCTGGGTAAAGGATGAGTTTTTAATGTTATATTATTGTTCCCCTTCCCAATGTGATCATTTTGACATGCTATTTGTCCATTTTGGTTAAGTTTTGCAAATCTCTGTTCTTGATGTTCTTGAATGTTCTTGGTGTTCTTCACAAAACCCATGAACTGTTCTTGAATATTCATATATTTTGGATGCCTTGATTTTGAAAAATGTTTTCCAACACTTAGAAAATTTTTCAACATTTTCAACCTTTTTGGATTTCCTCGGTTTGAAACCGCTTGTATGCAACCGATTAAGGTTTTTAGTTTCAAACCGCTCCCTCCTTTTCTTGCTAACCGCATGTTCTAAACCGCATTTTCAAATCTTTTGAAACCGCATGCTGGTTAAATTCCTTCCTTCATAGCTTTTGAGATTTTACTAAGTATATAGGCTGGAAACCAAGAAATTCCTCTCTAATCACCGCTTGCAGTGTGGGATAAGTTTGGATTACAATGCCACGTACTTAACTAATTTTATTCTCAAGTCCTCATTATTTGTTTAAGTATTCATGGTTTCACTTGGGGTTTGAAATTTTCAAAACCGCACCATTGCTCAACCGCTTGGTGCTCAAACCGCATGTGAAATATGAATACACAAATGGATCTAACACTTGAAATTTTATTTTGTAGGATCCAACTACCTTCCTACCAGGTTGGGAAGTTAATGAGGAAGAGCTCAAAACAGATGCTCTTGGAAGGGAGTTGCTGAGGAAGCTAAGAGTTTCAGGCATCCTACCGCTTTTCACCAAGAAGCAAGACTTCATAGTGCCTTCTTTTGTGGACCAGTTCTTTGCAACCGCTAAGAAAAAATCAAGAGTTCTAGATCAAGGTCAAAGAGTTGCCTGCCTGACCGCTGTTGTTGAAGGCATGAAGCTCTCCATAGACTACATTGACATCAGAAGGCTTTTCAGATTTACTGTTGGTGGAGCTCCCTTAGAGGTTGATCAAGTCATTCAAGACAATGCCGCTTTCCAAACCGCCAAAGTAGATACCTTGTCTAAGAAGTACAAGAAGATCCCCAGAAAGAATTTTGGTGAGCTGATGAACTTTATAGGTCATCTAGTGGGGAGATCCATCTGTGGGAAGACAGGAAATCACAACAACTTTACATCCCAACAATGGATGTACAGTTCTGCTATATTTATGGAGATTCAACTGCATTGGCCCAAAATCCTCTACATGGAAATTAAGGATAGCATTGAGACCTATCAGTCCAAGGTCAAAGGTGAAGATCAAAGGTGGAGACCATTCTGCAGGATCATAACCGCTCTTTTGATGGACTATGAGCATCTAGATGATATGGTCACCAAGAATCCAGAACTTATGGTGGACTGCTCAGATGATTGCCTAGGATTGCTTTCTTGCCACACCTTCAGATATGCAAATGGAGATGCATTATACAAATCTTTGTATGATGCAGACACCTATCCCTTGAAGGAACCTTATGAGCTCAGAGATCCTTCAACCGCTCCTCAAACTAAAGCTACCAAGCGGTCCAGGAAGCCCCAAGCAAGAGTTGAACCACTTCCCAAGAGAACCAAGACCGCTCCAGCATCCAAACCGCCTACTGCTGATGATGGAGCTGGTACAAGCAAAAGGAAGAAATCCTCTAAGGAACCTGAAACCTTGCACTTGGTGGATGAAGATGATGAAGAAGAGGAAGAAGACCCAAGTATTCCAAACTTGGTGGCTAGAGCCAAGAAAGCCAGAGATGAGATGGCTGGTTTAACTGTTGAGGAACAGATGAAGATTTTGGAAGATAAGATTGCAAAATTGGCCAAGGAGCAAGCTGAAAAATATCAAGCCAAGGGCAAATCCACAACTGAACCAACCGCGTCTCACATGGAGCCGCCTCCTGAGACCCAACCGCTTCAAAAAGAAAGACCGCCTCCTACCCCAAACACTCAATCTCCTGTCCAATCCCCTCATCAATCCCCTTCCAAATCCCCATCAAAATCCAAATCCATAACTCCTTCCCCTATCAAAACCGCTCCGATTCAGGGGGAGAAACCTAAGAGGAAGAAAATGGCGGCCAGAAAGAAAACCTTCAAGAAAACCAAGCCTGTCCAAACCTCACCCTCTACTTCACCTCCCAGAAATTCCCCTCCTCAATCACCTCCTCAAAATTCCCCTTCACCTTCTCCCAGAAAATCACTATCACCCCTATCTTTTCAATCCCAATATAACTCACCCCAACATTCCCATTCCATAAATTCCCAACACTCCAACCAAACACCTACCAAATCCCAAGCTTATCAACAATGGCAGTCCAAGCCCTCTGCTGGACATGCCACATCCAAATCTGTTAGGGATGATCCAACCCCAACCAATTCCCCTAACAGAAACCGCTCCAATTCCCCTAACCTAAACCGCTCCCATTCCAACACCCCTAACCGCTCCAGATCCAATTCCCCTCAAAAATCCCTAACTCCCTAAGATTCCCCTCATACTCAAAAGACCCCTCCTCCAAATATACCCCCCAAACCCAAACCGCGCTTGAAACCAACCAAACCCAACCGCCTCCCACAGACTACTCCCAAATTCTTCAAACCCTTAACCTTATTCAAGGCCAACTCCTCATCAATCAAGGCCACATCATCAAGCTGACCGCCTCCAATACCTCCCTTCAAGCCAAGGTAGATGCTCAATCCCTTGAGATGGCTGCTCTTAAATCTTCATTGATTGATGCCATTAAGGGGGAGAGATCTACATCAACTCCATCTCCGTCAACCGCTTCCTTGGATGAAACCGCTTCAATGGTTAAATCCACTACTGAAGCTTGTTTTAATGCCTTTCAAAAATCCTTGGAAGATGGAATGCTCAAAGCCATGGGAGATAAGGCATCTCTTGCTGAGCTGAACAAGATCCTTAATGAGCTTGGTGAAAAGATTTGTAAAGCCATTGAGAAGGATCTTGGAGAACTTAGTTCCAAATTTCTCACTATTCTGAACTCAAGACCAGGGCATAGCCAAACCGCTGAAACTCAAACCGCTCTGGACTCTTTGCGTGAAGAAGTGTTGGAACAGATTGACATATTCAAAGTAGATTCTAAGGTCAATCTTGATACTATGGCTGGAGAAGTAAAGGCAAAGCTGAATGAAATACAAGATGAATTCAACGACCGCCTAGACAACCTCAGGGAAGGATTCAATTCAAAACTTGGCTCAACAGTCAATGATCTTAAAACCTCCTTGAAGGTATCTGTGGATCTTGAACCAATGGAACAAGCCATTCAAGCTCGGTGCTGGCATTGTTCAGGAGGAAGTGCACACCATCTTCAATTCTCTCTACTCTTCCCTCCATGTTCAGCTGGATACTATCAGAGACAATCTTGTGGAAAACACCAAAGCGGTTGGTGCTACAAATTCTACCTCTGCTCATTCTGTCAATGCCCTAAAGAAGCTTGAAGCTACTCTCACCAGAACCGCAGAGGAAGTTAGAAGATTGAGGAAAGCGTTTGCCCCTGACCAATCAAGAGCTGGGCCAAGTGGAGCTGATCATGAAGTTAACAAGCCGCCCCAGCAGTAAACCGCTTTTCCTTTTTTGAACCGCTTGTGTAAGTTGGACCGCGCTCTCCTTGTATTTTCTTTGTCCAACGTACTTTATTTTGTTTGTAACCTTGTAATTTTCCTTCATTCCTGTACTTGTAATCATCTTAGGAATTAATGGAAATTGCATCATGGTTCCAAAACCTTGTTCATATCAAACTGCTTGTTTGTAGAACAATGAAACCGCTTATGGTCTTAAACCTCATTCAAATATTTTTCAACTTAAAAATCATTCTTTTGAATTGATGTTTAAACATTCAGTTTAAACTGCACTTTGAACTTAAACTCATACTTTTTAAGTGCACTGAATGCATTTCTATACTCTTCAAATTGTAAGTTTTTAATCTTTCAAAAGTATAGAAATCTATAGCTTAAGCTAGTGTGTGCATTGACTTGGGACATGACTTACCATGTTAATTCTTATGGACATGTTTTTACCAAGTACAATGTTTGCTTTTGCTGTAGTAGGTAATGGCATCAATCAAATAGGGGGAGATTGTTGGGTATGCATATTTTAACCCTCCTATTTTGTATTAGATTTAATTGATACCATAACCTCCTATTTATTTTAAGGACTTTAGGACCCTATGTAATAAAGCTTAGACTTCAATTTTTTAGCTATGTCCATTTTATAAGATAGGTTAAATTTAGGCTTGAAGACTGGCTCAAGAATCATTGGATCTTAGGATTACAGTTTCAAGGGTTTCAGAACCGCCCTTCTTGAACCGCTTGGCAGAACCGCCTTTTTGCCTTGTGATTCCCTTTATCTGAAACCGCTTGATTACCAAAGTGCAAACCGCACTCTTGGAAATCCTTCTTCTGGTGGAACCGCTTTCATGTCAAACCGCTTGACCCCAGAACCGCCCCAATGATTGGCTACTTGAAGTGAACTCTTTTGACCGTTGGAATCCACGTCAGGAATATCAAAAGTCAACTACCATATCTTGTCACGTGACTACTTTTCAGACAAGATCTGCAAGGATCTTAAAGAGGTGACAGATGTCCTAACCACCTTGATTGCAGCTGAGGTCTGATCAACTTTACCTGCATCAACAGTTCCCAAGGATAAAAGTGGTTGCTGTGGACCAATGGGATTGCATCAAGGACTGTCCTTACAACAGCTATATCCAACGGCTAGTTTCTTGATGCTTGGGTATAAATACCCCTAATCTTCACCATTTAAAGATTGCTTGAAAAATTGAGAAATTGCTGTGTTCATAAGAAGTTGAAGCTACGCGGAAATTCTAAGTCCTTTGAATCTTCATCTTCATACTTCAAGAAATATTCCCACCAAATCAAGCCTTAACACATTCAAGAATCATTGAGCTCTACATCTCTCAGATTTAAAGAGCCTTGATCTTGAACACACACACACCTCACTTGTTTAAACACATAGTTTATTCATTTGAAATACACTGGTTATAGTCTAGGATTTGTTCTTCATAGAAAAGATTTTATTGTACTTTGTAATCTCAAATACTCAATATAAAATCTCTCTTAGAAATCCAAGACTAACTATCTTGGTAGTGGACGTAGATCGTTTATCGATTGAACCACTCCAAATAGCTTGTTCATATACTTTACTGCATTTATATTTTCTGTGCTTGCTAATTATTTATCTCTGTCTATGTTTGATCTTTATATAGTTATCCTTTATTGTGAAATAGTGTTTGAAGTTAACATTGTCAAAGCCTCACTTTTTGCAAACTGCACCTTCTGACAACCGCACTATCAAACCGCTTTGCAAAACCGCCTCTCCCAAAACCGCTTTATAACTCATATATTCCACTGTGCATTTTACAACTCTACTTGCAGTTTCTTATACACTGCAAGAGATTTTGTAAGCGTAGAGGTTTAGTTTTAAATTGAGGGCGAAAATTTTGAAACAGCTATTCACCCCCCCTCTAGCTGTATTTTCACCCTTGTTGCCACCTTTGGGACCAACACTCATCAACATCAAGAACATAAAGGCCATTAAATGAATTTGCAATATCATAAAGCATATCATTTAAATAAATATAAAAATTCTTATTCGAAATAAGAAAATTATATCCCTCATTATCCAAACAAGAAACAGAAATAATATTCCTACTCAAATCCGGAACATAGTAACAATTGTTCAAAACAAGTACTAAGCCACTAGGTAAAGTTACATCATATGTCCCTACGGCTAATGCAGCAACTCTTGCTCCATTCCCAACACGCAGGTCAACTCCACCTTGTTTGAGTAGCTTCCTATTTCTCAGTCCCTGCACATTTAAACAAATGTGAGATCCACATCCGGTATCTAATACCCATGAACTAGAAACAGAAAGGAAAATATCTATCATATAGATACCTGAAGTAGTAGCAATCGTATTGCCCTTCTTCGCCTTTAGTCCTTCCTTGTAAGCCTTGCAATTGCGCCTTCAATGTCCAACCTCTTGGCAATGGTAGCAAACCGCTTCCTTTTGAGATGCCTTGGGAGCCTCTTTGGCATCGACAACTTTTGCCTTAGGTTTAGCAACACTTGCCTTACCTTTGCCATCCTTCTTGAACCCTTTGCCTTTGTTAACCATTAACACATTATCGGTTTTAGGCTTCTTGATATTCATCTCTGCGGTCTTAAGCATCGCATATAATTCCGCGAGATTCTTATCCATGCCAGTCATGTGATAGTGCATAGTAAAATGACTATAACTTTCAGGCAATGAATTCAATATCAAATCCGTGGCGAGTTCCAAACTCAATGGATTTCCAAGCCTATCGAGATGCTCAATGTAACCCTTCATCTTAAGGACATGAGCTCCCACTGATTGCCTCTCTTGCATCTTGCATGCAGTTAGGGCCTTAACCACATCATACCTCTCATTTCTTGTTTGCACTTGGAACATTTCCTTTAAGCGCTCAGCAAGATCAAATGCTGCATCTATGTGGTCAAGGTCCTTCTGAAGATCCTTAGACATAGTGGCTTTTATAAGGCATGCGATATCCATAGAATCATCATTATGTTTTTTATGTGCATCCCTATCATCCCTAGAAGCATTTGGAGCAGGTTGAGGTGGAATGGGTTCATTGAGAACGTACATTTTCTTCTCTTGCTTTAGAACAATTCTAAGGCTTCTGATCCAATCAAAATAGTTTGTACCATTCTCCTCAAGCTTGTCCTTCTCAAGGACAGATCGCAGTGACAGGGGTTGATTATTGTGTGTAGCCATTCTACAATAAAATATGCAAACAATATAAACATATATCAATATCAACACATTTATCATCTAAGAGTAAATAATGTATTTCATAAATACTCCCACTAAATTATACACTTTCAAATACAAACATGTATCATATAATCATAGTAGGCTAAGATCCATATTTCACTTAATCTTGGTTTAACTGAGCTAATACCCGAAATCAAGCTATTTAGGTAGAAACATCAATCATATCACTATATGACTCTTAGATCTTTTATGAGATTTCCTTAGACATCATATGTCAAAAAACATGTTTTTAAATCTCATCTATGCCTTGGGTCAAATCTTATTTGAAAGCACCAATTAAGTCAAAACCTTTTTCAAACGTATAAGACATGGAACGATGCACTTGACTATAACAAAAACTACATCAACCATAATCTTATCTTGATCACAAACTGAGATATAATGATGCACCCAACTATGGCTGAAACTACATCAAAATACCCTAAATTTCACTAGTGTTCTAATCAAGGAATGGCATAAGACTTAAATATTTAGAAGGTTTTCAACATGTAACAAACATCGCAGGTTGTAACATAGATCTCATGTGAACATAATCATGAACATAGGGCTTCACAAAATTTCATACAAACAATTTGATTCAATTTTGAGAAATTACAAATCTAATTTAATCATATTAAAAGATTAATAACCTATGTGATAAACTAATTGTTGGGCCCTACATTTTCAGTCAACTTGTTTACAACTTGCACATAACATCTTGGTACTAACAAACTTGCATTCTCCTACTACATCTTGATCATCTTGCAGGTTGAATTATTGTTACATTAAACCCTACTTTTCAGGGAACATGCCAATGGATTAGGAGAATGATTCAATGACGTTTCTCCTTTAAAGTATCCAGCAACAGACCATTATCTCCTCCGTCAACAATGTGGTGAAAATATCTCAACAAGATCAACTTATTTCAGAGATTCTAGGCTTGTTATTTTCTTTGTATTTTTGCCATTATTTGAGGTATAAAAGGGGGATAAACACCTGTATTTTACACACAATCTCACTAGCTTAAGCTCCCTTACATACGCTCCTAGTTCTGTACTCAAACTCGATCAATATACCTTTTGGTCAAGGCAGGTTCCTAAACCTCCCGGGGTTTTGTGCCGGAGAACAAGTTGTTCAAGGGCTTTCCCTAGTCAACAAATTCCTCGCATTCATTTCTATTCTATCCAATAATCATTGTACCCTGATTCTTATCTCTTTTGTCTTTTTTCTTGTCATTGGTGGTACTTGTTGAAATTTGACCAAAACAATTTGGCGCCGTCCGTGGGAATACTTTGATTATTTGCGTAGAAATGACCAATCCGCCGTCCGGTAGTCAAGGTGAGAGGAGTCAGCCGCTTCCTAGTTCCGGCACCCAAGGCAATCTATCTTCAAATTCGGAAGCTGTCAATTTGGAGCTAATGTCCAACGTGGTCACTATGTTGAAGAAAGTGAATGACCGGTTGGATGCTCAGGAGCATACAAACACCATGATATTCAATGCCATTGATACCATGCGTAAAGGGAAGCAAACTGAAACTCAAGTATCTACTCCATTTTCACCTTTGCATCCTAGATCTTTGTTTGGTGCAGGTACAGGACCAAGCCATTTTGGAGATATCCCTATGTCCAGTACCTTGCCAGCAGAAAGCACAATCGTGACGTCCATTCCAATCACGCAACCAAGATTCAACCTTACAGCTAGCCAACCTGTGTTGTCATCTTGCTATACCTATGCCACACCTTCGATGGGGCAAACAGGGAGCTTCTTTAATGCTTTTGATACTTCTGCATCTCAATTTAATAATAATCCTCTTTTCGTATAGAATCAACTTATTAAGTAAATGCAGACTATAAAAGAGTTGCTTCGAAGCGTACCTGGAGTCAACTTGCCTTATCACCAAGTTTCTCCAACCTGCTACAACGAATCTCATTTTGTTCCAGCAATAGCTAATGTAGAGATCCCAAAGAAGTTTTCAGTCCCTCATATGAAGAAGTATGACGGGAGCACCGATCCAGCAGAGCATGTGTTGCTGTATCAGGAATCGATGGATATTATAAGTATCCCCCCTGTTTTTAAAGAAGCATGTTTTTGCAGGGGTTTTGGCTCAACTCTGTCAGGATCAGCCTTAAAATGGCTAACAGGACTTCCTCTAAACTCTATTTCTTCCTATGCTCAACTTGTCAACATGTTTACTAATCAATTTTCGTGCAACAGGGCATTTGACAAGTTGACTAGTGACCTTTACAGAATTGTGCAACAGCCTAACGAGAGTCTTAAAGAATATTTGCACAGGTTTAATAAGGAGGCAGTGACCATACCCAACCTGGATATGTCCACAGCTATGGAAGCATTCTGTATAGGCTTGAAGAAGAGCTCTCTATTTTATAATGAGTTGGTGATGACTCCTGCGAAACAACTTGAAGAAATAAGAACCAGAGCCTTGCGTTTCATCAGATTGGAGGATGACAGCCTGGCAATGGAGAAGTCAACTGGGAGGACCCCTACTCCTCTATTTGAGCCGCCAGACAGAAAATCAGATTCCCATCATTATAAGTCTAACAAGGGCAAACCCCCTGCTAAATCCGAATCTTCTAAAGTTCATTTTGTAGATGATGATCAAGATGGGGATGATAATGACTATCCTAAAATTTCTGATTACTGCTTTTCTGTGGACATTGCAGGAGTCCTTTGCGCCATGGAAAATCTTGGAGACAAAGCAAGATGGCCTAAAAAGAGTGACAAACCCACAACTTGGAAGGATAAGTCCAAGTGGTGCGCGTTTCATGAGGAGTTCGGGCATACTACTGAAAACTGTTTCGCCTTAAGGAAGGAAATTGCTCATCTATTGTCAAAGGGTCTTCTTAAGGATTTGTTGGGTAAGAAGAGGGTCAGAAATGAGTCCAAAGAGCCTGATTCTGGGGAGCAGTCCAGACCCGAGAAAGTTGCACCTCCTCCAGCCACCAAGGTAGTAAATGTTATTTCAGGTGGATCCCATATTTGTGGTACAACTTATTCTGCAGCCAAGCGTCATGCCAAGAGTTCTAAGGAGGATCGATCGGAAGCGCCCTCAAGGTGTTGCGACTTCACAGATGGTCAAGTTATCTCCTTCGAAGATGAGGATAAGGATAACACGTTGGACCCCCAACATGATGGTCTAGTTGTCCAGGTGCAGATTGCTAATTGTGTGGTCAAGAGAATCCTGATTGATGGCGGCAGCTCAGTTAATATAATCTTCACTCACGCTCTAGAAGAGATGGGCATTCCTTTATCCAAAGTTGTGAAGAATTCGTCTGTACTGGTAGGGTTCAGTGGTGAAGTGAAGCAAACAGTCAGAGAAATCAAGTTGCCTATCTATTTGGAGGGTATGAATTCTATGGAAAGGTTCTGTGTGATCGAATGCTCATCCTCGTACAATGTCATTTTAGGAAGACCTTGGATCCACAACATAAAGGCCGTGCCGTCAACTTATCACCAGTGCGTCAAATTTCCAACACCTTGGGATGTGGCCAAGTTGAAGGGAAATCAGCAGCTTTCTAAAGAGTGCTACAAGGTTAATATGAAAGTAAGTTCAGTCCCTCGTCAAGCATAGCAATTAAAGAAAAAGGCCCAGGATGTTCTTGAAGCAGTGGAGCATGAGGCGAAAAGTATTTCTGTTGATGAGTCAAACCCTGAGGCCCAGGTGCAAGTTGGTACAGATCTTCCATCCGAAATTGAGGAAGAGCTGATTGAGTTCTTGAAGAGTCGGAAATGTTGCTTTGCATGGAAGCATGAGGATATGACAGGAATAAGCAAGGACATCATTACTCACAAGTTGAACATTGATCCAACCATTCGTCCTGTCCACCAGAAAAGAAGAAAGTTTGCCCAGGAGCGGAACCAGATTATAAAGGATGAAGTTGAGAGACTTTTGAAGTCCAAGATGATCAGGGATGTTCAATATCCAAGGTGGTTAGCTAATGTTGTGGTGGTAGAGAAGAGGAACGGCAAGTGGCGAGTATGCGTGGACTTCACAGACTTGAACAAGGCCTGCCCGAAAGATCCATTCCCTCTTCCTCATATTGATTCTCTAGTTGACGAGACAGCTGGCCACGATATCTTGACATTCATGGATGCGTCCTCAGGATATCAGCAAATTCAAATGGAGCCCTCAGACCAAGAGGATACGGCATTCATGACTCCAGAAGGTATATATTGTTATATTGCTATGCCATTTGGTCTTAAAAATGCAGGGGCAACTTATCAGAGGCTGGTGAACAAGATGTTCAAAGATCAACTTGGCAAGACAATGGAAGTCTACATAGATGATATGGTAGTAAAATCCAAGCATATTGAAGATCACGTGGAGCATCTTGCTGAGGCGTTCAACATCTTGAAAGCTTTCAACATGAAACTCAATCCAGCGAAGTGCAACTTTGGTGTTAAAGCAGGAAAGTTCTTGGGCTATATGGTGACTAAGAGAGGAATTGAAGCCAGTCCTGAACAAATCAAAGCTATTCTCAACTTGGAATCTCCCAAGAATATCAAAGACGTCCAAAGGTTAACAGGTAGAGTAGCTGCCCTAAATAGATTTATATCTAAATCAACTGATAAGTGCAGGTTATTCTACGAAGTGTTAAGAAAGAATAAAGTCTTCCAATGGACTGATCAACATGAGGCAGATTTTAAACAAATTAAAGAATACTTGATGATGTCACCCCTACTTGCTAAACCAGAATGTGGTGAGCACCTCTATTTATATTTAGCCGTATCTGAGAATGCAGTTAGTGCAGTGTTGGTGAAAGAAATCCAAGGTGAACAGCATCCTGTTTATTATATAAGTAAGTCTTTATGAGATGCTGAAACGAGGTACTCTCATCTTGAAAAGTTAATTTTAGCCTTAACTACTGCTGCTACAAAACAGCGTCATTATTTTGAAACACATTCTATAACTGTTAGAACTAACTATCCTGTGAGAAATGTGTTGAGAACTCCAGAGATGTCAGGCAGATTGGCCAAGTAGTCGGCCAAGTTGAGCACGTATGACATTTCATATGAGCCAAGAACAGCCATCAAATCTCAAGCTCTAGCTAATTTTGTAGCAGACTTTAGTTCAATTTTGCAGCCCGAGGTGGAACTGGAAGTACAACAGCTTGAAGGTAAAACAATTCCTAGATTTTGGACACTGTATACAGATGGAGCTTCAAATTCCAAAGGAATTGGCTTGGGAATAGTTCTGAAATCCCCCTAAGGTGATATCATACCTCAAGCTGTATCTTGTGAATTCAATGCGACGAATAATGAAGCTGAATATGAGGCTTTAATCATGGGTTTAACTACAGCTTTAAGTTTAAATATTACTCATATAAATGTATATGTTGATTCTCAGTTGCTCGCTAACCATTTCAATGGCAGTTATGTGGCGAAGCACTCCAAGATGACTCTGTATCTCCAACATGTTAAAGATTTGGCTTCAAAATTTCTGTCATTCTCTTTGGAACAGGTCCCTAGAGAAGAGAATACAGAAGCAGATGCATTGGCCAACTTGGGTTCAACTTGCAAGTCTATGTTGCATACTAATATTCCCATTATTTATGTTAAGTACCCGGCAATAGACCAAGTGGAGGAAACTCAAGAAGTTACTCAATCTAATAGGGCACAAGATACAAGTTCATCTTGGACCCAACCTATAATTGAGTTCCTTCTACCACCTGATATTAAGAATGCTAGATCTTTTAAAATGCGTACTTCAACTTTTGTTTTAATAGATAATGTCTTGTTTAAGAAATCTTTTGTAGGACACTATTTGAGATGTATTGACAATAAGCAAGTGGAGCTCGTGCTAAGTGAAATCCATGAAGGAACATGTGGAAGTCATTCTGGTGGGAAAGCATTGGCATCGAAGGCTCTCAAGACTGTTTATTACTGGCCAACCATGCGTCAAGATGCCATGAGCTATGTGCAGAAATGTGACGCCTGCCAGAGGCACAGTAACATCTTGCATCAACCTGCAGAACCTCTATACTCTATCGTTTCATCTTGGCCTTTCATGCAATGGGGCAAGGATATTGTGGGCAAGTTGCCTAAGGCCTCTGGAGGCAAAGTGTTCATGTTGGCCATGACTGATTATTTCTCAAAGTGGATTGAGGCAGAGGCCTATGTGCAAGTGAGAGACAAGGAGGTAGTTTCATTTTTAAAGAAGAATATTATTAGCAGGTTTGGCGTACTATCAGAGATCATAAGTGATAATGGATCCCAATTCATAAGTAAGAAGACTAGAGATTTTTGTGCTCATTGGGGTATCAAGCTGATCATGTCTACGCCTGTCCACCCTCAAGCCAATGGTCAAGCTGAGTCAAGCAACAAGTTGATTGTCAATAACCTGAAGAAGCGCCTAGATCAAAAGAAAGGGAAATGGGCTGAAGAATTACCACTTGTACTTTGGGCAGACAGGACAACTTCAAAAGGGGCCACAGGTAGAACTCCATATTCCTTGGTATTTGGAGCAGAAGCTGTAATTCCACTCGAGGTGACAATCCCAACAGCAAGGTATGGTTTATTAACTCAAGATGAAAATAATCTCTTGCTAACCCAAGATCTAGATACCATTGATGAGATCAAGGATTTAGCCAAGATAAGGATGGCAGCCTATCAACAACGGATTGCTAGATCTTACAACAAGAATGTCAGAATAAGAAGATTCCAGGTTGGTGATTTAGTTTTGAGAAAAGTATTTCAAAATACAAGAGAACTGAATGCAGGTAAATTAGCTCCCAAGTGGGAGGGACCATATCTTATTGATGCTAAAGCTGGCAAGGGGGCATACTGGTTGTCAACCCCAAGTGGAGATAGGGTCCCTAGGAGTTGGAATGCCATTCATTTAAAGCTCTATTTTATGTAAGTCAAGTTGTTAACAACTAGACTTCTCAGGTATGATTTAATTTATGTCAAGTTCATTCGTGTGTTTCAATTCTCAATTTTATTGGAAATCCTTACTAACTTAAGCATCGGAGGGGTGTTAGCTACGCTAACACCCAATCCTAACATGAATTTGTTTTGTAAGGTATACGACTTGAACAAGCGAAGTAGGCTCAACATGTTCACACGCCAGTACGGCTCCGACATGTTGAGACCTAAATTGGAGCAGGTCAAACATGTTAACACG
The DNA here is from genome assembly GCA_022495995.1 of Adenophora triphylla var. japonica. Classification (NCBI taxonomy): domain Eukaryota; kingdom Viridiplantae; phylum Streptophyta; class Magnoliopsida; order Asterales; family Campanulaceae; genus Adenophora; species Adenophora triphylla. The sequence continues at coordinate 1,146,503 of JAFEMH010000041.1, read as the reverse complement.
CCAGTACGGCTCCGACATGTTTGGACGTGAGATAAAGAAGTTCAACATGTTAACACGCCAGTACGGCTCCAACATGTTGAAACTTTAGCTGGAGAGGGATGGAACATGTTGACACGCCAGGACGGCTGAGACTTGTTCTATTTCTTCAAACGATTTACCTCTGATCAAAGGTACATTTTACTTATGGTTAAAAGATTTACATCTTTTCTAAAGAATTAAGGTTATGACACCTTCGCCCGTGCGCACGATTTCACACTTATTCAAGTTGTGACTATTGGTTGTAACATTGACATGTTACCTACTGTTTGTAACCTCAACATTTTATCAATTGAACAAACACAAGTATTTCTGAAGAACCTCCTGTAGAACTTCAAAATATTCCCAAAAGATTTCACAACTAAAGGATAAGTTGGATAAGCCAACAAGTCCCTTAAAACCTACGAAAGCTTGGAGTACTAGACCAACCTAGTACCCCCAAATAAATTGTTTGGACTCTTATGAGCCATTACATAACTGAATAAACAGAAAAAGAAATTGTTTTTGTTGCCCTTCCTTCCAAACTACTTAAAACATTCAAATTGTTCAAACATCTTGGCCTGCTGCCGCTGGTGGTATAGTTGTCTCCTTCTCTTGATTATTCTCTTCAACATGAGTCACCACTATGGTACTCAAAACTTTGTTGGCATCATCAACCAGTTTGTCAAGAGCTTCGAGGGCCGGTGAATTCACCTCCTCTCCATCCACCGGTTCACCAATGAAGTCTTCTAAAGTTCTTTTCTCTTCCTCCAAATCCCAATTTGGAGCTTGCCCATTCTTGAACTCCTCCATGAGCTGAATCCTAGCCTCCAACAGTGTCTTGGTAGCATTAAACTTGAAGTCTTCCTTTGCTGCTTCAAGTTCCTTCACATGAGCCTCATTTTCCTTCACCTTCTCAGCACAAACATCTGCCAATTCCTTTCTCAAAGTCACAATGACTTTCTTCAGTTTCTCCACCTCACCAGCATATATTTTGGCTTCTTTCTTCAGTCTCTCTACCTCCCCAGCATTTGTTTTGGCTTCCTTCTTTGATTCCTCAGCCTCATAACTGCATCTAGTCGCTTTGATTTTCAAAACATTGACTTGGTCCATAATAGGACTCATTATCTCCGAAACATGTGTAAAAGAAGTATTAGTACTTTGTAAATTCTTTGGTACAAGGTTCAAAGTTTCCCCGTTTTACCTTGTCAACAAAATCTGTCATCACGGCACCAAACTTCTCTCTCGTTTTTTCCACATCCAAAACATTACTCACATCCGTGGCTTCAGCCTCTGTCAGTTTCCTTTTCTTTGTTTCATCCTTCTTCTTGGATGCATTCACTTCAGAACTGGATACCATAGACTTGGGAGTTGGGGGCTTGCTATCTTTCTTTACAGTCCTCTTAGCTTTAGCATCAGCAAGTAGGTCTGCGGCACTCACATTGGTCTTAGAGCGAGTAGCTGCAATAAAGGACATAGAATTAGAACAACTTGAAGGATTAGAATAAATTGAAGATAGGCAAAAACTTTAATATGTTAATCACACCTGTAGACATCTTGATAGAACCTGGCAGAGACTCTTCTAGGTTAACTTCTTCATCCAAACCCTCAACCCTTTCTGCGGAAAACAGGACAGGGAATTCTTTGAAAGACCTAACAAGTGGATCCAACTCGAAAATCTTCTTCACATTCTCTTCTGTCCCTTCTTGTTCTGGAAAGAGCACGCACAATTTGACAACTTCTACAAAGGAAAATTCAAGTTGGTTAAGATTAGGTGTGCAAAAATTTTGAGAATGCGTGAAATCAAAGGAAATTTCCCCTACCTTGGGACCTCCACTTCGAAATTACACCAGCCTCTTGACCTAGGCTATCTTTCCTAGCAAAGAAAAACTTGTTTCTCCATCCTCTATCGGCAGGGTCATTGTTGGAATTCAAGATGGGATCACCACCACTCTTAACTCTAAAGCAAAACCTCCCAAGATCAAATCCCCTTATATCAGTAGTATAAGCCAACTCTTCTAGACCCACATTCAAACCAGTTTCCTCCTTCAACCTAACTAGGGTTTGTAAACACCTCCAACCTTGAGGTATAATTTGGGCATAATTAAGTTTGGCAGAGGTGAAAAACCTAGTAATTAAGTCCGGAAAAGGGAATTTTAGACCAATGATGAAAGGATATTCTGGGAAACACACCCATTCAGGGGAATAACACTCGGAGGTTAAGTCGGGATGGGTGAAGAAAATAGTTTCGGATGGAAATGCATGATTCTTCTTAATGATCTCCAGATCTACCTCAGAAATCAAGCACTTTTCCTTATCAGGTTCTTTCAACAGGTTTTGGGTTACGAAACCCTCAGGAAGGCCTTCATCACTCTCGATTATGCTTACCTTCTTTCTTCCCATTTTTTACAACTTAAGAAAATTATCAACAAGAAATTGAGAAGGGGACGAAGAACTCACCAGAAATTTTACATGTTTTTTCTTCTTGCGTTCCTCCTCGATTTCTCTCCAAAGAGACCCTTTTGTTAAATATTTTCTGTGAAAGGGAGAGTTGGGGAAGAAGGGTTCTAATTTATTGAGAGAGGTTGTAAACGGTTGGAAGTCTAAAGAAGCATCATGACCTTTGCCTGGGAAATACCCAAAATCGTCCCATCAAACCTTTTTCATTTAAAACCGCCGTACACTATATCCATTTTTGGCAAACTTTTTAAATTTTTGTCTCTTTATATTCTTTATTATAAAATTCAAAAAGTTTGGGGGCAATTGTTGGGCCCTACATTTTCAGTCAACTTGTTTACAACTTGCACATAACATCTTGGTACTAACAAACTTGCGTTCTCCTACTACATCTTGATCATCTTGCAGGTTGAATTATTGTTACATTAAACCCTACTTTTCAGGGAACGTGCCAATGGATTAGGAGACTGATTCAATGACGTTTCTCCCTTAAAGTATCCAGCAACGGACCATTATCTCCTCCATCAACAATGTGGCGAAAATATCTCAACAAGATCAACTTATTTCCGAGATTCTAGGCTTGTTATTTTCTTTGTATTTTAGCCGTTATTTGAGGTATAAAAGGGGGACAAACACCTGTATTTTGCACACACAATCTCACTAGCTTAAGCTCCCTTACATACGCTCCTAGTTTTGTACTCAAACTCGATCAATATACCTTTTGGTCAAGGCAGGTTCCTAAACCTCCCGGGGTTTTGTGCCGGCGAACAAGTTGTTCAAGGGCTTTCCCTAGTCAACAAATTCCTCGCGTTCATTTCTATTCTATCCAATAATCATTGTACCCTGATTCTTATCTCTTTTGTCCTTTTTCTTGACATTGGTGGTACTCGTTGAAATTTGACCAAAACACTAATCCAATTAATTTATCATTAATCATGAATCATGGTATATCACATATACTTGTTTTTCATAGAAACAAAACACATGGAATCTAGATCTATTTCATATCACATGGTAGCAAATAATCACGTTAAATCTAGCATGCAATTTCAATCCTAATCATGGCAAGACAGAGCTCTGATACCACTGTTGGGTTTTGGGGTTACAAACGCAGCGGAAGATTTAACGATAACATCAAAACCCTAGCCCTAAGATCCATCTAGCATGAAGAGATTAGAAATTAATATAAGATATAATTTACATACCTTGAATGCGATGAAGTTTAACTTGAATTCGAATCTGAAAATCAAATCTTAAAATGAATATCAAAACCGTTGATGAAGGTTTTGATCTTCTCCTTGTTCTTTACCTTGAGAAGAATCGATGATTGAAGGCTTCAAGCTTTTTGGTGATTAACTTATCACCCTCTATCGGTAATCCACACTCGAACGGACCAAGAACGATTCTTGATTGATTGCTAGATGATCCCAATTATTGAAACTGATTTTCAATAACCAATGGCAAAAAGGATTTTGATCTTTGATTCTAAATCTATATCTCAATTTTGTATTTAATAAACCCAAAATTACATGGTGTTTTTGGCTAACCAAAGTCTTCTATTTATACTAAGTATAAATCCCTAACTTTTAGGAAAGAAACCTTGTTGTAAGTACGCCAATCCAATTCACGACCCTTTTAGGTGCATTTTAATATGATAAAAGTGCATTAAGGGGCGTTTTGGTAAATTTCCGGTCTATTTCGAGACTTCCGAAAACATTTCATAAGTTTCTCGCGAAGGAAGTACCTTTTGGTACTTTGCTCGTGCTAAAGGACCTACAGGGAATTAACTGCTTTGGACTTTTCAGGAATTAATTCAGAATGTTCCAGAAGCAGCATTTGGCGACAAAAATATTTATTGATTGCTTAAGTCGTGCGACAAATCGAAGCATGGAAAGTGGATGCATGAAGTCGTGCGACACAACATGACCATCAACAGCAGCTATAAATAAGACCCTCTGCCTCTCATTTTGGGATCCCAATTCCACTCCCGAAGGTCACTCTGCAGAAATTCCGCCAGAACCTCTCTCTCTCTCCTCCTTCCACAACAACATACACACCAATCTCCTCCCAATTCAACCTCTCTCATACCAATTCACTTATCCCTCTCATACATCCATACACATACCAACTGAAGATCCAAGCTCAGAGGCTTCTCCTATGTTCAGATCTCCATTCCTATTGCTGAATCGAAGCTCTCTACACCTAACTTGGTGTAGGGATCGAGGACTACAAGGGTAAAGATTCCCTCTATCTCTCTCTCTCCCATTTACTTGCTTCATTGCAATTCCCATCCCTCCACTTGATAATCAGGCTCCATCCGCCTCTGATTATCAAGTGGCAACTGCCATCTCTCTGTTTAAATTGCTTGGTTTGGTATAATTGATATTCATGGCTTGATTGGATCGTATTTCATTGCTCGTTCATCAAGGGAGTGTGGATCTCCCATATCCACACTCCTCTGATCGATCTATTATTGATTTGTGCTATCCTGAGTTGTTTTGTTGTTCTAACTTGATCTGAATTGGTTTCTGTTGAATCTGTTTCTCATTTGTAAGGTTCCTACAGATGATAAACATGTGTCACGCGACACAATTGGACATGAGGAGTCCTGTGTCACGCGACACATCGTGCCCATCTGCAGGGATCATCCTTCTGTTGTAAGTTGTTCATCCTGCTTGCTTGTCACTCCAGATAGAGTGTGGATCTTCAATATCAACACTTGTTTAGTGTGATCGTGTAGATCCATGTCAGTCATGGGCTTCATGTTGTAAGGCTCCTGCATATGACAGTTAGTGTCACGCGACATAATCTGCACAGCAGATCCTGTGTCACGCGACACTCTTTGTTAATATGCAGAAGTCATTTTCCAGTTGTAATCTGTTCCGTCCTCATTGTAAGTGGTATGTGGCCTCCCACAGTAAAAGGCTCACAAGTTGTAATTCCTTCCTTTGAGCAATAAAGCAAAGCATCAACATGCATTTTATACATATTTTTTCGCACACAATTTGCACGCACGTTTGAATATTTTGAATGTTGAACATAGAAAGACTCGTCTACGGACGAGGCGTGTTGGGTGAACTCTCGGTTCTTCCCAACACGTAACCTGACCCCCGAACCCATTTTCTCTTTTCAAAGGTTTTCAATGTTTCCTTAAAAAGGCGTGGCGACTCCCTATCCTATTTTTTTCGGCGAGCGTTCATTCAGTGGCGACTCCGCTGGGGACTTGAAACTTGTTTTTCAAAAGTGGGTCAAACTTTCGTGCTTGTTCAGCATTCATTTCATCCATTTGTGTGTGCCTTGTTGTGTGACATTTTATGTGTGTAAATGCATTTGGTGCTTTGCTTTATCCCCTCCTTTTCCTTTGTTCCTGTTTGTTGTGCTTGGGGCTGAGCTATTGCTTTGAGCTTGGAGGCTGGGGCTGTTTTTGTTCCTCTTGTTAAGATTCTTGGAATGTGTCTCCTTCTGTCACGCGACATAACATGCCCTCCATGTCCTGTGTCCCGCGACAGAAGTTGCCTATCTGCAAGATTTGATTTCCTTGATACAGGTTGTGGTTGTGGGCAATCCCCATGATCAATATTATTGATCCTTGATTATTGTGCTCTGTGGGTGTGTGTGTGTTGTTTTTTTTCCTTTATCACCCCTTTTGAAATAAAAAAATAATAAAATTAAAAAAATCATTTTTTTGCAAAATAAAGGAACATAGCCATCCCGCACACTACTTCACATAGATCTAGAACCCTCGGGTGCGATTGACGGCATCGCGGACGGTGATGATATTCTCCTACGCTTGAGCGCCTAATATCAAACCTATCCCCCTAGTGCGTTATAGGTGGCGCCACATTTTTAAACCTCACCCAAAATGGTTGGTTTTTGACACGCCATTTTCAAATACCCTAAAATGGGTTGTTTCAAAATTTACAATAAGCTTTCGTACCTATCCTAAAACCTAGCACGTGTGGGCATGTTGCCATCGCAACATGGTTTCACGAAAGGACATGTCGTTCCCACGGCATGTTCTAACGAGAGATCATGTCGCTTTGTCAACTTGCACCGACGAGAGGTCATGCCGGATTTTTCCTTGAAATTCTTTAGGAATACCCGTTATGCTGCCCGAATTTCTCCAGAAATTGGGGATGCTCGTCCGTCCCATAAATGCTTTGGTTTTATTTAGGTATTATTGCCTATTATTAATTTTGGATCAATACATTTGGTGTATTTTTGGATGATGTGTCCATGGGTTCCCCCGAGGTTTTAGACTGCGAGAATAAAGGGTTAGCCTTTCCCAACCGTTCATAGGACTTAAAAGACACCAATTTTTACTTGAACATTAATAAGATGTTGCATGAGTTCGTCTCCTTTCCCGCTCTTCCCTCTCCCATACCATCTCAAAGTTTCCTATCCTCCGCCTTATACACGCTCTCTCCTCTCCGCCTATGCAGTCATGGCAAGTTAGGTGCGTGCTGTTGTGCCCAGCGTTCGATTGGTCCATATTCCCGAGGCGAAGGCAGTTCCAGTGTCCGCGTAATCTTTATCCGACTCAGAATCTGAGATGTCAAGTGCAGAGAAAATTATGGCCCACCAGTCTGGAAGTTTGTATCCCATGGGTCAGCAGAGTGCAAATGGTGTGTCATTGAAAAGTGGCGAACTACCCTTGAAGACGCTTTTCCTCGCAAGCTGGAGGCCTGGTTGCTTGCCCAGATTGCTCAATCTAAGGAAGACGATTTGTGAACGACAGAAAGATCGAGAAGGGTCCTCACCCCATCAATGTCAATGATGCTCTTCCTTCCATCCGAGGTTGAAAAAGTCAATCAGTCTTCGTAGGTTCTAGAATGTCCCTCTTTGGGACATGAGTCTGTCGAGTCCACTTTGGGCCAGTTTTTGCGTTGCAGTAATAAAATATTTATTTCTTTTCTTGCTAGACTCGAGACATCACTTGCACACCTACATTACGCTCGATTCAAATGGTCTTATCCCACATGATCACTTGTGCTGCTCAATCACCAATGCTTTGAAATGACTAATATTTAAATTGATTAGAGTGAAAAAATCGACTGACATCCTTCTCAAATTGGGGCTCACCAACTCCCCATCTCGCATCTCCTATGCTCACATATCTTCCTTCGTTCTCACCATCTCGTTGTTCGATGAATTTGCACGAATCTTCCTCAAGTAAGCTTAAGCAAGCAATGAAGACTCAATCTCGTTCGGATCATTCGGTAGGGACTGCGGTTGAAACCTTTCACCCATAGGGAAACTATTACCTCACCCTCACCAAATAATATCCCTTCATTTCAAGATCGGCATATTTGAAACCCATTTAGCCATCGCCAGAAGAAGAGGGACTATCCTTGAGGCTCCCACAATTCAAAAGAAGAATGACCGTCTCCAAGATCAAGAACGGCGGAATGCAATGATCCATTCGGGGGACTAGCTGAAATTCTCTCTCAAAAAGAAAAATTAAAAAAAAAAAGAGAGAAGAATAAAAAAAGAAAAAGAAAGAAAACCTATTCCCTAGCGATCCTCTCGAAAGTCAAAGTCAAAGGATCCGGTCGTTACTCAAGAGGAGTCTCAGAGTGAATAAAGAGACAGTACGGATGTCCCCTTACCACTACCTTGACCAATTCCAAGTCGTCCTCTCGATTTTAGAGGATATTCCCATTATCGTTACCCTTGCCTTTGCCTGAAGCCAAGATTGACCTCTCATTCTTAGAGGCAATGAAGATGCAATCATGGATTCCCTCGCCATAGAAATCCCAAACACATCCCCAAAAGCCAACCTCTCACCTTTAGAGGTTTAGCCAGCAAAAGGACTAGCCGACCTCTCATCTTAAGAGGTCATGATATTCCGAATCACCCAATGGCTGATCGAAGCCTTGAAACCCCGTCGCAGTTCCTACCGGATAACAGTTTCAGACCATCAATCGAAGATTGTGCAAATTCCATCTGTTCATTCGATGTTTCATGTGAGCATATTTCATTTCTCCTCCGCAAACACTTGCCGTGGACGTCCCACTGGGGCTTCACATCCGTGTTTCCCATTGACACTCCAAGAGAACATGTTTTTCAATTCTCCAAATCCTTAAAATCCTCAAAGGTCCTCAGATCCTCGAATTCCAACGTTCATTCTCTTCATTCGGGATAAGCCCAAACTACGGCGACCTGAGCTCCTCCCATGGAGGGGAACGTAGGCAACCATAACTGGTCCGATCGAAATCGCAAACAGATCTCAGAAAATCCGGTCTCCTCAAGGATCATTCCCATACACTTTCCATCCTTCGGAGTTTGATTCTAGATATCAGTGGGCTTTCTCCTCATGATTAATTGAAATATTTGTTCATATCAGCTTTGGCGGTTGACTAACCCAAACATCAATAAAGGGTTTTTAGCAGCTTTGTGATCATCACGAATAAGACAAGTTTTCAAGTGTCTCGACAAGTCTTCTCTTTCTACATCATAGGAATATAGAGCCAAACACTGTTTTCGGTCAGCAGAGGCTTCCATATGATTTTCCACACCTTGTGATGCTTATACTCTCCCAAAAGAGTTAAACCCAAAAGCGAGAGTGTCATACACGAATTCGGGATCTATCCCCACCTTCGAAGGATGTGCCCCTGCACGTAAACATTTCTGAGTCTTGTCCAGCGACTGATTGACTGCGGTTTGAAATGATGAGTTGCCTCTTTGGCCACAAGATGACTCTGTCTGCAATAAAGCTGCATGGAATTTCCTCAAGCTGGGGCTTTGGTCAAGGTATCCCTCAGGCTCTCCTTACCAGATTTCCCTTCAGGTTTGCTTTGCACTGTCAATTGGGGTTTCACCAAGCCGGGATCATTCTCTGCACATTCTCTGTTGCTTTCGTCCTCCGGTGCGCGACACACTTTGTTCTCATCAGCAACAACCAACCTCTTGACCGGTACTCAGGGAGCATCCCCAGGCTTGCCTAAGGCTTGCCTTTATCACCCATCACTCATACATTTTCCCACCTCATGGGAGAGGGTCCACCCCATTATAAACACATTTGTTCCATGCACAATCCATCATAGCACAACTGGTACATACATATTCGCTCGTCAAGCCGTGCGAAATCCCCACTTCCTTTCCATTCCCAACTGAGATGGGCTTGTGCAACAAAAGATCAATAACGTATAATAAGATAAAATGCAAAGTGCCTTGAGTGTTGTGTTTCCCCCCGCAGGGTACAATAATCAAGTAATCGTAATTTGATCGTGAGGACTGCTCCTCGAATCACAAATTTGGACAAGGATTCCAAATCCTGCAGGTGGCAGACCCCGCCTTTATTACCTTCATCAGGCCCGTCACCTTCGGACTCATCAGCATCATCTGAAAGAGCCCCAGATGCCTCAGCCCCCAAGCAATGCTTGTCAAAAAAAAAGGAGCTCTAGCTGCCCCAGTATCCAAGAAATGACGCTCACCAGCCTCAGCGACATTAAGGCATGTTCCGTACAGCGAGTTATCATCCAATGCCCGTTCTCATGAGCACACCTTCATCAAGGCTTGTATGCACTGACACTTCAACAACTCTTCAGCAAAGACCGTCCCGTGAACGACCATCCAGCCGCTTTGCAACAAGCAAGTGGTATAGGTCCCTCCGGCAGCCACGATCATCAGCAGTTGTAGCATAAGACCCTCTGAAAACTACAACCCTCCACAACCATCAGCCGTAGCATCAGTACCTCCGGCAGCTACATCTACCCCTGCAGGTACAATGATCAACTAAGCGCCATCAAATCATGAGGACTGTCCCTCAACCGAGATCACGAGATAAAGAGCCCAAATCCAGCAGTCTCCCCAGCAATGTTCATCAGTATTATCAGCCCCGCCACCAAAGCAGGAAAAAATTAGTTTCCTAGCAAGAGAGATCCATGCCCTACCAAGCAATGTTCATGACTACAAAAGTCAGCCAATCATCAAAGACCATCTCACTCGGCAAACCAACAGCAGAATCAACAGTAGCATGAGACCCTCTGGCAGCTACAACCTCCCATTAAGCAGTAGCATGAGTCCCTCTGGCAGCTACAACCTTCCATCAGCAGCCGTAGCATCAGTCCCTCCGGCAGCTACAGGTAAGCACGTCACAGGTCATCTCGCACAAACGGGTTCAGACACCTCCCAACATTCTTCAACCGGGTTCAGACACCTTCCAACAGTCTTCAAACGGGTTCAGACACCTCCCAACAGTCTTCCACCGGGTTCAGACGCCTCCTAACAGTCTTCCATAGGGTTCAGACGCCTCCTAACAGTCTTCCATCGGGTTCAGACACCTCCTAACAGTCTTCAAATGGGTTCAGACACCTCCCAACATCGGGTTCAGACACCTCCCAACAGTCTTCCATCGGGTTCAGACGCCTCCCAACAGTCTTCCATCAGGTTCAGACGCCTCCTAACAGTCTTCAATCGAGTTCAGACGCCTCCTAACATTCATCCATCGGGTTTAGACTCCTCCTAATAGTCCTCCATCGAGTTCAGACACCTCCTAACAGTCTTCCATCGGGTCCATCCTTCAGAATAAAAAATCCTCAGGTCCATCCCTCTCATCACAGAATTCTCGGGTCCGTACCGTCCAGCAACAATTGTAGCATGAGAGCCCTCCGGCAGCTACATCTATCCCCAGCAAGAATCAACCAGTAGCGTGAGTCTCCTGGCAGCTACTCCCCACCAGTAGTGGCATGAGTCCCTCCGGTAGCCACGACCATCACCAACGGTAGCACGAGTCCCCTGGCAGCTACCCAACACCCAATGGTATGAGTCCCTTCGGCATCCACAATTGTCATCAATAGTAGCGTGAGTCCCCTGGCAGCTACCCAACACCCCGTGGTATGAGTCCCTCCGGCATCCACGACCATCAGCAGTAGCATGAGTCCCTCCGACAGCTACTCGCCACCACCAGTTGTAGCATGAGTCCCTTCGGCAGCTACAACCTTTCACCATCCGCAGTAGCGTTAGTCCCTCCGGCAGCTACATGTAAGCACAATAAAGGTATGAAAGCACATCTCTACTCTTTCTTGCTTCTTGTCAGTTTCGCTTTCGAACTACGATTTGGCTTGATTCCCTCCTAGGGATACGTAGGAATCCTTTCTCCAAAGTTCCAGCCATCCGATCTCCCAGATCATTGTCCAGCCCTACGCCTTATCCCCTGCCGCTCATTGGGATTGGGTCTTATTTTATCGACAACCTTACTTCTTCCATAAGTGAGGTTGCCGAGGGGCTCTATAAGTACGCCAATTCAATTCGCGACCCTTTTAGGTGCATTTTAATATGATAAATTGCATTAAGGCGGGTTTTGGTGAATTCCTGGTCTATTCCGAGACTTTCGGAAACATTTCATAAGTTTCTCGCGAAGGAAGTACCTTTTGGTACTTTGCTCATGCTAAAGGACCTACAGGGAATTAACTGCTTTGGACTTTTCAGGATTAATTCAGAATGTTCCAGAAGCAGCATTTGGTGCCAAAAAAAGTTATTGCTTGCTTAATTTGTGTGACAAATCGAAGCATGGAAAATGGATGCATGAAGTCGTGTGACACAGCATCAACAGTAGCTATAAATAAGACCCTCTGCCTCTCATTTTGGGATCCCAATTCCACTCCCTAAGGTCACTCTGCAGAAATTCACCCAGAACCTCTCTCTTTCCTACTTCCACAACAACATACACACCAATCTCCTACCAATTCAACCTCTCTCATACCAATTCACTCATCCCTCTCATACATCCATACACATACCAACTGAAGATCCAAGCTCAGAGGCTTCTCCTGTGTTCAGATCTCCATTCCTGTTGCTGAATCGAAGCTCTCTATACCTAACTTGGTGTAGGGATCGAGGACTACAAGGGTAACGATTCCCTCCATCTCTCTCTCCCCCATTTACATGCTTCATTCCAATTACCATCCCTCCACTTGATAATCAGGCTCCATCTACCTCTGATTATCAAGTGGCAACTGCCATCTCTCTGTTTAAATTGCTTGGTTTGGTATAATTGGTATTCATGGCTTGATTGGATCGTATTTCATTATTTGTTCATCAAGGGAGTGTGGATCTCCCATATCAACATTCCTTTGATCGATCTATTATTGATTTGTGCTATCTTGAGTTGTTTTGTCGTAATTACTTGATCTGAATTGGTTTCTATTGAATCTGTTTCTCATTTTTAAGGTTCATGCAGAATGTAAACATGTGTCACGCGACACAATTGGACATGAGGAGTCCTGTGTCACGCGACACATCGTGCCCATCTGCAGGGATCATCCTTCAGTTGTAAGTTGCTCATCTTGTTTGCTTTTCACTCCAGATAGAGTGTGGATCTTCAATATCAACACTCATTTAAAGTGATCGTGTAGATCCATGTCAGTCCTAGGCTTCATGTTGTAAGGCTCCTGCATATGACAGTTAGTGTCACGCGACATAATCTGCACAACAGATCCTGTGTCACGCGACACTCTTTGTCAATATGCAGAAGTCATTTTCCAGTTGTAATCTGTTCCATCTTCATTGTAAGTGGGATGTGGCCTCCCACAGTAAAAGGCTCACAAGTTGTAATTCCTTCCTTTGAGCAATAAAGCAAAGCATCAACATGCATTTTATACATATTTTGTCGCACGCAATTTGCACACACGTTTGAATGTTTTGAATGTTGAAGATAGAAAGACTCGTCTACGGACGAGGCGTGTTGGGTGAACTCTCGATTCTTCCCAGCACGTAACCTGACCCCCGAACCCATTTTCTCTTTTCAAAGGTTTTCAATGTTTCCTTAAAAATGGCGTGGCGACTCCCTATCCTATTTTTTTTGGCAAGCATTCATTCACTTGTCAAAGACCAAAACCTAACCCTCAAAGGAAAAGTGTACGGACCAAAATTTAATCGCTGGCTCGACTCATCCCCAGAGGCACGAGTCGTGCCTTATGGACAATTATGGCGTATGACTTAACGAACCAATTTTCCAGGTTGCCAAATCAAAGGGGCACGAGTCGTGCCAGAGGGCACGAGTCGTGCCAGAGGGCACGAGTCGTGCCAGAGGGCACGAGTCGTGAGCACGACTCGTCCCATAGGGCATGAGTCGTCCCCAATTGCACACCCCCATAATCTGTCGTTCCTCCACAAGGCACGAATTGAGCCAATGGGGCACGACTCGTCCCCTGAAGCATCAGTCGTGACAGAGTCGTCCCCAGAGCCCATAATTCATCCTTTTAGCCATTTTTAACCCGTTCTTTTGTGTGTGACCCTTTAGGAATTATATTTTATGTTGGTAGTGAGTTGAAACATCAACCTCACAAGACATAAGTGACTTCTAGCAAATCATTTTGTCCACCCAATTAAATATAACATCAAAGCTTGATTCCTTGATAATCAAATGTCACAATCCCTTTATCCACGATGTCCAATTGAACATGAGTCATGGTCTATGTCAACTCATTCCGTTCAATGCTTTTTCGATTCTGAATATGTTGATAATCCAAATGCATTTGATCTCTATCAAATCACTTGAGTGTGGCTACACATTTCATCAACATCATTCATCGAGGGGCCCAAGCAAACATCTCTCTTCATAAGAGGGACAAATCCCATCTTGACTTATCATTCTTCCCTACATGAGTCCAATCGTGCTAACATAGCCCTTATTGCTATCTGATTAATGATATTGTTAGACTATATCAAACACGATCTTCGTCATGTGGAAGACGATGATAATCTCAGGTACTAAGGATTTAATAACACGACTATCATGAGATTTATTCATGACTCATATGACTATTGACCATGTCATAAATCTCATTAGTAGGTCATGTCCAATACTTGTTCTCTAGCAAGTATCCATAAGTGTAATGTGCATCACATACATATAATCATCTCCATGATTATCCACTACCAACTTATACTAGTTGTTCTTAACAAATAGGGGCGCAGTTTAATATAATAAACATGCAAAACATATAATGAACCAAATAATACTTTCTCTATAATAAATGATAAAGACGATTACATAGCGGTTTAGATAATAAGTCAAACATAACTAAATTCCTAGGGCACTACACCGACAAACATACACAAGAATATTCATATGAATCGTACCTTTTGTGAATGTGAACAAGGAATAATCAGAATAAGACTACAAGAACCCATAGTGTTTCAAGGAAGCCACTAGCTTAGCGAACCAACAGCGCGGGGCCTGTTTCAGGACATAAAGGGATTTGCCAAGACGAAAAACCATATTAGGTTGATTGGAATGAAAACCCGGAGGAGGTTTCATGTAGAGCTCTTCCTGAAGATCACCATGCAGGAAAGCGTTATGCACATCCATTTGATGCAGTTCCCAATTCTTTGAGGCAGCAATGGCAAGAAAGGCTCGAACGGTGACCATCTTGGCCACAGGAGCAAAAGTTTTCATGTAATCAATCCCTTCTTTTTGATGATTACAAAGAACCACCAAACAAGGTTTAAGTCGTTCAACTGTACCATCAGACTTGTACTTAATCCGATAGACCCACTGGCTACCAAGAGCACGCTTACAATGCGGTAGAGGAACCATAGTCCATATGCCATTATCTTCCAAGGCACAAATTTCAGCCTCCATAGATTCCTTCCATCCATCTTGTCACATTGCCTCCCGAAAAGTCCTAGGCTCTTTAGCCAAGGTAATTGTGAGTACGCCAATCCAATTTACGACCCTTTTTTAGGTGCATTTTAATATGATAAAATTACATTAGGGGCGTTTTGGTAAATTCCCGGTCTATTCCGAGACTTCCGAAAATATTTCATAAGTTTCTTGCGAAGGAAGTACTTTTAAGTATTTTTCTCAAGCAAAAGGACCTACAAGGAATAAATCAGTTTGGACCTATTGGGAATTAACCAGGAATGTTCCAGAACCAGGTTTTGGTGCCAGTAACGGTTATGGGCTTGCTCAGTCGTGCGACGTCTCGAGCCATGGAAAATGGAAGCAGAAGGTCGTGCGACACAACTTAACCATCATCAACAGCCTATAAATAAGACCCTCCCCCTCTCATATTTGGATCCCTCTTGGCAAATTAGAAACGTAACACACAGAGCCAAACACCCACACCTCTCTCTCTCACACCCAAATTCCTCCAATCCTCCCTCAAATTCAACTCAATCCACATACTAACATTGAGATCCTCCATCCATCACTCCTCCTCAGCTCAATCAGTCTCAAAAGCTGTTTGTTGAAGGGTTCTATACTTGACTTGGTATAGGATTCATGGATCTTCAAGGGTAACTCATCAATTCCCTACTTCTCTCTCTTAGATTTTGTCATTTTCATAATTCAAGTATCATATACTCATTTTTTTCGGTAATTAGACTCCATCTGTCTTGTTTATTGATCTCCAATCGCAATCTCTCTGTTTAATACGTTTTGTTTAGTTTAATTTCATGTTTATGAGTTGCTATTGTTGGAATTGTTGTTTGATTCCCAAGGGAGTGTGGGTCTTCCCATATCCACACCCCTTGGTCGAATAATTGTTGATTTATGCATTTCTGAAGCTGAATTGGTAATATAATTGGATCTGTATTGGTTTCTGTTCTATCTGTGTTCAATCTGTAAGATCTCTACAAATGGGCAACCTGTGTCACGCGACACAACTTGCCTGGATGGATCATGTGTCACGCGACACATCTAGCCAGGCAGGATCTATGTCACGCGACACATCTTGTCAGTTTGCAGAGATCCTTTTCAGTTGTAATCTGTTTTGAGATCTGTAATTGGGACGTGGCCTCCCTTATCAAATGGTTCACAAGTTGTAAAAATCTCATTTCAATCAATAAAATTCATTTACCACATTTGTTTGTCATTGTTGCTTGCACACACTATGAATGTTTGGATGTTTATTTCGAAAGACTCGTTTACGGACGAGGCGTGTTGGGTGAACTCTCGGTTCTTCCCAACACGTAACCTGACCCCAGACCCTTTCTCTCTTTTCAAAGGCTTTTCAAAGTGTACCTTAAAACATGGCGTGGCGACTCCCAAAAACTTTTTTAAAATTTCGGCGAGCGCACATTCAGTAATAGCTGCAAGGAAGTTACGATATTTCACAGAAAAACTGTCACAATTTATATAGTGAGCTATAGGATAAGGAGTACCTGAGGAGCCGACTGGAGTGGAGTGTTCGAGGGATGGACTAGCAGAAGTAACAGTAACAGCAATATAGTCCCGAAGAAGAACGGAGGGTACTTTCATACGCATGCCCCTCCCTAAAGCATCTTGCTCAGAAGGAGAGGTGTCTGTCGAAGAAGCAGATGAGACCTCTGTAGGGGTAATATCTGCAGAAATTGTAGTCACGGGATCAGGTACGTCTGCAGGAGCTACTGTCAAAGGTTCTGAAACAATATATGTCATGTCCGGATAATCACGAAAGGCTAAATCAGCCTCTTGGTTAATAATCTCCACGGAATCCGGGGAATGAGGCACTGACGACAAATCACTGTAAGGAAAATAGTTCTCAAAGAACTTCACATCCTGGGAGACAAAAAATTTCTTTGTCTCTAGATCGAAAAACTTCCACCCCTTTTTGCCTAGAGGGTAGCCCACAAATATACATTTTCGACTAAGACTGGCAAACTTATCTCCCTTCGCTTTCTGATTATGAGCATAACACAAGGAACCAAAAACCCGAAGAGAGTCAAAGAAAGGTAATTTTCCGAACAAAACCTCATAGGGAGTCTTATTGCCTAAGAGGGGAGTGGGGGTTCGATTAATCAAATGAGCAGCAGTAAGAACTGCTTCTCCCCAAAAGAAAATTGGTAAATGAGCCTGAAATCTAAGCGCTCTAGCAACATTCAGAATGTGACGATGTTTTCGCTCGACTCGGCCATTTTGTTGAGGGGTACCAACACAAGATGTTTGGAAAGTAATGCCAGTGGAATAAAAAGAACATGAGACAGAGTAATGGTGTCCGTCAGACGAACGGATCCCTCCTTATGAGCTAAAACCGAAGTCCCATTAGGCAAACCAACAGGACAAGCCGGTATAGTCCGAGAATTAAGAAGATACAAGGCGTTTCCAGTTACATGATTTGAGAACCTGTATCAATTACCCATGAAGTTGAATCAAACTTACCATGAAGACGATCATTTGAGATTTGGGAATACCGACAAGGCTTACCAAAGCCTGCCATTGCTCAGCTGTAAATGATAAAGAAGAAGTCACAGATGGAGATCCTACAGCAGTTGCACCAACATTAACAGGCCCACGATCCGGTGTCATTGTAGTTCTGATGCTTCCGCGAGGAGAACCCCTACCTCGCCCATTTTGCAGACGACCACCGCCGCGAGCATTGGATTTGCGTTGCTCAAGCCACCAATCTGGATATCCATGCAATTCAAAACATGTGGTACTATCATGACCCATCTTCTTACAATGAGTGCATGTGAGATGAGATTTATCAGGGTTGTCACGATCACGAGCTCCACCAGTACGAACAGCAAAACTAACCACATCTTCAAGAACAGGTTTGGCAAGATGAACCCGCTCATCCTGAGCCACCAATTTATATGCCCTATCAAGACCAGGAAGAGGATCCATAGACAAAATATTGGTGCGAGTATTGGCATGATACTCAGAATTCAAACCCATAAGAAATTGATGAAGCTTGTCTATCTCTCTGCGATCCGCATGTTGTTGAGCTGCCGAGCAATTGTCACAACAAGTGCAATTGATCAAAGGTTCATGGCTATGGAGTTCTTCCCACAACCCAGTCAATTTACCAAAATATGTGGCCACCGACATGCCCTTAGTTTGCTCACAACGAGCAATAGAGGCCTTTAATTGTTGAATGCGCCGTCAACCACAGCATAACGATTTTTAATAGAGTCCCATAAACGTTTAGCATCTCTAAATTTCGAGGGAGAGCTTTTAACGTTGGATTCAATAGTATTCATGATCCAAGAAATCAACATGGCATGAATAGTATTTTAATCAGAGGTGGTGCAGAGAAGAACAGGTTGAGTAATCGTACCATCTAGAAAACCAAATTTCCGGCGAGCTTCAAGAGCTGTCTGCATATCACTAGCCCAATCATCGTAATTTTCACCATTGAAACGAGTAGGAGTAATAAAATCTCCTGGCCTATCCTGAGGACCAAAGTAAAATAGAGAATTATATTCGATTTTAGGGGGATTATTGACGATAGCATCGTTCCCCGCCATTGATTCAGACTTGTGTATGATGCCGCTCTGATACCATGTAGGAAAACAAATTATGATTTTCCCAAAACTTGTGTTTATTATTGATGAACTTCTGAATATATATCAGACACAAGAAAAGTCCTAATCTGAAAAGGAAAAACCAAAATCAAAGGAAAAGTAAATAGGAAACATACGGAAATTGGGAACTAAATCTCGTCAGATTTTGATCCTGGGCGGTCGCCCACTTGAACAGAGGCTTCAACGTTGTTTGGTTTTGATCATGGGCGGTCGCCTACTTGGCTTGGGCGGTCGCCCACTTGTACAAAAAGTTCAGTGTCGTTGGGTTTTGCTCTTGGGCGGTCGCCCACTTATACAGAAGGTTTAACGTTGCTTGAAACTCCCATCAGACCTGGGCGGTCACCCACTTGTGCAGGAACCTCAGCGTCATCTTCACAATTTGGGATTTAGGCTTGTGGAAAATTTGATAGTTGTTGCATTTTGATTTGTGTTTCTGGGTATATATATATATATATATATATATATATATATATATATATATATATATATATATGTATGTATACTCTCCGTCCCAAGAAAAAAAAGCTTCACAATTATTCAAAAGGGCGTCCCGTTAGAAGTTTCACTTTTCCTAAAATAGACAATGTTTATTAATATTCTATTTTACTTACTAAATTTTTTCTCTCGCACATTTAAATTATAGGTCTTGATGCTGCAGGAAATGTGCTTATCAATCTTCCTCCACGTGGCAGGACTGATCACCTGGCTTCTTGACCTGAAAACAGAACCCACGACTAGCCGGATGTGTCTCCGGCGAAGACGCTCGGGCGTGAGAGTAAGATAACAGTTGTATATAGCTCAAAATGTATTGAATAATGAACTCAGAATACAAAATGGCAGTTACCTTTCACCGTTTGGTAGTGATGAAGTATTTATAGGCAAGAGTGATGTATTTTTGGGGAGGCGACATGTCCTCCGAGATTATAGCGGCAGTTACTTGGACGTGGGAACATGTCTATAACGGTCCCTGATTTATAGGGATGTGGTTATGAGGATTGTTCAACCAAATAAGCCGGCAAGTGTTAAGTCGTCACTTGTTGATTTAGGTCGAGGTCGTCACTCGTGGAATGGTCGACCTGACTGTCGGGTAGAGCATGGTTCGTACCCGAGTTATAATATGGATTCTGAGGTCGGACTAAGTTAAGTCGGGGCCTGGTGAGCCAGACCATGGGCTTAGTCGACTGATCTTTGAAATGGGCTTTGGGCCTTGTTCTGACTGGGCTAGCCCTATTGAGAATGTGATAATCAAAGCTGGATGTAATTGGACTTTACTTGCTTGGCCCAACTCGGCACCTTTGGTATGTTCAGTGGCCCCCAACTTTCGAGTTGACTTCGTCGACTTGGAAGTTAAGAAAAACTTTGATGAGAATTACTTTACTCGCAGGTCGCTGTTCGTTCTGAGGCTTAGTCGACTTTTGATGACGTGGCAACATCCTGGTCGTTGGCAACGAACGGTTGGAGATGAAGGAGCCCCGATTTTCGTAATGATGGCTATTCTGACGTTTGGAACTCCTTCTCGAAAACCGCTTCAGCTTTTAATTTTGGAAAATTAATTTTGATTTTCCTTTCCCTTTCCAAATTTAGGAAAATAGAAATACTCAGTCTTTCTCTCCAATTCGAATTCTTACCGTTTTCAAACTCCTCTTCTCCGGCGACAATCACGGAATTGCAGTAGAACTTAAACTCAGTTCTCGGCTTCAGCAACGAACTCCCTTTCTTCAATCAATTAAGGTATTTCCCTTGTATTTTTGTTCTAGGGCTTTAATTTTATGCACTGTTCTTCATTTCCGCCATGGCTAGGACCTTTAGTTGCGAACCAGGGGCCTGGTATGGCTACTGCACTGTTAACCGTAGGGCATGTAAGAATGTGAACGGTGAGTGGAGAGTGATGTCCTTGGATGAGTGTGCCTCCATTTTGACTAATTGGGGGTTGAATTACACTGAGATAGGGCTGCCCATTGTAGGAGAAATTGAAAATGTGGTGATTGACGACTCAACTGTTGTCACTTTTCATTTATTCCATGAACTGCTTGACCATATTACCTTGTTTTATTTTAGGGACGTCCAAAAGCCCTCCTTTCTTAGAAATAGGATAGGTTTTCCAGGGGAGTCTAGGTCGTCCTTAGGTAGGTCGACTGAACTTGATCATAGGACTGACTCCCCTGCTTCCTCTTTTGCTTGTACAGATATGGCGACTCAAGAAGGAAATGCTGCCTCAACTTCTTCAGGTCCTCGAATCGTCGACGCCTTTGGGTCCAATGTGGTGCCAGGCAAGAATGAGAGGGGCTATGTTCCCAAAGGGCCATTACGAGGCAACAAGAACCTGCCCTCTAGGTATAGCATGATTTGGGATTTCTGTGGGGTGAGTAAGGAGGATTACAGGGTTACTATTTACACTCAGAAGGAATTCTTGAAGCTATTCAGGTCGTCCTTTACCACAGATGCCACTAAGGTAGCCTTCTTCTATGGTCAGTTCGTTGCTGGTCTTAGGTTGCCCCTTGATCCATTCATAAACGAATTTTTGGAGTGTGCCAATGCCCTTCCCCTTCAACTCGGAGCCAATGCTTGTAGGGTCCTTGTGTGCTTTGCTATGGTGTGCGGAGTTTTGGGGTATGAACCTTGCATGAGGGTGTTCAAGGAATTTTCACTATCAAATACAGTGGGGAGGATATGAGTATTAGTACCCCTTCTAAACCCAAATCTCCCAAACTCTTTACCAACCTCCCCAATAAGCACAGTGGTTGGAACTCGCACGTGGTAGTGGTAGAGAGTAGGTTAGGATGGGAATTTCCATTGCCCAATGATGAGACTGAAGCCGTAGATGAGGGAGATTTTTGGGAGCCGTCTTGGCATCTTAGCTTGTACAAGACCTTATGTAGGTTAGTCGAGAAAAGGCCCATCAGCTGGGAGAGTTTGCTCACCACTAAATACAACTTTATGGCGGCCTGGAATGATGCCCGGAGATGGAGTGGTGGAGCCTCTTATTCTGTCTTTGAGGGGTCAAATATACCCTGACTGGATAACTCATCACTTGGGCAAGTTTGGAGATATGTGCCAACTTTGTAAGAAAAGCAAAGACTACTGCAAAACCAACGGGGAGCACGCTGGTGGTAAGATTTCTTTATTCAGCCCTTCTCTTTACTCGTCCTCTATAGGGATACTTGTAAGTATATACAATTTGCTTGTATGTAGCATTTGTCTTGGGTGAGTCAGTTATAGGTTGAACTTGACTTTCGTACATAGCTAACTCATGCATAGAGTTTCGTATGTAGAATGATTAGCTCGTCTATAATTAACTCGCTCATAGGATAATCAAGTCGGTCATACTGTGTTCACACATAGAATTTTTTGCTCGTATATAGAACTTTTAGCTCGTATGTAGAACTTTTAGTTCGTACATAGAACTTTTAGCTCGTACATAGAACTTTTACTCGTATGTCGATTTAACACTTGTCCACTTGAATCTTTGTTGCAGTTCTGACTCCTGAGCAAGAGGCTAACATGGGCCGCATACTGGTGGTGGCGAGACGGGGAAGAAATCAAAGAAAGACCACGGAAAGGCCAATGCTCGAGCTCACGGTGCGAGAGGAAGCCACGGTAAGGACCGGCGCTTGCCAAAGACAACATAGGGATGGTGCCGATGGAAGGGGTAGAAGAAGAAGATCCATTGCTGAGTGGTACCCAATCCGTGAGTGCTGCAGATGGAGGTGACGAGTCATCCAAGTCGGCGAAAGCAACCCCGAGCTCCGACCCAATTCAGGATGTCAACATGGATACCTCTGGAGCTAATATAGCGGGATCCAGCCCTTTGAATGTGGTGGAGATTGATGATGATGTCATGGAGGAGGTTGATGATCAAGCTCTGAACACAAGGAAGAGGAGGTGAGATGCGGAAAGGGTAAGGACGTTTCCTCTAGCCAAACTCTTCCATCTCCTCCACCTTCCTCTCATCCCAACCAAGAATCTGTTGAAGAGATGATGCGGAGATTGAGTGATGTCCCTTCTTTAGAGGGAATTAACTGCATGAGCCGCTCTTATCCAACTATGAACTTGGGTCAAGTCATTGTGAGGAGAGCTGTGGATGTGAGCCTGCTAGCTCACTTTGCTGACAAGGGCATAACGCCTGAGGAGTTCTCAGCTCGATCTGGACTTGCTCATTGCGAGGTAATTCTTTACTTCCATTTTCATTTTAGTCGCTTATTCTTTTACTCGACCAACTGAAGTCTCGAGCTAACACTTCTTTGTTTTCTTTGGAATGCAGAATCTTACCATGATCGAGCAGGCCAAAAGCTCTTGGAGGGCCTCCATTGAAAGGGAGAGGCAGGCCCTTAAAGACTTGTCCAAGAAGACCCAGGCTTTCAACGATCTCAAGGAGGCACACAACGATCTGGACGCCTCCTATGATGCCTTGAAGCTTCTGCAGACTGATACAAAGGCGGAGAAGGATAAAGCCTTAGAGGATCTGAAGGCCTCCAATGCACGGGTTGATGAATTGACTAAAGAGAGAGATGCCGATCGTTTGGAGCTTGATAAGGCCAAGAAGGAGCTGGCCACTGTTTCTCAGATCCTTCAAGAGAGAGACTCCTTTTTGACCAAGCTGAACGAGGAGCACAATGCTGCTAGAGCTATATGGAAGGAGGATCTCAAGGCTGGTAAGAAAGCTGTTGATCAGTTTAAAGAGGGAGATGAATACTTCGATTCTATCATTGCCAAAGCTAGGGGATTCTTGGAACTGGGCAAACGTCACATGGCTCGTCGAGCCTTAGTCGACCCTGATTCAGGAGTTTCCTTGGACCAGCTCGCTCAATGGGCATATGCTCCTCAATATGACATGGCAGCTAGAGGGGGCCATTCATTGGTGCCTTATAATGAAGATGACCTAGCCCATATTGCTCGAGAAGATAAAGAGGAGCATTGTGAGCCTTGGGTAGCTCCAGAGTTGGCCCCCAGGACCTTTGATGTGGCTTTACAAGAGCTAGCTGACATGGATGAGCAGGAGGATATGGAGGAGGAGGGTGAGTTCGACCATCAGGTCTTCTCGGAGTCGGGTAAGCCTTTGAGCCCTCAACAAACTGAACCCATGAACGAAGATCGGGTTGCTACCGACGACCCCAATGTGACTGATCAAGCTATTTGATTTTAGAAAAACTCTATGTAATGCAACAAGCCCCATAACATTTTTGCTCCTTTGATTTCTTGAATGTTGGATGCCTTGGCCCTATTTATTGGGAGGCAGAATACTTTTGTAAGTTTATTTTTCTTAAGTCTTGGCCCGCTTTTGGGAGACTTATTACATCCAATCTTAGCTGACTTTTGATTCATGAATGTTGTATGTTTTCCATTTCATATTGTACGTCGAGCTAGATGTAGATAAGATGAATAAGTCGACTTGGGCCTAGAGGCGACTTGATCTTGTTGGCTTAGTCGACCTCGGACTTGGTCAACTTTTTTGTGAGCGAGATTGACCACGAGTCGAACCTGCTCATATCATTGAAACTGACCTGGGGTCAAGTTAATTATAACAAACTGATTAAGAATCGAGTTAGTTAAAATGGAGTCGACTAAGAGTCGGACCTGTTAAATGAATAAAGCTGATTAAGAATCGAGCTAATTAAAACAAACTGACTAAGAGTCGAGTTTGTTAGAACGAAGTCGACTAAGAGTCGGACTTGTTAAAAGAACAAAGCTGATTAAGAATCGAGCTTGTTTAAACGAAGCTGACTAAGAGTCGAGCTTGTTGGGGTTAGTGTAACACTATGCTTGATGGAATGAACTGCACTTTTTATTGAAGTAGGAAATATGCTTACATCAACTTGAAACTAGAACTTAACACAAGCTTGAACTTTGAAACTGAAAACTAGAAGTAGTATTTGATGAGGTGAGTAGCATGCCAAGGATGTTTCAATTCGTCACCTCCAGGATGAGCTATCATGTAGGTTCCTTCCTTGACGACTCGAGTAACCACATATGGACCTTCCCGATTAGGAGATAGTTTATTCTGCCGGGTCCTTACGCCCGTTGCCTCAATCTTTCTCAACACGTAATCCCCAACTTGGAACGACCTTGCTTTGACCCTCTTGTCATGGTAACTTTTAGTTCGGCTGCTTGTAGTTGACCATTCGGAGGTAGGCATTTCTCGCTTCTCGTCGATCGAGATCCAGGTCGATCAATCTGTTGGTATCATTTTGCTCTGATTAAAGAAAGTCACTCTAGCGGTAGGGAATCGAGCTCGGCGGTGCCATGGCCTCGACCCATATGTGAGAGCAAAGGGGTTTCCCCGTAGGCCCCAGTGGTTGTACGAACGCCCCGAAGCAAGGGGAGTTCGTCCAACCAATTGTTTCGTCGACCTACGAGCCTGTCTTGAGCGAAGATAGAACAAGTTTATTTCTTCCGGCATGCCCGTTTCCTTGAGGATAGGCGACGAAGATTTCCAATGTTTGATTCCAACTCGCTTCATCTCTCGCTTTGAAAGTTTGGGAGAGCTGTAACCCGTTGTCGAATACTATGGCTCGAGGAAACCCAAATCGACACCAAATGAAGTCGTGAATAAAGTTGATAGCATTTTCCTGCGTGATGCGAGCTAATGGTTTGGCCTCAACCCATTTGGTGAAGTAATCTATGGCGACGATCACATACTTGCAATTTCCTCGGGCGGGAGGGAAGGGTCCAATCAAGTCGACACCCCACATGTCGAATGGCCAAGCCGCGATTGCTTGGAGTACGCTCGGTTGTTGGCACGTGAGGTAAGTTGGCAAATCTTTGGCATTGATCACATTGCTGAACAAAGTTGTGGGTGTCGGCCCTCATATGTGGCCGCAATAGTACCCCAAAGTGATTAACTTGTCACAAGGGTCTGGCCCCGGGTGTCCACCGCAAATTCCACTATGCACCTCGTGTATCAATGTGGCGACCTCTTGAGGGTGGATGCACTTTAATAATGGTCGAGTATAGGATCTTCCGAATAGGTCACCTCCTTGAATGACATATCTTGGAGCTTTCTTTTTGATAGCTCGAGCCTTCTTCTCGTCATCGCGGTTCGCCATTCTCCAAATATGCCTTCATTTCCTCGATCCAACACTTCCCCGAGTCCAATTTCTTGTGGGATCATCTATGCATTGAATTTTCACTCTTTCATAAGCTTTGGATTCTCGAGGAAGGAGATGGGCTCCTCATGTGGCTCATCCTCAAGTAGCTAGTTTCGAGAGGAGGTCGGCCCGGCTCGTTATCTTCTCTTCCAATCCTTTGAATCTCCCGAGAATTCTAAGTCCTTTATTAGTTCTTTCACCAGGTCGCAGTATTTGATCAATGTAGAACTAAGCACCTCATACTCGCCTCGACCTGGTTGACTATCAGCTGCGAATCACGGTAAGCCATGATCTTAGTTGCTCCAAAACACTTGGCGTACTCGATAGCCTGCAATCAAGGCCTCATATTCGGCTTGGTTGTTGGAAGCATCAAACTTGAACCTTAGCGATTCCTCATACACGGTCCCCAGCTTCTGGCTCAATCAACACTATTCCGACTCCAATCGCTATTCTTGGTCGGCGACCCGTCGAATAGACCTTCCAACAATCGACGGGTAGAGTGATGACGACTTGTGACTCTGGCTCTTTCCCTTTGCCCTTTTCTTTAGGAACTCGTTGCTCGTTGTCTTCCTTGGTGAACGTAAGCTCGACCAAGAAGTCGCGAGCTTGAGCCTTCAACGCCTTTCGAGGTCGATAGTCAATGTCAAATTCGGTGAGGGCAATTGACCCGATTGAGTAGTCGATTTGAACTCTCCGGCTTGTGCAATATTTTTCTTAAAGGAGCATTAGTAAGAACCACGATTGGATGAGCTAGAAAATAAGCTCGTAACTTTCTTGAAGCCACGACTAGAGCATAAGCGACTTTCTCGGCGTTGTAATACCTACTTTCCACATCGATAAAGCTTTGCGATATAGTACGCTGAGCTTACGAAGCCCTTCATCCTCTCTAATCAATACTTTGCCGCAAGCGACTTGTCTCCTACGAGATAGATACACAAATAAAGTCTCTCCGGTCGTCGGGCTACGAGCAGAGGTGGAGTAGCAAGATAATCCTTCAATTGTTGGAACGACGAATGACATTCGGTCGTCCATTCAAAACTTTTCGTCCCCCTCAATGCTTTGAAGAAAGGGAGAGATCTCTCTGCCTGATTTAGATATGAAGCGACCAAGAGCCGCTACCCTTCCGTTAAGTCGCCGCATCTCTTTGACACTGGTAGGAGCCTTCATGTCGACTAAAGCCTTTATCTTCCTCGGATTAGCTTCTATGCCTCTTTGAGATACCATGAATCCCAAGAACTTGCCACCGCCACTCCAAACACACATTTCTTTGGGATTGAGCTTCATGTCGTTTGCTCGTAAATTGGCGAATGTCTCCTTTAGGTCGACTACGTGACTCCCGGCCTTGGTTTTAATGACCATGTCGTCAACGTAAGCCTCCATATTTCGACCAATTTGTGAGGCAAAGACTTTATTCACCATTCTTTGATAAGTCGCTTCCCCGCATTCTTCAAACCAAATGGCATCATATTGTAGCAATAGATGCCCCAGTACATTGAAATCTTTGTTTTGACTATATCATCCTCGTGCATCTTAATCACGGTGGTATCCCGAAGTAAGCGCGAGTGAAAGCGAGGATGGAGTGACTCAAAGAATAGAATCAACTAGCTTGTCGATCCTTGGAAGGGGATAAGCTGTCCTTTGGGCAAGCTAGATTAAGAGTAGTGAAGTCGACACACATCCGCCATTTGCCATTTGATTTCTTCACCATGACCACGTTGGCCAACCACGTTGTATGAGTGGCCTCTTTGATTATCCCCGCACTCAAAAGTTTTTGTACCTCGGTTTTATAGCTTCCTCCTTGTCGCGAGCAAAGCCTCTCTCAATTTCTCGGGGGGTCTAGGCTTAATGGCTCGGGTTGACTTCGAGCCGATGAACAGCGACCTCCTCCTTGATTCCCCTCATGTCCTCTACTCTCCATGTGAAGACATCATTCGCTTTCTTTGAGTAGCTTGATAATTTCGCTCGCTCCTCAACCGATAAGCTTGCTTTCCAATTTGAATTTTTTGGTCGGGGTAGGAAGAGTTGGTAATGGTGACTCCGGCTCATCTCTGACTTCTAACTACGGTCCATCTCTGAGCTGTAGTGTCTCCACTATGATTTCCACGACCTTTTGCCTTTCTTCGGCTCCCGAATGCGGAGCTTCCTCTGTATCATATCATCGAGCTTGTCTACAACCTCGCTTGTAGTGGCGGCCCCTTGAGTTATTGTCGATCCGGAGGCATAGGTTGCCTATGTGGACTTGATCGACCATAACTACATACGAGTCGACCTCGGTAGTGTTAGAGTGACGTGTCGACTCAAGCATGACCTTGTCATTTGAGCGATAGGTCGACTCTTCCACGACCTCGGTGATTGTTGATAGTCGAGTAGTTTTGGTTGCGGTGGGACAACTTCAAGTAACCATCGGCGATCTCAATTTCTAGCTCCCTTTTCTTTCTTTCTCTTAGCACATGATCCGGGTAGGCTCGAGCCGCGCCTTGTACGCAACCCACTCCGGCAGGTGTGGGAAACTTTACTCGCCGGGTGGAGGAATTGATGCTACCATTCCAAGAGCGACTGTCCGGGAATTCCAAGGATGGCGGCATAGTCACTATTTACATCAATCACGATAAATTGTACCTTCGAGACAACCACGAGGGGTGTTGGCCTAGATCGACGTCGAGCACTATCTCGGCGCTTTAGCCTCAACTCGATGGTTGGTGAAGCCTTCCACCTGCCATCATATCTTTTCCAACCGTTCGTCATTAAGACCCATCTCCTTGAAAGTTTTGTAAAACAAAACATCCTTGCAGCCCCCGTGTCGACTAAGAGTACGCTCGTCGTACATCCGTCTATGAGACCTGGGATGACGAGAACTTGCTCCCTAGCCGCCATATTAATTGCCAATTCGTGGGGGTAGAAAGCGATCGCCTCATCTGCGATTTCTCTCCTTGGAGGCACATGTGGGGCCTTATTGAGCTGGAATATTTTGTGCTTGATGGCCGTGTTACTCGCTTGTTCAAGTGTGATGACCCCTGTGTCCAGGCCTAGGCCTGTCTAGGTCCTTGTTGCCCACTCCGCTCGGCCGCTCATCTCCTCCGGCTTGAGGTCTTTTCACATAAGCGTCGAGTCTCCCCGGTCGACCATTCTTTGTATAATGCGCTTCAAACCCAAACAATCCTCTCGTGAGATGACCGGTGTCTTTGTGGTAGGC
Source organism: Adenophora triphylla var. japonica (assembly GCA_022495995.1). Classification (NCBI taxonomy): domain Eukaryota; kingdom Viridiplantae; phylum Streptophyta; class Magnoliopsida; order Asterales; family Campanulaceae; genus Adenophora; species Adenophora triphylla. Next base: position 1,117,520 of record JAFEMH010000041.1, on the reverse strand, counting down.
ACAATATTTGCCGTTGTCCCTTCTGAATTTGTTGCTGGGTTCATTGGGACCGGTGGAGCTAGCTCGACAAAGCATTCATGATCTCGCCCGACTCACCGTAAGGGGAGTGAAGGCTTCGGGCACCTTCTCTTTTGCCCTAGTTCTCGTTCTTTCCGTTCTTATTGTTCCCCCATTCTTGTTGGAGTCCTTTTTATCATCGCCGACCTCCACCTTGGGGCTTTTACCATTCTTTTTCTCCTTCCTCTCCTCAAAGAAGAGCGACATTGTATACCTTCTCGAACAACTCCCGTCGAGTTGTTACTGCACGAACCGTAAGTTCATAATCCATGTCCGCCGAAGAAATACCGTTTAAGCGGTTGATGACTTCCTATCGGTGATGTCCTCCTCTATCTTATCCACCATTTCTTTGAACTTGGTGAAGTAGCTCATCGAGCTTTCATTCTTCGCCCGCACCAAGTTATTCAGTTCTGTGACGCCGTCTTCCGAGCTCCCGCAATGAGAAGCGATCTAAGAACTTCGTCTGAAGCACGCCCAAGTGGTGATGCTATCGGCAGCCAAACCATTGAACCAAGTTAAGGCCGCCCCAAGAAGTGTGCTTAGGAGAGCTTTGCACATGTTGTCATCTTCATTGGCGACAAAGCACATAGTGGCCTCCAGATGTTGTATGTGACTTTTTGCATTGGTGGACCCTGAATATTTCTCTAGAAGGGGCAACCTGAAAGTTGGAGGAGGTCGACTGTCTCTGATCTCCTTTGCTAGAGGTCGAAGGGTAAAATCAACTCGTTCAACCTTTCCGGTCTCCTTTTTCTTCTCCTCCTCCCATTGTTGGAACGTCTTCTTCATCAATAACCATTCCCTAGCGTCGGGTCTTCCATATCCTGGAGGGGGAGCAGCATTCGACCTCTGGCCTTCACTCCTAGGGGGAGTCACCTGCCTACTCCTCGTCTCCGTGGAATTGGCCCTCTCTCGATCTAATCGGGGATCTATGCCTCGTTACTTTGAGGCGACCTGCGCCTCTCAAGAATGGCGTGGCGATCTGCGACTGTCCTCTCTTATAGGCGACTGCGCCATTTCTCGTCTCTTTGAGACCCCGATCTCCGAGTTCACGCCGGAGAAATATGCTGTTTCTATTGGCCGTTAGCGTGTCCTTAAGTCGACTGAGCCTCCCGCTCTCTATTTCGGTGAGGCCGGCCCTCGGGTCGTTACTCGGCACATGCACGATGGTAGGAGCTCGCCGAACTATCCTGTTGTCACCATTACGTCCCACACCTTCGTTTGGCCTAGCACTCTGGCTCGTTGCCCATTAGAAACCCGAGCGTGCCACTCTCTCAGCGTATGTCGGCCTTGTTACGCCTCCTCCATGGCTATTAAGTCGGCCCGAATCCGGGCTCGCTCCAACATCATTTCTTTCTTGCTCATGGGATTAGTGGAGGGACTCGCCTGCTTCCCAGCCTCGCCCGAGGCTGTACGTTTTGGGTGAGGTGGAGCTCCTTGTCCTTCCATAGGACGCTTTTCTCTCCTTGCATCCGCAATCCTCGCCATCGCCCACACCTTTGTTAGAGCGTGTCGCCCTGGCATGATGTCGAAGAGGGGGAGGAGGAGGCAAATCTGCATTTCCAACGTTTGTATTGTTGTTGTTGTTCACTTCATCGTGCCCAAGTGAAGCCTCGGATACGTGTCCTTCCGAAGTCACCATTGTTGCGGAGGTTGATGGAGTTTTCGAAGTCAAGTCTAAAGCACGATTTCCGCAATGGAACCAAACTGATGCCGCAGAAATGTGCTTATCAATCTTCCTCCACGTGGCAGACCGATCACCTGGCTCCTTGACCTGAAAAATGGGAACCCACGACTAGCCGGATGTGTCTCGGCGAAGACGCTCGGCGTGACAGTAAGATCACAGTTGTATATAGCTCAAAATGTATTGAATAATGAACTCAGAATACAAAATGGCAGTTACCTTTCACCGTTTGGTAGTGATGAAGTATTTATAGGCAAGAGTGATGTATTTTTGGGGAGGCGACATGTCCTCCGAGATTATAGCGGCAAGCATTACTGGACGTGGGAACATGTCTATAACGGTCCCTGATTTATAGGGATGTGGTTATGAAGATTGTTCAACCAAATAAGCCGGCAAGTGTTAAGTCGTCACTTGTTGATTTAGGTCGAGGTCGTCACTCGTGGAATGGTCGGCCTGACTGTCGGGTAGAGCATGGTTCGTACCCGAATTGTGATTTGGATCATGAGGTCGGACTAAGTTAGGTCGGGACCTGGTAGGTCGGACCATGGGCTTAGTCGACTGATACAAGAGATGGGCTTTGGGCCTTGTTCTGATTGGGTCAGCTTCATTGAGAATGTGATGGCCAAGGCTGCTTGTGATTGGGCTTTACTTGCTGGGCCCAACTCGGCACTTTTGGTATGTTCATATACATATATATATATACATATATATATACATATATATATATATATACATATATATATATATATATATATATATATATACATATATATATACATATA